>CAJGYM010000061.1:0-442075 GCA_904845305.1 Caenorhabditis auriculariae
ATTAGTAATAGAACAAAAACGGAAAGTATAGGAAAATAAAAAAACGTAACGTATAAAAACTGTCGTAAAATAAAATGCCCACGGTGCAAGTTGAACGTCATCTCGACGCAAAAATACATACTCGAAAATTCAAAAAATTCTCATTTTCAAAGATCTTTTTTTCGCAATTCTCTTCCAAGGCCTCCGAAAGTTCAACCCGAAAATGTCCTCAGATGTTCCCTTTCTTTAAAGAACAGGCAGAGAAACACGTCAGCAGCCGATGCTTGGCTGTGCAATGAGCCGCGAAGCAACAAATGTGAGAAAATCTGAAGTTTGAACAATGACAAAGGGCATTTGATGGAACGGAGGTCGGAAAAAAATGATGTAAAAAGGATTTTTTGGAAAGTTCTATTTAAAATATAAAAAATGAAATACCAATGAAAGCTTGGGTTCCGAAAATGTCGACGCGTGGGTAGGTGTACGAGGTCGGGTTGGTCTTGTCGTAGAGCTAAAAAAAATTTTGAATGACTCAAATCTGTCAAAAATCAACCTTATCCAGAAAAGGAATCCCGTTTTATGTCACATTTTGACTTTAAAATAGGGAATTTCAAACAAAATGAACTATTTTTCTTTATTATTTAGTGAATTTGAATTTTCGAGAGTGTGAAAAAACTTTCGATTCGATTTTTCACAGTTCAAAAAAAAAAGTAGTGGAATAGGAGCACGAAATACAACGAAGTACTAAAAAAAACCAATTTAGACTGAAAAAATTCGTGGTTTCTAAATGAACACTCATACCCCTTGAGTGATCACTAAAAAGGCTCAGAATCCCTGGAAAAATGCGTCCCTCCAGTTCTCAGCAATTTTTCAAATTTGAATCCATTATCAAAAAATTCGATTTTTCGAGCCTTTAAAAGTTGTTTTCTTCCGTTTTTATTTATAAAAGTACCACACGAAAAGTTCAAGAACTTCAATTATTCAAAGAAAAATTGATAAAATTCTCTTTTTTCAACTTCTTCACACTTCAAAAATAAAAACCATTACGAACTTTGAGAAAAGCCAAAAAAGCGGTGTTGAGCTCGCAATAGGGCTCGCAGAGGTCGCGAAAGTCCCAGACGCGGCCGTCGAACTCGACGGTGACGTTGTTCTGCAACGTCTTGACGAACTCGATGAGCCTTTCTCGGTATTCCTGACGCAGAAGCGAGCCATTGTCCCGTGATAGGACCATCACGTACGACGGATCCAAAGTGCCGTTCTTCAAAAAGATAATATTTTATTATAATTATGATAATAATGACTCATTCAATTGTCATAACTTCTCTGACATGGAGCGACTCTTTCTCTGGCACACACTATTTTGTCGTTATCTAGCTGCGAGAAAGGGACGAAATGGTGTGTGTCAGAGAAAGAGTTGTGGCGCACTTTTGGCGCTCCATTTCAGAGATAAGAAAATGTGTCTTGTCTGAACTCTCTTTTTTAAAACTGCCTGATGGAAAAGAGAGCGCAGACAAGTCATACAGCTTCAAGGAGGATTTTAGAGTTTCACGGTAATCCAACTGTTCTCATCTCTATTTCCACGATATTTCATTCCACCTTCTTTAAGAAATGAATCAAAATAGGCTTAAAAACTGAAAAAGAAAACTAAGTAGCGAGAGAGCAGCGGAATCCTGAAGAGGCTCCAGAGAAAAAGAGTGATCTAACTTCTCTTTCGTCTCTTCAGATCGCCGTTGATCTCTCGCTTCATTTTTTTAATTCCTTTCTTTTTCTTCATGTTCAACCTCTATCATCTTGAATTTCAAGCGAAAATCAAGGTCTTGGTAATCCCAAAAATTGAAAATTTCCTTTTGAAGTTTTTTTCTCAATCAACACACACATAACTGCCGGAAATGACTTGATATTTTCAACCTTGTCAATTTTGTTTCGACCCACTTGATTCAAGAAGGCTTTGGCGACCTCGTACTCTTGCCTACTCGGCGAATTCATCGGAGAATATTCCGTCCGGACATTGTTCACTTCCTCGAACCATAAAAGGCCGACACTGCAAATGGAGAAAAAATGTCCTTTTTCTGTATTTTTTGTTTATAGTTTGACCTCCTCTACAATTATCCAACCATAAAATGCAACACCGAGAAAATTTTTTTTACAATTCTTTTTGACCCTCTTCGTTGTCAATTGGAGTGTGTAAAATGTTGACCAATAAAGTTCCAGTTTCTTGATCTCGCCTCGAATTTTCTACGCTTTCGATTTCGAAAGATCAACTTCGCTTCCAGTTAAAATAAAGAACGTTAGGTTTTCGAGAAATCAAAAAAAAGGGACGAGAAAATTTAAAAACCTGTTCGAAAATTTAAAAAAAAGTTACAAATTGGGCAAAGAAATCGGAAGCGAGAGATCAGTGACGATGAAGAGAAGTCAAAGAAAAAAACTTTTCTTATCTCTCTGGACTCTCTCGCCCTAGATCTCTCATCTACGCTGATAGTTACTCTAATTATTTCTCACAACCTAAAAAGGTAAAAAATGTCTTTTTTAATGAAGATTGTAAAAAACTGGATCCTTACAATGAAGAAGAGATCAAAACTCAAATCGAAAAGACAACAATGCTGTAGAAACGAGACGCCAGAGAAAAAAAGGATTTCTCGTTTCTCTGACGTCTCTTCAGACCCCTATTGATCTTTCCCTTCGGATTTTTCTTGACATCGAAAAAATAGAAAACTTTTGATAGATCAGCTTCGACCGCAAAAGGAATGGCTGAAGCAAAATATCTCTAACGCTCTCTTTGCTTTCTTTGGTCTCTAACTAAGCGGAGAGAGGCTGGTGTAGTCGACCAAAATATAATATAGTCTGTCTTTAGTTTTTGGATTTTAAATCTAATGACGTCATTCGAGAGCGCTTTGTGATTGGTTCATCGTGCCAAGGGGCGGAGCTTGACTCAAAATCTGATCAAACTATACACTTCTATAGACACTAGGGCTTGCTTAAAACATGTTCAAAAAAAATTACCTAAGAACCGCCGTGACGGCAAGACTGGCCAAGACGACAGCCAAGGGCGATCGGCCGATAAAGGTGCCGAGCCAGAGGAAAAGCCGGCGAAGAAGCTCCTCGAAGACCTTCTTGCATTTCATTTCCGGCGTCACACTGTGGCCGGCCGGAGGCGAGAAACCGACGACGACGCTCCGCCCCGACGCACACCAGAGAGAGAAGGAAGAAAGAACAACGAACACGGCACCTAAACTATTGTGTCGTTTCTAGAAGGCCTGTCAAGTTGGATGGTTGTTTGGGAGAAGACGTTGCAAAGGAGACAATTTTCCGAGGGATCACGAGAATACCGTTATTTGTGGACTTTGTGGGAGGAAATGATAGATTGTTTCGTACGAAAGTCGCCTTGAAAACAGGTTGAACCTAGAATCCACGAAGAAAAGGACCAATTTTCTCGATACCACATTGAATTCCTTCAAAAATTCTGAAGGGAACTTCGAAAAAAAAAGTTTGACACGAAGTTTCACCTTGACGAACGTGAAAAAAAGTTTTTTTTTGAGAAGATTTTTCATCATCTCGATGAAATGAAATTTTTTTATTTTTTTGAACTAAAAAAACTTTTTTTCAAGTTTTTTTGTTTTTTTAATTGAAAGCCGTTGTTGGAGCACAGAAACGATATACATATTTTTTTAGTGGTCAAGTTTTTTATTAAACTCGAAAAAGAAATCGGACAGTAAAATTAGCCATGGAGCGCACAAGAAAAATTAGCCATGGAGCGCACAAGGTCAGTAAAAAAATATTTTCGGTGACCTGATGATCAATTTTGAAAAATAAAAAAATTTTTTTCAACAATGTTCAAAGTTAACCCAAGAGTGCAAAAAGTCAATTAAAGGGTTTTTTTGCGACCTAGTATTTACTTTTGTTGCATAAAAATAGTCGAATATGTTATTCTCCAAGTTTTAACCCTCAAAATCAACTTTCCAGTTATGAAATTATCTATGAAGCGCACAAAACCGATTTCAAATTTAGTTTTGACTACAACGATTTTTATCATTTTTATACCAGGCCTGGGTTCCTAGCTGTTTAATAAATTTTCCATGGATAGCAAAAATTGAAGCTGGGTGGCTGGATTATTGAGAAAAAGATCGAAGCATCGGGATTTAGCACCTGGAAAAATGAATAAAGAAGTCCACACCTAACACTGATCTACAAACTACTAAACTTGTCCATCACCTTTGGAAAAGCCTCCAAATAAAACTCGGGTAAAGTCGGAATGGTGGATAATGGCCGCTGAAAGGGAGAGGCTCACAAAAGGCCGCAGAAAGGCAGCAAAAAGGCAGAAAAAAGGCAGCAAAAAGGCAGCAAAAAGGAAGCACGAGCCTTTTTCCACCTTTTAGACTTTGCTTATAAAACTCCAAGAAACCAAGATAAATAGCGCAAGTACAGATGGAGCGACGACAAGACACATAATCATACGGAGGAGGCAAGAAACGAACAAAAACATGCAGAACGAGGCCATTACAGTGACTGATTGTCGAGGAAAACGAGAAGTCCAGTTGCCTACTGTTTCTTCGGATGAAAATTGAATACATATCTCGTTATAGCTGGGAGAAAATTGTCTATCAGGGCAAATATGACGGAAATAACTGATGATCCTAACTCGCAGTCAGACTATCTTTTACTCAGGAACTTCAGAGTGGTCCCTATAGGGTGCATGCTGGTCGATAATTTTTTATTAACTCCCTGAGCAGAAGAATTTCTATGCTAAGTCAGAAACTAAATCCCTGTAGGGACCCCTTTTCCGCTCCTAAGGGGTTTTTTTCGTCCACTAAACCCTATAGGGACCACTCAGGATTGCTCTATGTTAAAAAGAGACGAGAAAAGCTTCAGGTACATCTCTAAACCAAAATAAAACCAAAAAACTTCGTTCACCTTTTCAAAATAAAATGAAAGCTTCTAAAACCGGCTGAACGGCCAGCTTCAAACTTCTAAGATCCCTGGAAACTACAAAAAATCGAAAAAATGTTGTCTCACTGATCAATAAGCTTCTGAACCACGAAACTTTCTCCTCGAAAAAGTAACAGAAACGTCGACTTGAACTTGCCAATTTCAAGGCCGACCCAAGAAAACTTGGACGAAAAACAATGAACAACTAGGAAAAAAGGGGAGAGAAGCGTCATACGAAGAGGGCCGATGAGAGGAACGAGTCATTAGGGTGTTCGGGCCGAAAAATGGAGGCAAACCGGAGGAAAAAGCTGGACTGATCAAGTCCCTTCGGATTCTCTCTTGTTCGAACCGAGTAAGTGGCTCGAGACTATTTTCTCTCGATGAGATCTCTAAAGCCATTATCCACCGGTTTTTTGCGCTGGTTTGGCCTCTAGAAAGGCTTCCAGGCCGAAAATTAGCAGTTTTCTGACAAGGTAGGTCATTCTACTTAACGGTTTGGAATTCACTAAAAATCTTTTTTATAAATTTGCTCAAGCAATCTTGGATGGACTGGGAATCGATCACCCAAGTCGCTATCTGCGCAAATTTTTCGTTTAGGAGACATGATTTTTCAAATTTTTTATACTTAACCATGTGACGCCGTTTGGAAGGAATCTGGCCGCGCCACCAACCACTGCACGGCAGCTAGGAGCGTGGTGCAGTGGCTAGCGTGTTAGCCTGCGGAGCCTGTGATGCAGGTTCGAATCCTTTTGCCGCTAACTTTTTTTTTGCCGTTATTTTTTCAAGAATTCTAAGGAATATATTACAATTTCATGAGTAAAACCTATCCAATTGAGTTCGATAGCCATTTTCTTTCTAATATCGCTTTTTTTAATGGGTAAAAGTTATGGAAAATTTCTGAAGTTGTGGCAGACTTCACATCATCAGAGACTATTTTTTTTAAATGACCTTCCATGTTAGAGCACCTAAAAAGGATTCTAAAAGCCTCAAGCTGCACGACTTTCTATTTTTTGAGAAATGAGGGCTCAAGGCCGAAAAAAAACATTAAAATCAATCAAAGAGCCATTTTTGGGGCTTCAAGACCGTATTTCTAGGAAGTTGTGCAGATTAAGACTTTCAAAACGATTTCAAGGAATATTGTGACAAATTTTCAGAAAATACCGCAAAGCAAAAAGACCTCCCTTCTGGGAACTCAAAAACTAGAAAGAATGAACCAAAACGGTTGTTCACAGCCTTTTTTTTGCAGGTACTTCAATTTATGAGTTTCCAGACCACTTGAAGTTTGACCATTAAAATTAGTTCCATAAGGTGACAAAATTCTTGAGACAGCAACTGGTTTAAAGTTTCTATTTTCATGTTCCAGCATTTTATGAAGTTTCACATGGAACGCTTTCTCTAAATAAAACAAGAAATGAGCTACGAAAAATTCCCGAAATTCGTACCATAATGTGAAGAAAGAACAAACAGCAGGAAAATCTTCAAAACTTTTGAAAAAACCAAAAAAAAAATATTCGAGAAAAAAAGCAAGAAAGAACTACTTGACTACGTTACGTTTCACGGAGAGTATATCAAGAAAATATCAAATTTTGAGATGTTCATCCTCCTTTCGCTCCACCACGATGATCATAATAAAAGATTTTGGAAGCTACAAATTTGCAGTTTAATCCCAATCTGGGCTTTAAACTTCTTCCGATGCCTATAGAAAAAGTTACCGCATTTTGACCAAATTAACTTTTTTTGATGGTAAGAAAAACTCCTAACAAGTGCTCCCTCGTCCACTTTTCAAGTATGGGAATAAAAAAAAACTTCATGAGCCTCAGAAAATTTAAAAACCACTGCAAAAGTCGGAAGTGCGGAAAACGGGTGCAAAAAGGGAGTGACTGCAAAATGGCCGCTAAAAGGGTTTCGTTTTGCGGCCTTTATTGAGCCTTTCTTTCTTGGTGGGCTAAAAAAGGATGAACGAAGAGAGAGGCCGTAAAAAGAGTGCAAAAAGAATGTCGAAAGTTTGGCCGATTGTATCACTGTAGCACATTTTGGTTCATACACAGTCCCTGGTAAAGATTATTCTCAATTTAAAAAAATTAGTGTTTTCCAAAAGGGTCCAAAAAGGGCGGATAAAGGCCGATGAAAGGACGGAAAAAGGCAGTAAAAAGAAATCCGTTTAGGAACAATTAATGGAAAACTTTGCATCCATAACGGAAGAGGTCCTTCTGACTTTGCCTATGAAAGTTTTTCTGGCCAATTTTAAGCAAAAAGAGAAGATTGAAAAATGCTGAATTATTTCAGATCTTGATCACGTATTTCAAAAAATCGATGAGAAGTATAAAAAAGAGACTCTAGTGAATCTATTTTAAACCAAAACTTGATAGAATCGAAAAGATCCTTTTTCAAGCTTCTTCTCTGTGGCGCCGATCTCAATGATCAAAAAGTTCAGAGAAAACAATTTTTCCACAAACCAGAAAATCCCTATTATTCTGCTTGAGTTTGTAATTACCTCAAGCCTTATACCAATCAAAACTAATGGAAAGAGAAAATGATGTAATTTTCACTTCCATTAACGATCTCCCTAGGGAGTATCAATATCAAACTTGACGCAGGCAAAAAAAATTCGAACAAGTTTTGACAAATTATCACGTTTCGATGTTTGAAGATCCGTAACGAGAATGAGAAACCCGTGATTTTAACGTGACTTCCGTGGAATTTCCCTGAAAAAAAAGATAAAATATTGAGACAACTGTGAAATTCTCATGATATCAGCATCACTTAGAGCTGCGTTTACTATCCGTAAAAAAGACTGGAGGGTTTTACTGGGATTAGAAGGTCCAACTTTAGATCAGAAAAAACTCTGTTAGTTTCAGATTATGAAAATTTTCCTACTTCTCCTGTTCAAAAAGCCTTCAAGGCTTAGGGGCAGTAAAAAACGGGGTTTCAGTTTCAAGCAGTATCTTGTATAGTTCTTAATTGCGAATCGAATGGTGTACTCAAAAAAATTACAGATGTAGCTACTTTTGAAGAAAAACTCGATTTTACTTTCCCGCCTTTTAATTTTGAAAAATGCTCTGGATCGGTGTACGGACAACTGTTTACAGTAGCCGTGCACGCGATGTTGCGGACGTCTCATTAGACTCGCATTTTGGGAGAAATAACCGGCTATCTGCTTCAAATTAAGGGTTTCTTTCCTGAAAAATAATTTAGTCAAACAAAAAAACACGCATCGATAATAAAAAAAATATCGCAATTCCAATCGAATTCTGTGTAAAATCATCATTTTTCACCAAGGTAGCCTCATCAAAACTTGAAAATTTTCCATAAATTGTAAGTTCTCATGACGAAAAGAACTTTGGTGAATACAGGAACAATAGAAATTTAAAAAAAAACGAAGAAAAAAGCGAAAATCCGAAAAATGGCGTGTTGTCCATAGAGCAACTTTACTGCAAAACGCCCTTTTTGCGGGAACTCAAACTTTGCTCACTTTGAATTATTTTTTCTTCAAAACTAGGAAGTTCGGCACGTTGATTCGCAATGAAAAGCTCTACAAAGTACTGCTTTAAATCGTTTTTTACTGCCCCCTTGGAAAAGTCTTAAGTTTGAAACGAAAAGCCGAGTCTTGAAATAGTTCAAGAGAATCAAAGAAAGCGACAAAGCCGATGACGAATCAATCAAAAATGATTGGAAATGTATGACGTCGTCGGAATATCTCGCGGCCAAAAAAGGAGAGAGCGATGACGCAAAGAGACGCGAAAAAAAAGGGAAAGCTTGTAGGTGACGGGCGGATGGTAAGCAATAGGGAAGAAGCCTCGAGTCGGCGCCCCCCGCGCCACCAACAAATGGCGACAGACCGAAACGCTTCTTGGTGATGTAATCGCCGTGGTTCCACTGACCCGAAATCTTCTCGGAACTCTCTAATTTCGCGCTGGAGGTGAAGCCAAAGCCAATTACGTTGGATATGGTCTTTACTTTCGGCAATTCCATTACTCCTCACCCAACAGGACTCGTCTATCTCTTGAAGGTTATAAGGTTAACTGGCTTGTTTTTTCTCCGTAAATTGGATAATTTCAATGCGTCTCAGCCATTTTTTCTTTGTCAAATGCGCGCTATTGACAATTATGTAGATTTTTTCCAAAAAGAGCATTTTTGCAATAGTAATTTTGAACCTGGCTGAGAGATGCTTGTAGAAACGACCAATTATCATTGGGCGCATTCGATCGTGTAAAAAAGCCGCAGAGTTCGGTTTTCATTCAAGGGAATATATAAGAAATTTCGAGAAAAAAAAACTGTCTAGGGATTGAACTCGCGTCTCGAACTCGCAACGCGAGACTGTTTGCCACTAAACCAGCAGAACTTCGGAACCTTAGGAACATCAGAGTGGTCCCTATAGGGGAAACCTTAGGGGCCTTGGAGGGACCACTTTATCAACCCCATAGGGGCCAATAAAGCTTGCAAAAGTGATTCTTATAGGGGTTTTAGTTAGTGGCCCTTATAGGGGACACGCTAATCGTTGTGAACTTTAAGCGAAGACGCATGGGGAAAACTAAATAAATAAACGTTTTTTGAATGAAATTGAGAGACCTCTATAGAGTTCACTTGAGCTTTAGGGGCTAAGGGATCAGACCCTGAACCCCTATTGGGAACATCTTAATTTTACCCCTATAGTGACCACTTTCCAGCTCTTAAAAGGTTGTTTTCACCCCTTAAACCCTATAGGGACCCCTCTGGTAGTCTTAAGATTGTTCCACGTGAAAGAAAGACGCTCGGTGATTGACGCTGATTAATGTGCATGGCTATTAAGAACGACCGGAGAATGCCGTTGTTCTCTTCCCTTGACTGTGATCTTCACACCTTCAACTTACGTCGTTCTTTCTTCTCCGTATCGTTATCGATGCCCCCGCGCGCGGTTGTAAGCTGGGTGTGGCTTGGAACAGTTTTGAGGATGATGGATCGGCTACTGGGCGAAACAACTCTTTTTTCTTTGTTTCCAGCTATTTCTTGATTTTCAGAACAAGAACAATAGTAAAAATCGAGAAAGCCGTTTTTAAATCTAGCGTGAATCAGAATTGTCTATGACGATAGGAACTACAGAGTGGTCCATATAGGGGCAACCTTAGGGACCGTTAGAAAGTCCCCGCTAGGAACAACTTTACCGAACCCTATAGGGGAAACAAAAGCTTGCAAAAGTGGTCACTATAGGGGCAAGGTTTGCGGCCTTTAAAGAACCCCCCTAGGGAGCACTTTGCCAACCCCTATAGCCTATAGGGGTCACTAAAGCTTGCAAAAGTGGTCCCTATAAGGGTTTCGTTAGTGGCCTATATAGGGGACATGCTGATCGATAATCAATGTAAAAATCGAATAAATAAGCTTTTTTAAACGAAGTTGAATTGCCCCTATAGGGACCGCTCTTTCGGCCCCCAAAGGGATCACTCAAGAGCGGTCAGAAAGCAAATAAAGTAGAGGTGAACCTTCAAAAAAAAGCTTTACCATGTTACCATAAAGAGGTCCGCGAGGGAAAAGAGAGTGCAGACTGGCCAGACTGAGTGAAGGAAAAATCAATATTTTCTGAAAAGTTGAAAAACTCCTCTCTTACGACAAGCCTTCATTAACCCAAGCCAAAAATCGAGAAAATCGAACTCGAAACTTTTTACATCTCCTCACAAAGCGTAAAATCCCTTCTTTCTAACTAAAAAATTATTGTATCAAAGTCATAGTGTGAGGAAAGGGAGAGACCGGCTGGCGACCACGTTTTCAAGTACAACAAGGTGGTTTGCACGCAGCAAAAAACGGAGGGACGGCGACTTGGCAAACGAAAAAAGTGATGAAAGGAAGAAGGAGCGGGACGGCTCATTGGACGGAGAAGAAGACGTCGTCAAACACGACGACGACGGCGCCTATGAATCGAATGAATATGATAATGACGGACGACGCCACTTTTTATTCAATTCAAGAGGGGGACAAAAAAGGCGAAGAAGGTCCGCTAAGATGAGAAGCGATAGATAAAGCGGTATTCATGAATTTCAATCAAGATCCTCTTTTTGAAAACTTTTTTGAATTGTAAAAGAAAAATGAATGTGATTTGTACCTTCCAAGTGCTGATCACATTTTTTTTTTGTGGATTTTCAAATTCGGGTTTCGAAATGATGAAGACTTATAATCAAAAAAAGGTTTCTATTTTTCAAAATATCATCAAAAAGGAACATTCACAAGGAGCCAAAATAACGGAGAAATACAAGCGAGAAACAGCAAAATTTTAAAAATGAGCCAAGTTCAACAGAACTTACTAAGTTTATAAGAAGAAAAAAAGAAAGAGATTTCTAAAAAGACTTACAACCGGAGTTTGGCTTTCAGAAAAATTAGAAAAATCTCTTTCGGTTATACTTTTGTAATTTCATGGCTCAAAATTCGAAAAGTACTGTTTCATTTCGTTTCGAAACATACCAGAAAACCAAACTTGAGACTTTTTTTTGATTGAAAAGTCAGACCAACCGAAATTTCGGGAAAGAATGTGAGGAACTGTAAAATCTGAATTTTTCGAATTAAAAAAAATCAGCATCCTAGTATCCAGCTCTGGATAAAGGCTAAGATCCTCTTCTCCTCTCAAGTAATCTCAAAAAAAAAATCTATGAGCCCAAATCTCCAACTCATCAAGTTTCAAAGGGGCAAACAAAAAGTCATGATGTTGGAGAATGGTCGTAAAAAGGGGGAAAGAGAGGCTCAAAAAAGGCCTCAGAAAGACCGCAGAACGGCAGCAAAAAGGCACCAAAAAGGCAGCAAAGAGAGTCCCTTCAACAAGCCTTCCATTTTTTCTGGGATCAATAAATGGTGGCAAAAGGGAGAGGGAGCAAAAATGGTGCATAAAGGCCGATGAAATGGCGCAAAAAGGTGTCAAAAAGGAACCTTTTCTATGGAGCCTTTTTCGACCTTCTCCGACCTTGCCCATGAAGGAAGAACTATACAAAACCACCCTCGATAAGAAACAGCGAAAAGGAAAGAAAATAGCACGCATGTACATCAGAAGGTGATGCGAGAAAACCGTCGTGACTGATTTGAAGCGGTTGTTGTTTTCGCTGGGGGAGAGGTTGAAGCGACGTCGTCGTCCCGATATCTTCGGTTGTAATGCGGTGGGAGATGAGGTCGGTCTCGCGCTTCAGTGACTGTGGCAAAAAGCGGTGCCTACGTCACGATTCTTTAAAAGGTCACGGCTTTCGGATTCTTTCGTTGGGAGGGTGGCCCGGGACAATCTGTAGTTCGGCTGTGGAGAGGAATGATTGGAATGGGGCTGAATTTGCCATAGAAGGAAGGTCATTTTCCTCAGGCCTTTTTTGAAAATTGGCCCAAAAACTCTTCGATGGACCAGAAAAGTATCCTGGAAGTTTCAGACTGCTTAACTCCCGGGTTTTCGAGAAACAAGGGTCCAAACAGATTTTGAGAGTCTTTTTCGACTTCGAGGTGTTCTTTCTCAAAAACTAGGAGTTTTTGCAGATTGAGACTTCCAGCTTTTGGTATCACAAGGAATAACGTGGCCAAGTCTCAGGAAAATCCCAACCGCAAAGTTAAATGACCTTCCTTGTGGGTGTTTTGGAAAGGTGGTAGCGCTGAAAGTTTGCCACACAAGGAAGGTCATTTTTCTTGGGATTTTTTGAAAATTGGTTAGTACACACCTTGATGTACCAGATGAAGATCCTGAAATCTTCAAAATTTACTGATTCTCTTTCCTAAAAACCAAAAAAAAAACTTGCGAGAAAAAAAAAGCAAGAAAGGACTTCCTGAATACGTTACGTTTCATGGAGAGTATATCAAAAACGTATCAAACTGTCAGATATTTCTGCCCTTTCATGATACACTTTCGCTTTCTCAAGATAATAATAACGTAAGAATATTCTCGAGCTGCATGCAGCGAAAAAGGCTCAATCTCTGCCATCGGCCTTTGGAAAGCCGGCACCGTACTTCTTCCTACAACCTCTCTTGTACCTGATCTACGAGCCAAATTCACATTTTCTCTGCCTAAGCAGCTCCTGCCGCCGTTTAAACACAGTTGAAATCAATGAAAGTCGATTGCACATGTACTCTTACATTGAAGATGCAATAAACAGTTTTTTTAAAATATTCCCAATGAGATTTTTTGAAGCTAGAAATTTGCAGCTCACTTCAAATCTGGACTTGAAAGTTTCTTTCAAGGCCTATGAAAAAAATTACCGCCTTTTGAAATCACAAAACTAACTTTTTCTGAGGGTGAGAGAAGCTATCAACAACTTCGCTGTATAGAAAAAGAGCTACTCGATTATATGCGCTCCCTCGCCATTTTTTATAAGTTTGGAAATAAAAAAAAACCTTATTACCCTCAGCAAAATTTAAAAAAAATTGCCAAAGTGCGGAAAACGGGTGCAGAACGGGAATGACTGCAAAACGGTCGCTGAAAGGGTTCCGTTATGCGGCCTTTATTGAGCCTTTATTTCTTGGAGAGCTAAAAAGACTCAAAAAATGATAAAAAGAAGGGAGAGGCGGCAAAAAGGGTGCAAAAGGGGTGGTGAAAGTCTCGGTTTTTTTTTTCTAAAAAGGGCCCAAAAAGGGTGGATAAAAGCCGTCGAAAGGACGGAAAACGGCTATAAAAAGCAAACCCTTGCCGTCCGTTTAGGAACAAATTATGGAAACCTTTTGCATATAAAACGGACGATCAAAGGGCCTGTGAAGAGTCCTTCCAAGAGTCCTTCCAAGTCCTTCCAACTCTGCCTATGAATAGGAAAAATTCTTAATTTTTGATGCGAATCAGATCTGCTAAAGAGAAAATTACTTGGGCATCATGAGACATTGAAAAATTGTGCAAAAGAACTCCACTAATTTAGCCAAAAGAAAAAAAAATGCATATTTTGAAGGGACGACACAAGACCCGTTGTTGGAAGCAGGAAAAGTTGGCGGCGAGCCAGGTCCAAAGCCGAAAGGCAGCAAGTTTTGGGGGGATTTTTCCTCCCCAAGACCTCCACCTCTTCAAATCGAGGAGACCGCTCAAAAGATGATGACGTTCCGCCTCTCCAAGGCATTGTCAAAAGGAACGTCTTCTTCAGATTTTTTTCGTTGTTAAAGATCTTTGGCCGGAGGATCGTTGAAAGCTCTGATTTCGGAACGATTATAAATAAGTTTATTTAAAAAAAGTGTCAAAAGAATGAAAGTGTAGTTTAGTTTTCGGACAAGATCATAGAGAGAAATTAGGAGACATTTTCGGAAGATCGCTTTCAAAAATGGCTAGTAAAACTTCATATTTGCATCAATTCATCGTCAAGTTCTTCATTCTCCCATTCTTTTTTGATGATGTTGAGGTCAGGACTTTGGCTTGGCCAGTCGAGACGACGAATTTTTCTGCAGTCGAACCAGTTGCCGACGGGAATAAAATATTTTATCATATTCAATTTTCCCACTTCTTTCCATTCAAAAGTCCTCGGGGTATTAATAATCTAGAGGAAAAAAAAAAATTGTAACGAGTCCGTGTGTGGGACGCCTGGGGGTTTTAAAGTCGTGGTTTCCCGTCGTGGTTTCCACTACCAACATTTCTTAAACCCTTTGGTTGGGTCGAGGCGAGTACCGAACTTGTGACCCTGTTGACCGTAGATAGGCACACAACCTGTTGCGCTAAGGGGCGCCGCCCTTTGGAGCCCATGCGCTTTCAAAAATCTAAGATAAACTTCTAGTAAGTTATATAAAAGATTACCAAGATCCACAAAACTTGAGGTAAACATGAAATCAATAAGCCATTCACACAGAAGGTCATTTTACTTTGCGTTCGGACTCTCCTAAAAACAGGTCAGAACCCTTCTTTATTTACCAGATGAAGATCCTGAAGACCTCAACGTGCACAACTACTGAGTTTTCGAGAAATAAGGGCAGAAAGTCTCGAGATAGCCTATTTTTCTCGGAAGCGTCTCTTTCCAAAAACGAGGAAGTTGGGCATGTTGAGACTTTCAGGATCTTCATCTGGTACATCAAAGAGTGTTCTAGCCAATTTTCTGGAAAATCCCTATCGCAAAGTAAAATGAACTGCATCGTGAGCTGAATGCGGTTAGTATATAATCATTTACCGTTCTCACATGAATCGATGGATTTTTTTTGATGTTATTTCATCTCCTGTTCCAGCTCTTTTCTTTCAAACTCCGATCATTTTCACGTTGCGAAATAACAAAAACATTCGCAAGTCCCTCCACACCGAACAATTATGGGATCCCTCGTGACCGTGCCAAATTCGGATATCCAAACGAAGAGGAAAAAAGTCTGCTCGTACATATATAACATTCAAGAGGGCTGGCTGGCGCGATGATTACCCATGGCACAGACCACACAAACTTCCAACAGGTAGAAAAGGTACAGGGAAAAACCGAGCGACCGCGCCGGCCGGTTGGATATATTTGGCAGAGTAATCGGCTGAGGCCACGCAAAACTCGGCGCAGAACGATCAACTACCCAGCGCCGACGCCATGGGTATACAGGTGAGAAGCGTTTTTCGATCCCCCCGTTTAGCATCGGCTATAACAATATTCACTTATTCACAACTTCTAATTGATATTGGCATTTATGGTAAGTCTCCGAAAATATAGTTTGTTCAGATTTTTAATGTCAAGTGCAATGACGTCATTCAAAAACACTCTGTGGATGGCTCGCTCTCTGATTGGTTTATGGCACCATTAGGGGCGAAGTTTGAGCGACGACTTGACATTCAAAATCTGAACAGACTATAGCTTGAAATTCGACTTGATCATTAAGCCTCCTTCTAGAAAAATGTCTGAATTTTTTGATGTTGTTCCATAATTATTTGCGGAAGTTTCTCAAAGTTTTGTCACTCATTTTCTCGGTTTGGAACCGCCGGCTGTGACAGCTCATGTGCAAAACGTTCACGATGCGTTTATGAGGCTCTCTCGAAATTCGTTTGATTTTCAAACTCAGCTCAGGTTTTCTCTCAAAAAATCAATCATTTTCCAGTTTTCAAGACTGTGCTTTGGTAATTTGTATAAGATAATTGAAAATAATGAAATCGGGCGTCTAAAGATCGTCCAACCCTGCCCTGTTTCGTCGTTTCCTCGCAGCTGGATAACGACGAAAGAGTGTGGGTCAGAGAAAAAGTTGTGGCGATCTTTAGGCGCCTCATGTTAGAGAATTACTTCGAATAGTTTCACTAATGCGATAATTTTCAAATTGGCGCCAAAACGCATGCCGCCGGCCGTTTCAAGAAATAATGTTTTTTTAAAATTTTCACAGTGAAAACACCTCTTTCGGCAAGAAATCGATATTAGTTATAGAAAAAGCAGAAAGAGTTCTACAAAAATAGAATTTTTGAATTTTTTTGAATTTTTGGATTGCGAGAAGTTTGATTTGAACAGTTCCAAAAAAATAAAACCGAATTTCACTGAAAAGTTCTTTAATCTAAATTTTCCATTCAGTATGCTATTCATAAGGAATCTTTGAAAGTTTTGTCAAATTTTTTTAATAAAACGTCCTTTTCTAGAAATTAAAATTTTAAACTATTATTCTTAGTCCCTTTCATTTTTAAAATTTCTTCATTTGAAAGTTTCAGTGAATTCTATCCAGCACTTTGAAATCAAAAACAAGACTTTTTATTCGAAAACTGCATTAATATTTCTGTATAGAGTCGATTGTCGGACACAAAAAAAGTGATTCTCTGTGAAGAAATTTATTTGATGAACAACTTTTGAACTCTAGACGAAACCATTCTGTTCTCACAATCTATCTGACTAACTTCTTTTTAAATTTCCGATTTTTCATTTTCAATCTATTTCATAGGCAAAGTCGGAAAGGGTGGAAAAAGGGTCCATAAAAATGTTTCTTTTTTGTTACCTTTTTGCGCCATTTCATCATCTATCATGCACCATTTTTTGAGTCTTTAAATTCCCAGAAAAATGGAAGGCTTGATAAAAGAGCTCTCTATGCTGCCTGTTTGCTGCCTTTTTGCCGCCTTTTTTCTGCCTTTTTGATGCCTTTCTGCGGCCTTTTTGATGACTTTTTGCACCCTTTTTCGAATCATTTTTTTAAAGCTCGCAGCTTCAAAATTGATGAGCTGTTCTCATTATTACATGAATGGAAACTTCTCCATTTTTAGAATCACAATGAATTTGAACCAAGAAATCGTCATATTTCGTGCAACCACAAAAATTAAACTAGGAAGTTTGAAATTCATCTAAATCCATTAACTATTTTCAATCTTACCTAACTTACAATACAATACAATACAATATTTATTGGTTGTTTTAGTCAGAGGGTATCGACTAGGCGGTGAAAAAATTGCTCTTTTGAGCGGCACTAACACCGCCTTTGGCGAAAAGAAGTCAAAACGTGTAGTCGATTGAATTGAAAGCATGGTCTTACGGTCCTTCGCCTCGTTCTTCCACAAAGAGATCCCTCAGTTTCGCTTGTACGGGCACGGCGGTGATGGTGGGGCTCGGGCACGGACCCCGTGTACACTCTAGGGTAGCCTCGGCCGACTGAGAGAGCTACCACTTCGAGTGAAGAAAATACACGGAAATAAGAAAAAAATTCTATCTTATTCCCATGACAAATTCGAAAATTTCTCATTGAAAAAGTCAATGAAATGCATATACTCAACTATCAATATGAAGGGTACAGATAAATTTCTGAAAAAAAGCAAACAGTTTTATGACTTGTTTGATTCGATAAAAACATACTCAGGTGCTTGTTTTTTCCTATTCATTGATTTTCTCTCCATTTTATCTACGACAGACTCCCTTAAGTTTAAAAAACGTACTAATAAATTGAAATTTTGGAGGTGAAGTTGAAGGGTTGATATATATAGGACAGTGAAGAGTGTAGATAAATTTCTGTTTATTTGAAAATAGATGATTCAATCAAAGTTATAAATGTTATGTTTTGAGGGTCAAATTCATGTTTGAAGATTTGTTGCGTGAATATTCCGTTGGCCGTTTTTTGAAGCGTCTTTCAAAATGATCAACATTTAAAAAAGTAAAACTACTCAGAAAGTTCAGAGTGGTCCCTACAGGGGCCCTTGAAGAGTCAGTTAGTGGCACCTATAGGGAAATTCCGATCGATAATTGATATGAGGTTTCAGCGAAGAAGCATTTTCATGAGAAAAAACTGAATGAATCAGTGAAATTGAGACACCCCTACAGGGTCCACTTGAAATTTACGGGCTAAGGGGTGAGACCCTAAACCTTTATAGCGACCACTTTATTTTTTTACTTCTATAGGGACCACCTTTTCGACCCCTTAAAAAGTTGCCCCCTCTAGCTCCTATAGGGAATATTGACAAGAAAAAGTCTTACAGGTACTTGAAGGTAAAGTAAACCAAAAAAATGACTTTTTTTATTACATATTTGAAGTGTTTGATTCCAGCATGGTGCAGTTGAATACAGAAGTGCTTCTAGCTTCGTTCCGATATTTTCAAAATTAAAAATTGTTGATTTCAGGATCTCCGCAAGCGAGTCATGGATCCAGCAGGGTTGGTTTTTTTTTCCAAAATTTGATCGAAAAATCCATCGGATCGTCCCTATCGATTTTCAAATCTTCTCCCTTCTTTTTTTTTATTGGGAAGGGACGATCGTGGCGCACCCAATTATCAATTTCTCGTTTACACATGAGTTGAGCCCCCGATCGGCTCTCTGTTCGATTCGATCGTTTTTTTATTTTTATTGCTCTGATATCCTTATTTTTCTTTTTTTTTTCAGACGTCGGTTCAGCTCCGTGACTCAGATCAACACCGAGGCGTTGCAGGCTATGAAAAAGCGTTCGTTTTTCTTTCTTTTTCGTTATTCGAATCAACTGAACACCCTTTTTTCACTTTCAGTTTGTCGCGAATATCTAAAAAAAAAGTTCCTGGAGCGATGAGCCAAACAATGAGCTGGAAAAGCTTTACAGTAACCAATATGCTATTGAAATTACGTGAGAAAGTCCAGAAGAACTTTTTTGAACTTTCTCACCAGGTTGTGGCTGAACATTGCTCATGTTAGTGATATAGATTCATGACAGTTGTAAAAATCGAGAGCCACTATTAATTTTTCAGAATGGGTAACTTGAACTGCTCGTTCTTTGTAGTTTATTTGGTCTGGGAAAAAAATTACTTTTTCTACTTTTTTTCAAGGATTTTTTTCGTTAGTTTTGCACTAATTTTTCTACTAAATTAAGGACATCACAGTCTCAGATAAGATAATGAACAGCAAGAGGTGATTGAAATTTTTTTTTTTTCCGAAAAACTAATTTTGACCTCAGCGGACAATCCAACTATTAAAGCGGTAGATAATCGCTGCGCCAAGCGGCGAGTAGAGTATGAAATCTCCGATCCATTTAACCTTGAACTTTTGTACAAAAAGAAGGATTTCAAGCCACATCCAGAAATAATCAGAACTTTATGTTTAATTTTCAAAATTAGGAATTTCGGAGTGATCCCCATAAGAGTAAGGAGCCAAAAATGTGGTCCCTAAAGAAGTTTAGGCTCTGACCTCTTAGTCTCTTATGCACAAGTGGACCCTATAGGGATTTTTGAATCTAATTTTTAAAAAAACCGCTTATTTATTCAGTTTTTGCTTATTCGCATAGAGTTCTCCAAAATTATCTACCAGCATGTCTCCTATAATGGCCACTAACTCAAAAAAGAAGACCACCATTGCAAACTTTAGTATTCTCATAGGGGTTGGCAAATCGGTCCCTAGAAGGGACCCTGAAAAAGCCCCTAAGGTTGCCCATATACGGATCACTCAGGAGTTCCTAAATAGCTTTTTTGAACATTTAAATCAACATGAGATCGCAAGTAAATTTCTTCATTTTTTTTCGATCGACACTGTGTTGAAAACATCACTGGATTTGCAACAATTAAAAAAAAAGCTTCAAAAGTTTGAAAAATAATCTTTTCGAGGCTTCCAAACTACTTTACCATGATATTCATTAATTAATAATAATAATAATAATAAAATTTATTTCATTCAAAAGGAAAAAAATAGTCGTTGAAAGAAGGGTTTTTTTCTTCAGGGTCCGGAATGGACGGGATCGTCGAGGACGGTCCGGAACATCGGACGCGCAAGTTCACGGCGACTCTAGGCCATTTGGCCCTGTTCAAAGAGGATGAAGGGACTGGAGCTGCGGCTTCTTTTATTTCCGCCTACACGACGCCGGGTCCTGTCGAGAGGGCAACTAGTGAACAGAAAAAGGTGAGGAAAGTTTTAAGCTTGGGATCAGCTTCATTAAAATGAGTGAAGATAGAAAAAACTTAGAGACTATGAAATCGTCACTTGGCAGCATTTCTTGAAGGAACAGAGCATTTAGAAAACTATGAATCGAAAAAAAAACTCGTCCAACTGATTTTGAAGATCCTGCGCAGAATCTGTCAGCATCAGAACAGCGGGAATAAAAATCGAAATTCAAAAAAAACACTGATTTTCTAACACTTGGTCTCAATTGATAAAAATTCTTTATTGGCTTTTCTGACTCCAAATTTTTCAACTGATTCAAAAAATCTTGCTGGAACTGTTATAGGCATTAAGCAAAAGCCTTAGTTCTGTGTAAGATTGATCCAGATTTTTGCGCCTTCTGAAACCCAGAAGATGTTGTGAATCGACTATAACCCCCAAATCAATCCAGGCGAATCTTGGAACGATGCTCGGTGTCTACCTCCCAACGATTCAACACATTCTCGGCGTTACCATGTTCATTCGATTATTCTGGGTCGTCGGCATGGCCGGTGTCGGCTGGACGATGCTCCTTCTATTCATTTGCTGTGCCTCTGTGAGTCTACCACTTCTTTTTGATCTTTGGTGAGGTAGTCAGACTTATCCTTTCCTATTCAGACTCTCCTCACTTCGATCTCCTTATCAGCCGTGGCAACCAACGGAGTTGTGGAAAGCGGCGGAGCCTACTTCATCATCAGGTATATTCGAATATTAAAGTCAGGAAATTTGGAATTGAATCCTATGGGTGGAATATGCATACAAAACCTTGCAAGTTAGTGTCCGTGGGGCGCACTTTATTCTGGATTTTTTCGCCCAATTTTTCATTTTTATTCCTCTTTTTCACTGTTTCTATTCTTGAAATATGCTTTTTGAAAGAAAATTACCTCGAAAATTTTAAAAATTACACGAAACTATGAAAAATAAATCTTCACAAGGTATGAGTTCTGGTAAAACAAGGACAGAATCTTGAAAATTGGGGAAAAAAACTAGAAAAAAAAGGAAGCAAGTGCGCTCTGATGATAAAAAGGGCCATTTTCAGTTTAGCGTATTCAAAGCTAATCAGCATTAAATTAGAAGCTCAAAAATAAGAATTCATTCAAGTCAATGTTGCGCTTAATTTGATTTTTTAGCCTTACGGACTACAGAGTGGTCCCTATAGGGGCAATCTTAGGGACCCTTCTAGCGACCACTTCATCAACCTTTATAGGACCGCTAAAGCTTGCAAAAGTGGTGCCTATAGGGGACATGCGAAACCCTAAACCCCCATGGAGACCACCTAAATTTTGGCCCCGTAGGGACTACCTTAATTTTACCCCTTTCGGGACCTTTTTCGCCCCTGTAAAGGTTGTTCACCCCCCTAACCCCTATAGGAACCACTCTGAAAATCCTCAGCTCTGAAAATTGCGAAACATTTCTGAGGTTAGCCCTGAAATTCAAAGCCAGAATAAGGGTTTCTCGTTGTTTTCCGTTTTGAAAATTATGTCTTCCAGTCGAAACCTCGGAGTCGAGTTCGGTTCCGCCGTCGGAATACTTTTCTACCTGGCCAACACCGTCGCCGCCTCCATGTACATTGTCGGTGGCGTTGAAGTCGTTCTGGTGAGTCTCATTAACAAGGTGATCCGTATTTTTTGCGCTTCCAGATGTACATCTACCCAGAAATGGCGATCGGCGGCCGAGAGGCGCTGCACGACACAGATGGTGTGGAAAATCCCTTTTTCCTATTTGAAAATTATTTTCCAGCATTTGGATCGTTATACAACAATCTTCGGCTCTACGGAACGATCTTCTTGATCATACAGGCGTTGATCGTGGCGATGGGAGTGAAATTCGTTCAGCTTCTGGCTCCAGTCTCATTGCTCTGCGTCATTCTGGCAGTTTTGGCTTGTATAGCGGGCGGCATCGAGAAGCATATCTACGGCGGTGGACAAATGTGAGTGAACAATTTTAGTCTGACATGTCTGCACTCTCTTTCCTCTAACCGTTAAACTGAAAATAGCACGTAAAAATGAGAGCGTGGCGGAGAGAATAGAGGGTAAAGATAGGTATAGTCCGTTTTTTACGACTTTGAAGGGCGAGAGTTCTCTGCGCCCTCCTCGTCTCTCGACGACCCTCTCTTTTTGACCTGCTGTTTCCAAATCTCTGTGACCTGGCCGGTTAGGGAACAGGGAGACGCAGACACGCGGCAACTTTCAAGTACCATAAGACTTTTTGAGAAAATGACGACCGTTAGGTTGAATATAAAAATATCCATGGAAAACAGGGCGTTTATTGATTTTCGCGTTCCAAGAAGCTTGTAGGATCATATTTATTCCGTTTATCTCAGAAAAAAAGAAGAAGAAAGGAAAAAATAGGGAAATTAAATTTGCTCGAAAAAAACTTACGAGAACGTTTTTTTAAGTGAACTTTAGGACCTCCTGATTGCAGAAAAAAAGAAAAAAATTTCTAGCAAAAGAATCTTTTTTTGATTTATAAGGCTTTAAAGTGCACACAATAAGCAAATAATGACAAAAAGCGTCATTGCTTTGAAGGAGAAAACATTCCCGAAATACAAAAATTTCATCTCAATTTTCTGAGAAGTTTTCCTTGATTCCTCCATGAATCTCACTGGTTATTCATGGCATAGGGATTTTGGACTAAAATCCACAAAAACTAAAAATTGATTAATTGTTCTTGTTGCTCTGTTGTTCGCCTACAATTGTAGAAACAATCTTAGTAGTATAGGAATGAGGGATTATAATACCGTTTTTCGACATTTCAGTCATTTCAACACATTTTTCATTCTCTGACTGCAGAGAATTACCTCATTTACAACACTTTTTTTCGTAAAAAGCGTGAAATGAGTCAATTTTTTTGGAGAACTAAAAAAAGTGCTTATTTTTCAATAAATTTTATACATTTTTCGATCAATTTTTTTGCTTGGATGTTGATTTTTATTTTTCTATTTCTCATTTTCATGCTTAAATGCTCGAAAATGTATCACTTCCTCACTTTTTTTAGAAAAATTGATGGATGTTGATGGATGTCGATTTTTTTGAAAGAAAGTGGTATTATAAATAAGTGTTCAATTTTATACACAATATACCTGTATACAATTATGGGAATAAAATACTAATAGAAACGATGGAAAGAAGTGATAAAGGGAAACTCATAATGAAAACTATTCATCAAAACAGTGGATTAGCGAGGTTCTCAGGCCACATAATTGAACAAATATGTGTAACACAAAATTGCACTAAATCAAATCATTTACTTTTTAATTAGTTTAAAACTATCCTTATCCCAATCGATATCCAAATTAAGCTTCAACTTGCGCAACGAATCGATTCCCATAATGTTGACATGTTCAAAATGCGTACCAATTCTGCTCACTTGACACTCGATTCGAGTCGACTGGTCCTGAATTTCATACAATATTACTTTCAAATAACAATAGTATAACAAACAAACCTGGATCGCAAATGGATAGTACATCTCGCCGACGACGTTTCCAGCTCCAAAGAATGCCTCCAGTGTCTTAACGCTCAGACACGTGAACGGACTTCCCGTGTCAATGAGACACCACACGTTGATGATGGGGGAATCGGGTTTCCGGTACCGTTGGAAGGTCAAAGGGATCATGAGCCTGGAGTTCGGACCATGCAAGATTCCTTGCACAGGAAAAGCGGGATCCGAGAACGTCCCTGGGCTCAAGTGTTTGACTTCCTCCGCAATTCCGATCTAAAACAACTTTTTGAAAGTTTTACAATAAAAATAAAAAAGCCTCAAAAAACCTTTTCCATCTCCGCTTCGTTAATATCCGTGAGCATGATGTCGAACTCGTCATAAGGCATGGCCAACACGCCGAATGAACTGTCTGCTCCACTCGAAGAAGATCCGCTCTGAAATTTAAATGGATAAGCGGATAAAAGTAAGTAAGACAATGTATACCTTGTCATGGCTATCCATACTTGACGAGTGACGATAGTTTAACCGTCCAAACTCCCGATCTAAAAGTCAAAAATTTTGAAAGCAACATTGAGAGGAAAGAATAATTGGTGCTGTATATAGATGACATACAAACTGGCGTCCACTCTTTTAAATGTAACAATCGATAGAGACAGTGAGTAGGAATAAGTTGAAAGAAAAAATAACAATGATATTCACGGGGGAAATCACGAAATTACTACGAACACAGAAGCAAAAGAAAACTTTTTCTATTCACAAAGGTTAATGGAAGAATGCGATGCTGGCTGTCTCTCGCTTTCCACTGCGTCTCTGCCTTCCACTCTAGCCCAACGCGTTTGCGTGTTGCGTCGCGTGTGTCTAGTTCAACTGGGGCAAATGTGTGATTGTGCTTGGTCAGAGTGATGAAGAGAAAAGAAGGTCACACAAAGAGAAAGGGAACACTGCTGACCTTTATACGTCACACCAAAGGATCTGAAAGACATTCAGCGAAAGCAAGCTTCTTGAAATGCCTAGTGAAGGAAAGAAGGGGAGGAGAAAGAGAGAACTCGACGAATTTGGTCACACCCTAACCTTCTCGAAGGTACTGGCAAAACAAGTATAAAAGAATGAGGTGTATCATTTGTGAAAGATTTACGTCGCAGAATTTCTTCAGTTTTTGTATTGTTATTTCATTTTCAAGATGATTTTCAAGCAAAGTTCAATATTTTCTTCTAAGATGGGAATGCTTTTCGTGTCAAGAAATCTCTACTTCTTCATAGAAAGTGTAAAAGTGAACAGAAAGAGCTGGTAAGTCTTTTTTTTGTATGATACACTAGATTATTCTTTATTTGCAGGTTTTACTACAACATCAATTTAACGAAATTGATGAATCTCTTCGATCAGTGAGAGATGTGTTCAATAACAAGAGGTTTTTATTATGTTTAATGAGAAGAAAGATTCAACGAACTACTAAAGGTGAGTAATGAACGTCTCCAGAATAACAACAAAGAATTTAAATGAATAAGATATATTTCAGCAGGAAATGTTGAATGAGCATTCGAAATTCTGAGAAAAACAGTTTATGTAACGACTTGAAGAATCTTTTTTCCGGATGGGGGAGAAAGTGAATAATCATTTGATTGTTGTTGTTAATTCTTTGTTATTTCATCTTCTTTGTTTTTATTTTGAAAAAACAAATATCTTGTTTGATTGAAGCCAAGTGAAAAAGTTAATACCTCGGAAGAGGTAGCCATGTTTGGGGTTCATGGCTAGGTGGAAGTGTTGTGTATATAGAATAAAAGATAACGTGGGAGATAAAACCACTATATAAAGAGCGGTCTCACAGGCTCTAAACAATCGCCTCACCGCTGCACCGGAGTCGGACGATGACATGCCGGAGCACGACAGTACCCCGCCCTCGGCCGTTGCCTCTACTACTTGACTCTTCATCTTATTTGCTTACCATTGAATAAATGATGTAAGCAGTTCTGGATTCAGTATGATTGTACACATACTTAAAAGTGGCGATCAGAATTCGAACTAGAAAACTACTGTGAACGCGGAGAAATTGCGCATAATAATATGCGAAACAGGCGTTACAGTAAGCGCTGAGATAGAACCTCTGGCTGATAAACCTATAGACGATTTAATAGTATTGCTCAGAAACGAGGACCAAGAAATTAAAATTGGCCGTAAGAGTTAAACTATTATAAATCGTCCGCAAAGAGAAAGGAAATCAGCAGAGGAAGTCTATACAGAATCAAGAATCAGGAAAGTCGCGAACCGCTCGGATTGGACAAAGTAACAAAAATAATAGATATGATAGTTACAAGGTCATCCGAAAGAGGTCGGGCGCAGTATCAAACAAAGTTAAGCCTATGAGACCGGAAGTGCTGGAGGAGGTGGCTGTATCAACCGCCGAAAATGGAAAGAAGCCAAAAGATGACAAGAAATAATGCCACAGTATATATCTTTACGGTTGGTCAACCGGTAAGCAGAGATATAGTTTACGTGGAAAGAAGGTCATCTGATCCAGAGAATTCCAAAGAAACGGAAATTCGAGAAATCAGCTCAGAGTAATTCATGTGCAAGAAGGCAAAGAAAATAACCATAAAAGAATTCCTTTTTCCACGCTAGGACACTAACGATTGAGAATCCGACAGTGGAGTGGATATTTCCGTGGATCAAGCGGAAATGGAACCGGTGGTTAAGTAGATTTTCTCCATCTTGCATAGTACCTACAAACAGTATAAGGTACAGACGTGGAAGCTGAACGAGACACAGGTGCGTCCATGAGTATAATTGGTATCTCACAGTGGGAACTTCTGAGATGACCAAAACTCACACCTTACAAACGTGAATTTCGAACTGGACACTGGCTATTCCAAGAGTATTATTGGTTTCTCACAGTGAGAATTTCTGAGAAGACCAAAACTCACCATCAAGTATGCACCCCGGCGCGTATACCGAAAAGGCTTACGGGAACTCTCGAATTGGATTCAAAAGAAAGTTTCAGTTCGAAGATAGAGTTCAAGAAAAAAAAAAAACAAAAAAGGTGCACGCAACACGGAATGTGTTATAGAGTACGGCCGTTTCTCTCAGGAGCAGAGACTTTAATGGGCGTATTAGAAATCGATGTCACTAAATGTTAAAATGCCTGAAAATGAACCTGTTCAAGAGGTTGAGGCAATGTTAACTGATAACCAAGAGAATTCGAAAACATCCAGATTTCGAAGACGGCCCTGTAGACGGCCACGTGCACAAAAGTCAAAGCAAATTACATGTGAAACAGGGAGCGATGCTGAAAGTTTGTAAAGCAGCCAAATCACATTTGCTTTGAGACCACAAGTTGAGGCAAATATCGACATGAGGGTATAAAAAAGGAATTTTTAGTACCTGTCGAATATGCAGAATGGGCTCAACTGTGGGGGTTCCGAAACCAGAGGGTAAGGTTAGAGTCTGTGAGATTGTAACAGACCACAAATCCCTGGCTGGACGTGAACCAGTACCGTTTCCGAAACCGGAAAGGTTAAATCAGGCATAAAGGGTGGACAGAGTTTCTCAAAGATCGATCTAAAAGATGCGTATCTACGGTTGGAATTACAGAAAAGTTTTCTTTTTGGCGTAGCCTAGGCTCCTGCAAGAGTCCAGAAAGAATGGAAGTCATGCTGCAGGGGATACCTAGAGTTATAGTCTATCCGGTTGATCTCACTATAACCGCGCCGTCCAACGAAGAGCACTGAAAGCGTTAGCGAGAGTGCTGAAGAGAAGCAAAGACTATGGTTTCGGGATAAGAAAGAGAAATAGGAATTTCTCAAACCTGAAATAGAGTACCTGGGACTTACAGTAAAACGCCGAAGGCGTAAGAAGTCCGCAATAAAGAGGTTAAAGCCATAGATAAAGTGTCACCGCCAAAAGATTGAAGGAACGATAGTTTCCTAAGCATAATGAGTAATTATGAGAATTTATACCAAACCTGTCACTCGGAAAGCGCACCGTTGAATCGTTTTGCGCTAGAATGACGCGGAAGGGGTTTGAGGAATAAGGAGCAGATGGCCATGGATAAAGTGTAGAAATACTGGTTGGAAGTGGAACGCTGGCACGCTATGACCCAGAAGAGCAGATTGTGCTCGCGACGGACGCGTTGATGGATGGGCTAGGTGCAGTGAGATTCCACGAGTACCGTGATGGTACAGTGAAGTCGTACGTACGCATGTTGAACTCTCACCGGATCCGAGAAAATATTGCGCAAATTGTGAAATAAGTGTTGGGCATTATCCATGGCATGAAAAATCGACCAGTATTTGTGAAGAAGGAATTTCCTCCTGTCGACCAGCATAAGGCTCCTGTAGATGCGGTCCAAAAGGAAGGTTGCCTGTGGAAACAGCTATGAAGCTGAAAACGAAGGGCATGAAAGCTAATTAGAGCTATGTACTACCGAAACGCGGAGAGTTCCGGTAAGGCTGACACGATTATCAAGGTTGCCCAACCCAGACGAGAGAGCGTCTGCAGCAAGAAGGCTGGAAGATAGTCAGCAAAGAAGGCTGAAGATGTTCAGCAAGAGGCTGAAAGATAGTTCAGCAAGGTAGAGGACGAAATACTCGCTCTACATGATGAAGCTATGACAGGACCGCCTGTAACGGCTAAAGAGTTAGCCAGGAAGATAGCTAAAGATTCTGCGCTGCAAAAGTCAGACTTTACGTGCAAGGTAGAAAACCGTGGCCAGAGAGGGGTCCGGAAGAAAAAGGGCTGATCCTCACTGAAGAGTTCAGGATTCGAGCCAAAACCTTGATGAAAGGTTCGTTAACCTTGCACGAAAGTCGTATATACAAAGATACGAAGGTCATTATTGAGTGCACGCAGAAGAGTACACCTTACGTGCAAGATAGAAGAAGCCGTGGCCAAAGAAGTGGCCGGCAGAAGCGCTAAAACCTCACTGGAGAGTAAAGGAGTAGCGCTGAAAGCTTACTGGAGAGTAATGATTCATAACCTTGCACGAAGGTCGTATAATGGAAAGAATGAAAGTTGTTAGTCCACATACCTTGAGAAAGGATAATAATGGAATTACACAGTACACATGCAGAGAAGTGAGAATGAAAGGTCTTGCTAGAATATATATATGGGTTCCCGAAAGTGTTGAAAGAATAGAACGGGAAGCTAAAGTTATACACCAGGTGCTGAAACTGGAAGAGAAGAAACCAGGAAATCCATTAATGTGGAACATACCGGAGTCACCGTGGCAAAGGATTCACATAGAATACTGTAAACCAACGGTAGACTATAGGCGAATAGTAGCGAAAACGGTGGACGGAAGCATCCGATATATTGTTATTTTTGTTAAATATCGGATTATCAGTTTCCGGAAACCGGAAGGGAAACAGATAGAGGCAAAGTAAAGACAAGTAAAAACGAAAAGTTTTGGCCTAATAAAAGGGAAGGAGAACATACCGGACAGAAATAACACACCTCCAGTTCATAAAAGGGAGTGGCGACTGACCCAGACAAACAGAAAATAAGAAATGCAAAATAATCAGGGGTCATCACGGAAGCGGGAAAACAGATAAATCAGCACGAGTTGATAACGTGGATAAAAGAAGGTATAAAAGCCGTCTAATATCGTAAAGGGTACAACAAGCCACGAAAACCGCAGCCGCGAATATGGCGTCGACGTCCCGAATCCCGAAGAAGAAGAAGCTAGTCAGCGAGGACGGTCCATCGGTCAAGCGCCACAAGAGGACTGACGGACGGAAACAGGAAGAGATACCTTTTATCCCTGTTTTCGTTCGTCTACATCGTCTTCAAGAGACCATGAACCGCCTCAGCGACCAAATTAAGGTAATTAAATAATAAGAATATGAACTTCTCTAAGAAGGAAGGAGTGTTGTGTATATAGAATAAAAGATAACGTGGGAGATAAAACCACTATATAAAGAGCGGTCTCACAGGCTCTGAACAATCGCCTCACCGCTGCACCGGAGTCGGACGATGACATGCCGGAGCACGACAGTACCCCGCCCTCGGCCGTTGCCTCTACTACTTGACTCTTCATCTTATTTGCTTACCATTGAATAAATGATGTAAGCAGTTCTGGATTCAGTATGATTGTACACATACTTAAAAGGAAGTGAATTCACTTTCTAGTGAAGACATCCATTTTCACTGAACGTCCCCCATTTCACAAAATCAAATAAGATATTTGTAGCCAAAAAATTTTAACTTCTAAATTATGGAATTAGTATACTGTTTCAAATGTAAAAAAATTTACTGATACTACTGACATATTTAATGTTGAAACAAGCTCGAAACGTTCTATGATAAAAAGGGTTATGCCAAGATTGTAATACAATGAAGTGTAAGCTAATTCCAACAATCACAGGAGGTTCTGGATTAGGAGATATCAAGGAGGTTAAAATTAGTGAAAAATCTAAAATTTTTAGACAACCCACAAGTTCCGAAGGTGAAAGAGATCTTTTAGAAAAAGCTTATTATTCTCCTAAAACAGGTTTCTGCGGTATCAATGAACTATCAAGAGTAGCAAAGGTGTCACAGAAAAAGGTTAAAGAGTTCCTGAATGAACAAGATGTTTACACTCTTCATAAGCCAGCTCGTAAGAACTTCAAGAGTCAAAGAGTTTATGTCAGTGGAATAGATGATCAGTGGCAGTCAGATCTCGTAGAAATGATTCCCTACGAAGAAGAAAATAAAGGTTATAGATATCTTCTAACTATAATTGATTGTTTTAGTAAGTTTGCATGGGTTGTTCCTCTTAAGAGTAAAACAGGCAAAGAAACTGCAGATGCTCTTTCTTTAGTTTTCACAAAAAGTAAAAGAAAACCCAAAAAGATGCAAACTGATAATGGTAAAGAGTATTACAATTCCAATTTAAAAAGTCTCTTCAAAAAATTAGAAATTAATCACTTCTCAACTTATTCAGATAAGAAAGCTTCTATTATCGAAAGATTTAATAGAACCTTAAAAGAAAAGATGTGGAAGATGTTTACTCATCAAGGTAATCATAAGTGGGTTGATATTCTTGATGATCTTGTGTTAGGATATAATAATCATTATCACACTTCAATAAAAATGACTCCAATACAGGCTTCTAAAATAGAAAATCAAAGTATTGTTTACTCAAATCTTTTTCCTAAAGAAATTGAAAAGGAAGAATTTCAAACAGATTCAAAGGCTTTTACACAAAGCGAAATTCCCAGGGGTTTTTGAGCAAAGCTAAATTCAAAATAGGTGATACTGTCAGAATTACAAAAATATAAAGCTATTTTTTTGATAAAGGATATCTACCAAATTGGAGTACAGAGCAATTTAAGATTTCTGAAGTTCTAATAGGTGATCCAATTATGTATTCAATAAAAAGATTTCGCAGATGAGGAAATTAAAAGGAAAGTTTTTACTCTGAGGAACTTACACTTTATAATAATGTCAAAGAGGAGTTCAAAATCGAGAAAGTATTGAAACATAGGACTAGAAACAAAGTAAAAAGAGTTATTTGTCAAGTGGTATGGATATCCAGATAAATTTAATTCTTGGATAAACGAAGGAGACTTAAAAAAATTAAATATTCGCAATTTTCTATGAAAATCAAGAGCATCTTAGATGCACAGTTATTTGCAATAACCTAGTTTGATTCCATCAAATGCTAACAACCTTAACTCTATTATTCTTGACTTCAACAATATTTTCTGAAAGAATCAGACAGTAACATTTAGTACTTTGAGCAATGTTTTTTTATTAAAAGGAAGCTTTTTATTGTAACATCAGGTCGAGATGCAATAATTCTATCATTTTGTTTTGATACATCAAATACTAGAAGTGGATAGTAATAATAATAGACATCTTCTTCCATGAAAATATAATCTTTTATGGATTCATAATAACTATTTCTAAATTCCTTAGCAAAATTGTATTGTTGAACTGCATTGAATTTATCAAAATCGAATTTCAAGCATTCATATGGATATCTTTCTGAATTTAGTTCAACATAAATTTCTTCTAATCCACAATTATCGAACTTTGCAGCATTTAGATAATTGTTATCTCTAGCAGTCTGAAATGCTATGACAATGTATTTTATCTTATCATATTTAGTTCCAAGTTTCCAAGTAAATTCTCTATTACCATTAGGAATATTATAACTCTCAAATTGTCTAGAAATAAAAGGCATTTGAATGAGTTTATTACTTTCAAATATATTTAGAAGTTTGTTTTGCATCTCAAGACTTGGCATAATTTTTAGGAATTATCCATTGAAGTTTATTAATAGTCATTTTAGATGTAAATTTAGTAGGATCTGAAGAAACACAAGAATTCTTGTTTTCTGGAGATCTATAGAGTCCTAAAGTATGCTTTCTTCCATAAATTATTCGATTGTAACATTCAGCAAAACCAAAAATATGACTAAGAGGAATGCAGAATGTTAGATTACCTTTTCTATTTTTTGTGTATTTATTTATTTTGTATTGAAGGATATCTTTTGTTTCAAGTATCCATCCAAATGTATTTTGTTTATTCATTGTGGAAGAATAAGTAAGTAAACCTTTTAATAGTGTAGCTCTTCCAGGATCAATGACATTTTCAACTTGCATACCATCCATTGAGTAAGTAGCTCTATCAAATAGAAACATTGGAGCATTATTGGTAAGTGAGACTTCATCAGTATCCGCGAGTTGCGTACCATCAAGTTTAGTCAATGAAGCTTCTAAATATATATAAGATTTATGAAGTAATAGATATTGATCACAGGTTTCAATTATAAAATTTATTTCTCCATGTTGATTTAAACTAGATCCTGATGAAGGAAATATGCTAATCAAATTTTTCTTTTTGAATTGAAGTATCTTGAATAATTGGACTATCAACAATCAGGATTCTATCAACAGCTTCGGTCATTTTAGACTTTTCAATTTAATTAGAATAAATTTTTTCTAAGTTAAATACAATGAATCTATTGCAATTCTACTTTTTCTTTATATTTACTCATCATGATATTTTAGCTGCTATCATTTGTACTTCTAATGCACCAGTTCAATATTTCAAACTTCCGAAACTACACAAATGTAATTATCATAGACAATTAAATAGTCAATCAAAAGTAGTAAGGTATGAAGTATATAAACCGAACATTATTGAATACTCAAGTGAAGCTAAATTGTGTAAGAAATTAGTAAGTGAAGTATCAATGTATACAGATTTTTCAGGATATGAGCACTTAGTAGAAAAGGAATTGAATCATCGTTCTATTAGTGTTGCAGAATGTAGAGAATGGATTGCAAATAAGAAATGTGAATATGGAAGTTTAGGGAAAGGTAAAGAAGGAATATATAGTACAAATAATAAAGTGAATGAAGATTATCCAAATCGATTTACTAGTTTCTTTACAAGTAAAAGATATTACAAAGAAAATTGTGTAATTATTGAGACTAAGGTCTATTCTCACTTTAACCAAAAGTAGACCATCTAATGTGTTAGCTGATATGTCGGAGTGTAAATATCAAGATGGTTCTTGTCAACCTGGGAAGATGAATGAAATTATGATTTGGGATGTTAATAAAGATCAAAATTGTCAATACATTTCAATTGGGAAATTAGATGGAACCATGAATAATGGATTGTGGATTAATAGCCAAAATCAAATTGCTTTAGACCTTAAAGGAAATAAAATTATCAGAGATTGTAATATTGATCTCTTAATTAGTGAAGAAGGTTTTGCAGTCAAGGAAATTCAAAATATTCAAAAACTTCCTACCCCACAAGCTCTTACTACTGCTGGACTACCAAGCCTCCAAGAAATGAGTATAAAATCAGAGATTCCTAGATCCGAAGGATTGATGAATCCTCCTCAGAAGTATCAAAAAGAAAGAGAAGAATATTATAAACGACAACAAGAAATTCAAAATCAAAAAGACAAAGAAACAAGAGATAAATACGAAGCTGATCGTAAAGAATTTGAGAAGCGAAGAGAAGAAAAAATGAAGCAATATCTTGAATTCGAGAAAAGAAAGAAGGAAAAATTGGAAAGACAACGATTATTGAATACTGGTCCTAATACTACTACTACTTCTGTGAATTCGAATAAAATCAAAGATTCTGAAATCCAGAGGATTGATACTACCAAAAGGGTCAAAAGATCTACGAATCAAAGTTTAGAAGAACCTTTTCCATTACCCACTTATGAAGAATACTCAAAGATTAAAAACGATTGTTTACTGCTTCCAAGTTTTGAAGACTATTTAAAAACCAAAGATCTAGAAATCTCTGATTTCGTAAAAACTAGAGATGCATGTGATACTTTTCCAACCTATGATGAATACGTTACTAAATTTGCTAAATATGCTCTCGAAGAATTAGAAAATAGAAAATCTAAAAATACCGAGACCTTTGGAAATCAGAGGATTGGTAGAACAAGAAGACAAGTTTACTCAGATTTTCAAGCAGCTGGAGAGTTTCAATATCTTGAGAACAAATCAAATAATCTACTAAGACATACAGCTGAAGTAATGTGTGATATCTTTAATGAACATACTTCTCTTCTTGAAACACTAATAAGAGAAAATCCTAGAACATATATTCAAAAAAACAACTAAATCATTCTGCGATAAGGGTGAAAATGGTTTCTGAAGAAGTAGTTCAGGTAACGTTCTGTAAATCTTTAGAAGATGAAGAAATTGAATTCATAGACTTAACTCATTTTGATGGATTCAAGACAAGTTTAGCTCTTACTCAAGGACAAATACCCATTAGATTAAAAGAATTCAGACAAGATTTGGTATTACAAGAATGATCCAAGTGGGGGAATAATTTCTAGTAGCCTAGCACTACATCCTATGGCTGATAATGTTACTAATTTCAAAAACTTTGAAGAGTTCGATCTAAATTTCTTAGATGATAAAGTAATCTTTCATGAACATATTCTCCTTGATACAAAAACGAATATAGAGGAAGAATTAATTAATGAGATGCGAGAAAAAGCTGATACTAGCATTCAATTACACTCAAATAGTCAAGATGGTATGATTCCTCATGAAATATTAGATGAAGTTTCTAGCATCTTTGAGAAGTATTACATTAGAATTTGGAGGATTTATGTAACTATTGGTGTTACTCTCTTTTACATATTTATAGGTAGATCTATTTGGATGGTCCTTTTCTCCAAAAACATTCTTTGATTCAAGAAAAATAGAAATCTGAGAAATAGGAGTCCAATTTTTGTGAGAACAAAAAAATCATGAAGATGTTGAACTGCAAGATTTCAGAAATGAACATAGAAGATCTCTTGTTGTAGACTAAATTTTTTTCTATCTTTAAATTATTTTAATTATTATTATTCTTTAATAAATTATATTCTGCGTAAGCAAGCTTCCTTAAAGTCAACTCTACAAAACGAAATGAGATTCTTCAATTCTGGTGATTCTTCAAAATATGTTATCATAAGTCCAAAAAGAGAAAGATAAAATAGAATTGATTCAAGATATTAAACATGAAGAAAAATAGAAATCAATGAAAAAGTAAAAGTCAAGGAAGGATCTGCAAGACATTCACTTAGTGAAGGAGGAAGTATTACTCAAAAATCAATGAATACTACAAATGAAAAAAATTGAATACTCCAAATAAATTTGAAAAATTGAATACTCCAAATAAATTTGAAAAAAATTGAATACTAATAAATCTGAAGGATTGAACAAAAATAATGCAGCATTTCTTAGAGCTCTAAAGAAAGGATCTGCAAGACCTAGTGAAGGATCAGGATTCAAAAGAATTTAATTTAAATTATTTCCTTTTTTACGTTTTTTTACATATAATTCTATATGAAGATCACATTTGTTAAAGTCAATAAGGTTATTTTTATCATCCACTAGTTTTAGTGTTAAAGTATTACAATTATTAACACTTCGATGATAAATTAAGTTTATTGGTTCATATTTTACTCCTCCATTAGGTGAATCTAAAGGAAACTTGTCAAAATGATATTACTTTTGTCGTTCATCAATGAAAAGTATCACAAATAAGATTGCATGATAGATAAACGAAAATCGGAGATTCCTAGATCTTTAGATCTGACAAAAGGCTTATCATTAGAACAATCCAAAAATTCCATCAATCTTCACAACACTAATACCACTAATTTTTTAAATCTTGTGGAAATTGAAATGTCTTTTTCATTTGTTCGATATATATTTAAGAAGAGACTTGTCATTCTTAATTAATGATTCAATTTATTTAAATAATTTATTTTATATCTTATATTTTAAGATATCTTATATTTTTCAAACATTTTTAAATACTTAGGTATAAATTTAAAAATGAGTGATTTCAGTGACTACAGTATCAAAAATTATTATCCAGAAAGAAAGAACAATCCTTTACTTCCTCAATCAATAAGAGGATGTATAATTGGAAAAGAGTGGATGTGGAAAGACTAATTTACTAATGAATTTACTCCTTGATTCACCTAATGGTAAAGGAGAAGAATACCTTGATTACAATAATTTATACATCTTTAGTACAACTTTATTTCAACCTTTGTTATCAAGCATTAATTAATGGAATGAATGAAGGATTGAGTAAAAAAAGAAATTAGGAGGTGTTTTTGAAAAAGCAAGACTTCATAATTGAAGAAAAAAAGATCATCCATCGACATCCACTGATTTTTCTAAAAAAAGTGAGGAAGTGATACATTTTTCGAGCATTTAAGCATGAAAATCAGAAATAGAAAAATAAAATCAACATCCAAGCAAAAAAATTGATCGAAAATGTATAAAATTTATTGAAAAATAAGCACTTTTTAGTTCTCCAAAAATTGACTCATTTCACGCTTTTTTACGAAAAAAAGTGTTGTAAATGAGGTAATTCTCTGCAGTCAGAGAATGAAAAATGTGTTGAAATGACTGAAATGTCGAAAAACGGTATTATAATCCCTCATTCCTATACTACTAATCTTTTTCTCAATTTTTCACTTTTATCTATTTGAACCAACAGTAGTACTGGAGAACGTGTGGTCCACGCTGAGAACATCAGCGAAGATGGACCATCAAAGTATCAAAGTATAAGAAACCAACAGTAATCTAATTCTCAGGGTATGTTCGATGGACAACCGACTCCTCCAATCGTCAGTTCTCTACGAACACCACAACACGACCCTCTATGGCAACTACACCGACATTTGCGACGTTTGCGACAAAACCAATCAGTTTTATTATGATTTTTGAGATCAGTCTCAAATAATTATTTCAAGGCTGGAGGAGATTTTCTGCTCCGACGACGAGTTCTGCTCCGAGTACACCTCGATGAAAATGAACTGCATCAAGGGATTCCCCGGCTTCAATTTGGCTACTCTCAATGGTTTTTATTTCAATTCATATATGGGGCACAGACAAAAAATGTGTTATTTTGGTCAGCGGTTTGAAAAAAAATCAACGGGATCAATTATCGAGCGCCGCCCGATTTTCATAGTGTTTTGGGGTGGCGACCAGTTTTTCGCGGCTTAGCTTCGGCGATTGGAAAATAACGGAAACATAGGCGGAAAATATTCATGAGATATCATAAGGAGAGACCACTGAGAAGCGAAAAAATTAATGCTACCAAAAAAGGACGGAGATCTGAATGATAATCAGAATATATAGGTCCTTTCAGTTAAAGATTTTCCAGTTAAAATTCACTTTTTTGTGTTTGACTTGGATTTTTGTATCGACTCAAATATTGTCAAAGTCGGAAGTGCAAAAAACGGGTGCAAAATTGCCGCTAAAATGGTTCCGTTTTGCGTCCTTTATTGAACTTTTCTTTCTTGGTGGGAAAAAAGAGAGGTCGCAAATGGTATAAGAAAACCACTTTGTAAAGGACGAAAAAAAGTCTTCAAAATGCACTGAATCCCTTTCTGAAAAACCAAAAGAGAGTCGAGAAAAAAGGCAAGAAAGAACTACCTAAATACGTTACGTTTCACGAAGCGTATATCAAAAACACATCCAAATTTCAGATGTTCGACCTCTATCTGCCATCCCAAAATAATAATGAAAGATTTTTTGGAGCTACAAATTTGCAGCCGATTTAAAATCTGAGCTTGAGAGTTTTTTCTTCATAAAAATGAACTTTAGACAATTTTGGCGCGGCTTTCATGGGCAAGTACGAAGTGCTGCCGGGAGTTCGAGGCAAGGAACAAGCCGAAGTTGTTCAGGCATGTTTTATACCATTTTCCTTGTTTTAAGTCTAGGATCGGAAGATTTTGATAGCTTCGAGTAGCTTTTGAACTACCAAAACCTCCTTTTCAAGCCCTTACTGCTTTTTTCCAGGCCTTTCAAGTTTTAATTTCTGAGTTTGAATTTTTTCTGTTCTTTGTTCTTTGGATTATGAAGGCAGCCACAACTTTTCAATTTCTCGCCAAAAAACATAATTTCCAGGACGAGCCTTCCGACTTTTTCGTCTTGATGGCCATCTACTTCCCAGCCGTAACCGGAATCTTCACCGGCACTAACATGAGCGGTATTAAAGTCATCAAAATGTTAGAAAAGCATCATTTACAGGAGACTTGGCCGATCCGCAAAGGTCGATCCCCGTCGGGACAATCTCCGCCACCGTCACCACGTCGGTCATCTACTACATCCTGGCGCTTCTCTTCGGCGGCTCTATCGATCGCTCCGTACTTCGTGACAAGTAACTCTAACCACGAGATCTGAGATAAAGCGTTGAATCAGATTCGGTCGGTCCATCGACAACACAATGGTCGTAGCTGCTCTGTCTTGGCCTTCGCCATGGATCGTCACCGTCGGCGCGTTCTTGTCGACGTTTGGAGCCGCTCTTCAGTGTCTTTGCAGTAAGTTTCGACTCGTTCTAGTTGGAAAGGTTGATCGTTCATCTTCAGGTGCTCCTCGACTCCTTCAATCCATCGCCAAAGATGACGTCATCCCAATATTGGCTCCGTTCGCCAGAGTTACGAAGAGCAATGAGCCTTTCTTAGGGTGAGGCTTGAAATAATCCTTAGAGCTACAAAATCGAGCTCACCATATTTTCTTTTTTCAGTCTGAGTAATTAGAGGTTGTATATAAAATTAATTCGAAAAAAAAGACTGTTTTTCAAGTTCTGATACTGAACTTCTCTTCCTCTTCAGCCTGGTGTTGACCGTCATCATCGCCGAGTGTGGGATCTTGCTCGGCGCCGTCGACAAAATCGCCGAAGTCCTAGACTTTTTCTTTCTGATGTGCTACGCCTTCGTCAACCTCATCGCTTTTCTGCACTCGGTCTTGAAAGCGCCCAACTGGCGGCCTCGCTTCAAATACTTCCATTGGTAGAATTTTTTCGATCTTCGAACTGAATAAACAATTCAGGTCCTTGTCGTTGATGGGAGCCTTTCTGTGCTTCTTCATCATGTTCGCTTCTGATTATCGACTCGCCCTGGTGGCGTGTGCTGCGACGGCGATCATTTACAAATACGTCGAGTGGAAGGGGTGAGGATAGTCCGAAAATTGGACCCTATGTAGATAATCTGAATCTACAATATGTAGTTATTGATGCTGATTCTGAAATTAATCATAAAAAGTCGGAACGAGGTCTGAGAAAAAACTTATGACCAAGTTTTCAATCAAGCTAACTTGTGAGCCTCTCCTTCACTAAACCCCTTCAGTTCATGTGGCTATAACTTTTTCATGGACCTCCAAGAAAATATTGCAGATTGAAAATGAGTTTGAAAAAAACTACATCCCTTGCTTTCTGTCTCAATAATATGTACCTCTGGGACTTAGCAACCCCCAAAAGTAGAGTGACGCTTAATTTACTATTTATTTATGTAGCTAATGAAATAAAAAAATATTCATTTCTGTATTCAATGAAATAAAAAAAAGTTCAGTGTACAGCTCATCTACCAGAATATCATATTGAGGTTCCTAAACTCCTACAGAGGCTAGAAAATCCCAAAATACAGCTTCAATATTTTTCAGAGCCAAAAAGGAATGGGGCGACGGAATGCGCGGACTGGCGCTGACCACCGCCCAATACAGTCTCCTGAAAGTCGAGGACAAGGATCCGCATCCGAAAAACTGGCGACCACAGGTCCTGATCTGCCTCAGCACCCAGTGGTCCAAGGAGATCATCGACAGAAGGGCCGTTTCGATGCTCAACCTCGCGGCTCAGCTCAAGGTCTATTTCATTCTTCCAGTAAAAAATCTATAGAAAATTAGCCAAAAATCTTTCTATGAACCGTGCAACGCGCTCCATCGTTAAATTTTAGGCAAAATGTTTTTTGATTCTCAAAAAGACGCTTTCTCGTACAACAGTCACACTCAGAACTAATAGATTCTAAGACTCAAAACTTTGAATAAATATTAATGAATTTGAGGAATGCACCAGCAGTGATAAAGGACTGTATAACTGATAATAAATTAAAGAATTAAGAATTGAAATTTTCGAAAATTTGTGCTTTTACTGTGTACTATACTACGAATAAAACTGAAATTCTCAATTCAGGCCGGCCGAGGTCTCGCCATCGCCTGTGCCTTCCTGAAAGGCAGCGTTGACTCGACCAAGGACAAGAATCGTGCTAGTGAGGTTTGGCAAAAAGAAGAATCAATTTTCCATCATGAAGAAGTGTTTTCAGGTGAAACATGAGCTTTTCAAAGACATGAATGCGGTCCGGTTGCGGGGCTTTGCTAAGACGATGTTCTATAATAATCATCAGGTAGGTTTTCGAGCTCTGTCGACGTTTCCTGACCTTAAAGTGAAGATAAAGAGGGCGTAGACATGTCACACAGTTGCGATGTTCCTAAGAAAACTTGAAAAACTTGCTTTGTTCAGACTGAAATCTCGGACTTCGTCTTTACCATAAGTCTTCCAAGATATACCGATCCATTTTCCAGATCAACGGCACCATCTCCTCCTTCTACCAGGCCATCGGCATCGGCGGTCTCAAACCCAACACGGTGCTGCTCAACTGGCCCAACGACAAGAACATCGACGAGGTCGTTCTCTTCGCCGAGGAGCTGATCCACGGCGCCGCCAACGACTACTGCATCATCACGACTAAAGGCATCACCGGGTTTCCCGACTCGAATGAGCGTCTTATTGGGTAGAGTTTACATCCTCGAACTTGTAGAGGCTCTCAAATTCAGGTACATTGACATCTGGTGGATCGTTCAGGACGGCGGGATTCTAATGCTGATCGCATTTCTTCTGCGCCAACACAAGGTATTTTCCCGTGTTTTCTTTGTCACTATTTTATATCAAACAAATCAAATCCTTTCATAATCTTTAAAATTTCTCTTTTCAAGGTCTGGCGAGGTTGCATGCTCCGAATATTCGCAATCAGCGAGCAGGACTCTACCAAAAGTGATCACATGAAGGCCGGACTCCAAAAGTACATCTACATGCTTCGGATCGACGCTGAGATTTTTGTAGGAGCAAACAAGAAAAAAAATAATAAAAGATGAAAATTCAGATAGTGGATCTGCTGGATCAAGAAGTTTCGAAGGAAGTTATCGAAAAGACGGCGGAAATCGAGAAGAGACAGAAAGAGAAGGAAGAGCTGAAGCGCAGTCGGAGCTACATCAATGAGGCCTACGAGGCTGAGGAGAAGTCCGGCAGCGTTCGGAACAAATTGCGGCAAAGTGAGAAAGATTTTCAAAGGTTCCACTTTTGAGAACTGTCGATTTGGGGCTTGAAAAGCAAAAAACTAGAGAAAAAAAGCTCAAAAAAAGCTGTTTTTCACCAACTTTTCCAGGTACTTTGAAGAGAAAAATTTACGAAAAATTTCAAATCGACCTCGAAAAGAATGAACTAACCTTTTAAGAAGGTCATTTTTTAGTCTAAAACCATTAAAAAAAATTTTTTGTGTACTAAGGAATTTCAGAGTGATCCCTACAGGGGTTAGGGAGAAAACAGCCCCTATAGTGGCCCAAAAATTGGTCCCTCCAGGAGTAAAAACAAGGTGGTTCCTATAGGGGTTTAGGGTTTGACCCCTTAGTTCTTAAAGCTAAAGTGGTCCCTATAGGGGTCTTTCAGTTGTTTTCAACTGTTCAGTTTTTCGCATGAGAATGTTCCTTCGCAAAGAGTTCATAAAAATTATCGATCAGCATTTCCCCTATAGAGACCCCTTCTTTAGTGGCCCCTATAGGGGTAGATAAAGTGGTCTATAGAAGGGACCTTTCGAGAGTCCCTAAGGTTGCCGCTATAGGGACCACTCTGGAGTTCCTAAGTAGGTCCCTCAATTCTCAATAAAAACCAAAAAATTCGGAAAAAGTTGTCACTGACGACATGATCCTCCAAATCCGACACCCTCTGAAAGCTCGAAAAGGACGAGAGAAATCGCCTCAAATTCGCGTCGCATTTGTCCATTTTAATCTTGAAATACGCGGAAAATGCGCCGAAAACAAGTCGTTTTTGACGTCGTTGCCAAGTTTTCAGGCGACTCAACGAGAAGCTTTACGCCTACGGCCGCCAATAACGTCGATGAGGAAACGTCTTTCACTGAGTAATACGCTTTTTCTTTCGTTTTGCAAAGGAAGAGAAAAAATTCAGAAGTCCATTCGATGAGCTCTACCGGAGTGGGACGCCAAATGAGGAGAATGACAATGGGATCAAGTTGAATGTCAGTTTGAAGATCAAAAATTGGGGGAAAATCGATTCGCTAGAGATCAACAGCCGTTTGAAGAGACGCCAGAGAAAACTAGCTACTCGCGCTTCTCTGGCGTCTCTTCAGGACACACTGAACTCTCGTTCTAGCTTCTAAAAGTCCTAGTAAAAAAGATAATTCAAAAGTAGCTCTGGAAATTTTTTAAAGATTATTCAAAAAGTCGACCCTACGAATTTTTCAAAAAAGAAAAAACTGACTTGCAGCTTCACAAAATGAACACGTCCGTGCGTTTGAACCACGTGATCCGGGAAAACTCTCAAGACGCCCAGTTGATTCTCCTCAACTTGCCGTCGCCGCCGAGGAATCGCGTCGCCTTCAATAATACTTATATGGTTTGATGATTTTTAATGAATTTTTAAAAGTTCACCCCGCTTTATAAGCTGTCGAAAAATAATAAAAAAGCCTCGGAAAGCTCCTTATCAAAGGCTCTTAGCAGAACTCAGGGAAAAAAGAGCTTCCACAGAGTAAAAAATTGAGAAAAACTAATTAGATTGAAAATTATTTACTCGATTGCTCATAGCTTCAAAATAAATTTGGGAAAAAAGATAGATCTTTAAAATTTGGCTAAATATTGTAAATAGTAGTGAGCATGAAAAAGGTTCCAATATTGAAGATCGTTCTTTTTTTTTAATAAGTTAGTTTTAGAATTTTCCAATTTTTAAAAAATACAGTATTTTTTATCAAATATCGTAAATCCAGTTTTCGCTTTGTTACCCAAGCTTTTTTATAACCTAAAGGTCGAAATTTTTTTCAAAAAAATCGTTATCTGACTCTATGGGAAAATTTTCGAATTTGACTGGTTTTTCAGATCTTGATTTTAACCAATTTTACTCTCTTCTAACAAAAAAAAAATTGGTTTCTTTAAAACGAATTTGCGCATAATTATGCCTAACTCCTTTTTATTGAAATTAATTGATTTTTAAACTTTATAACAACTGTGGTAAAGTTGGAATGGTGGATAATGGCCACTTAAAGAGAGCGGCTCAAAAAAGGGCGCAAAAGGGCAGCAAAAAGAGCCCTTTTTTCGAGCCTTCCGTTCTTTCTGGAATTTTAAAGACTCAGTAAATGTTGGAAAAAGGGAGAGCCAGCAAAAATGGTGCATAAGGGCTGAGAAAATGGAGCAAAAAGGCAGCAAAAAAAAACATTTCTATGGAGCCTTTTTCCACCCTTTCCGACTTTGTCTATGAAGTTTGGGTTGGATTAGTCAAAAAATTACATTTTTTCAAACCCAAAACCTTTTGTTTCCAGATTTATCTCGACGTTTTGACGGAAGCCCTGCCGCGAGTGCTTTTCATCGGGGGCAGCGGAAAAGAAGTTATTACTATCGACTCATGATATTTACTCCCTCCATTTATTAATTTTTATCCTATGTTTTTTCCAATTTATCACATAATATCTAATCAATTTATTTGCTTTTTCCGTGTACTGTCTCTCATGACCTTTCATGACACCATCGAAAACTAAACCACGACAAAAAATATTTCGAAAAACGTGAATAAAGTCTTGACTTTGATTTTGATCTCCGCATTCATTTCCTATAACTTTCGCCTTGCTAGCGATGACCTATCAGTCAAAGTCGTATCGGAAGGTACCGAAATTGGTTTGATTCGCTCAATTTTTCAATCACAGCCGAAAAATAAACCCACAAAAGACGGAACTTCAAAACGAGATTGTAGGCGTGAAAATGACAAAAGCTGCGCAGGAAGGAGAGGTTTTTATATGAAAATCGAGCTTTTCTATAGAAGTATTTTCAGCCAAGGTTCATTTCGTGTTCCAGAAAGGTGTTATACTTCCGGTAGGTTTGGAAACAAACGTTTATATTTTTTATGGAATCCTTCTTCTTACGCTTCCGTCCTTGTGTGACGGTTGAGGATTTCGAAATCCCGGTTTCCCACTACCAACATTTTTAAACCCCTTGATTTTGGTCACAGCGGGGATCGAACTTGTTACCCTCTGGACCGTATACAGGCACACAACCTGTTGCGCTAAGACCGCTAATTTCAGATACGATTTAAGACAACATTCTTCTTCTTTGCTTTCATGGATAGTCATACTTTTTGGTTCTGTTTTTCCTGAAAAATGGTTTTGCTTACAGCACCAACCCGATGCAGTCAAAACGAGCGCGCAAAAAATTGTGTACGAAAAGTTTGTAAAGGTATTTTTTGATTGAAAATGAACTTGAACTGTTTGAAATTTTGAAGAAAATTACAACTATGGGCGTACAAGCTCTCGTCGATGAATATCAAGAAAAGGTTAAAGTTTACATTCCACAGCGTTTCTCGCGAGAAGTCTTCGACGCCAACCACCCAAAGAATCGCTATAAAGGTTAGACAAGATTTTGCAAACGTAATCTTATTTTTTTTCTTTGGTGACGTACAAGGAAACTGTATCGGGAGTAAAAAGGATGAAGTGTATTTTTGTGATATTGATAATCGATTTTCTGAGTAGTTTCGATTAATTTTAGACACATGATTTGCTTTAAACTTGAATTTATTATAAATGATCTCAGTCAAAAAACGGTCACATTTCACAGACGTGGTTTGCAATGACTATACGCGTGTTGTTCTTACCGACGGGCACGAGAGCGGCGATTACATACACGCCAACTACGTCCACGGCCTTCATTCGACTTTTATTCTAGCGCAGGTTAATGAGAGAAGTTGAGAAATAAACAGAAGCGTGAGAGCATCAGAAATAAAGAGACACTAAAGAAAGATAGTCTCTGGTGTCTCTAAATTTCGCATTCACTTTTTTCATGCAACTATGAAGTCAATATCACGTCAAGCCACTTTTTTAAGGGTCCAAAAGAAAACACGATGTTAGACTTTTGGCGAATGGTCATACAAGAAAAGGTCGCCATTATTTGCATGCTTTGTGAGGTATATTCACAACTGTACGATCAAACTTGCTGAAAATCATATTTCAGACGATTGAGAACAACCATCCGAAGTGTTTCCAATACTGGCCTTTGAAGCTCGAAGAATCGGCTAACTTTGGAGGTGGAATCATAATTTATATGACTTGGCTTGCCGAAACTTTTTTCTTCGTTTTGAAGTTTTCCAGTAACTTATCCTCATCGAATTCAAACCCGATTCTTCCTTCAATACGTACCTTATAACTGGATTTCTAAAAACAGGGATAACGGTGACAACGACGGCGGTCGACACTACTGACGCCAACATCACGAAAACCGTGCTCCGCGTAGAAACAGCTACGACTCGCCTCGTCGTCTGGCACCTTCATTGCCGTTCTTGGCCCGACAAGTCGGTTCCACAGTCGAGCATGTCCGTTCTGCGACTGTTGTTCTACACCCGCGCCACCGAAATGCCCGTCGTTGTTCATTGCTCTGCCGGTATCGGTCGGACCGGAACATTGGTTTTTTTGATGAGAGAATCCGTTAGGTAGGTTTGATATTCTAGGTGGCCATCGAAGCCGGCTTGCAAACGTTGAACGCAGGCAAGCCTTTGGACCTCGTGGAGACCTGCCGACTTATCCGCAGTGAGTTTTTTGGCCCTGCTTCCGAATGAGTTCACGGACACTGAACCATTGCAGACTGCCGTACGAGCGCCGTTCAGGTCGACCTACAGTACCTTGCAATGGCGGAATGCATTGCTGAATACGGTCGAGTGATTGGTTACTACACAGATTCAAATCTTATCCGCGTATGATGCAGTTGATCACCACAACTTACTCATTTTTGCAATTTAGGCCGTTGAGGAATTCAAAGAGAACACTGCAAAGTACGTGGCCAAAGCCATGGCAAACGGAGCCGTCGTTCAGCCGTGTATCGCACCCCCTGCACAGGTTCCACTTCGAGACGAATAGCAATTTTCTTCGTGATTTCAGGCTCCCGCGCCTAAATTTGAAGAGAAGAGCGACGATGACGAAGACGAGGGTTCCACGGTCAAGAAGAAGCCGGCGCCAAAGACCTGGAAGGTGGAGGAGTTGCTGGCTGTGCAGAAAGACATGAGCGTTGCCGTTGGTGTCAGCCCACTCGACGAGAATCCAGCTCCCAATAGGAATACGAGACAGCGGTCGAGGCCATCGCGCAACGCGGTACTCTCAACAAAAAACTTGGAGAGAAAATAAATTTTGCAGGATTCCTCAAAGTTGAGGAACAAAGTCAGCACCATGTTGGCTCCGAAAAATCCGAACCGATCGTTGAAAGTTAAAAAAAAGGGTGGAAAGACTGCAAGAACGGTCCAGAGAAAGCCATTGACGGCTACAGTCTCATCACATGAGATGCAACCAGTTGAGGCTCTCAAACCTCGTTCTTCCGGCGATTTGAAAGAGCAGAGGAGTCGGGATTCGACCAAGGTTCACAAGAAGCAAGTGGCAACCTCGCGAGACGCGAGACCGACGCCTCCTGTAATCGAGGTTTCAGAATAGAGTTTAAGGAATTCTCGGCAATTTCCCGATTACAGTTGCCAGCTCGAAATGCATCATTAGAAGGTGGTCAGGAATCGAGAAAAGTACCAAAGAAGGTTGGCTCTGACTTGATATATTCAGCGGTTTCACTAAAATAATTCTAGAAGCATTCTGGTGAAATGCTACAAAAAACGACGTTCGTCAAGCTACAGGACGAGCACGCGGCCGCCAGAAGCCTGATGACGAAGCCGGCGGTCACCCCACCGACACCCGACGAAAAGCCGGAACATTCATCGGAACAACTGTCCAAACCTAGGGTCTGTTTTATCTTCTTTGTCAAGTTTTACCAGAGTGGTCATTTTGCGAATATTGTGTTTATGAGTTTTTTCTATATGTAGTTTTTTTAGATTTAGATCCATTTTTTTACCATAAAAAATATTTTGAGACTTTTCTCTCAAAATTTTGTTCCTTCGAACATTTTTCAATCTCCTCAGCGATTCTTTTTTATTCGAATATCTTTTATTATTATTTTTTTTCAGGTGTGCCCCCCGAGCGTCTACTACCGAATGCCCAGAGAATGACATTTTTTTTATTTCCAATGAATTTTTTTTCTTGAAAAAGATACTTAAGCTGGAAAATGAGCTGTTTATTCAAAAATTCTTCACTACGTCAAATTTAATCCGCGAAAAAAATTGAGAAAATGGAGGCGAAAATTTTGTTGACCTCTTCATTTCAATAGTGGAAATGACGGATGAGCTTTCGGATGGGGATATAAAATAAGTGAAAATGGCTTTCTGAGTTATTATTGGTTTTTCATTTCGCTCTTTGAATAAGGAACCAACTTTTGCTATTTTTATTCTCCTTTCTCCGAATTCCGAAAACGTCTTTTTGACTTCTACAAATCGACGCAATAAATCTAATAAAGGTTACACTTTTTTTTCTCGCAAACGTGATTTAATTTCAAATCAAGTTCTGATGGAATTATTCGCGTGCCAAAAGGTGCCAGGAGGTTCAAAAAAGCGTAATTTTTTTTAAAATACGTAGGTTGTCGTAAGATCTCTTGATATAGCCAAATATAAGGTTTAGCTAACAGGGAAGGTAATTTTACTTTGAGGTTAGGAACTGCCTAAAAATCGGCCAGAAAACTCCTTGATGTACCAGAAAAAGAAATCCTTAGTTGATAATAGTCGTTTGAGGACCATTTTCTGGAAAATTCTGCTGACTCTTTATATTTTTGCTGGAACTTTGGCTTGAGGTTATTTTTTTTTTTTTTTAGTAATCTTTTTCGGTTTCGGTTTTTTTTAATTTCGTTTTTCAATTGATGCAAAAATGAAGTCAAACATGCAACTAATTAACACGTCACGGTACTATTTCACGGTTCGCTAACCTATTATGTCGTGCCGCCGTGTGACGTAGCCATGTTATTTCGCGAACGTTTCTTTTTTTCAGAATTGGAAAATTAGCTGAACTAAGTATGAAAAAAAGTTTTTTGTGACGTTTTATCCCTCTTAGAATCAATTTTTGCTGGTTTTTTAGCCTTAGTCATTGCATGGCCATTTTTTGAAGAGCACTGTGGATTTTCTCTGAGATTTAACTTCTCCAAACTTTTAAAAGCGCATGACGATAAGCTTGGCTGATTTATTCAAAGATTCAGTCCATTATCCTTAAAAATAGGGATCAAGAATTTCGACTTGGCTTATGCAAATCCAAAGTCTTTCGAAGAGAAAAATATTCTTGGATAGGTAGTCTTTTTTAGAAAATTCCGTATTTGGCTCATAAAAACTTCTCAGTGGGTTTTGTAGGATTCGATTTCTTAGTAAAAATTCTAGAGTGGTCTTTACAGGGGCCGCAAAAGTGTTCTTTATAGGGGTAAAATCAAGGTGGTCACTATAAGGATTCAAGATCTGACCCCTTCGTCCCTAAAGCTTAAGTGGACCCTATAGGGTCTTTCAATTTCATTTTCAAAAAAAGCTTTTTTATTCCGTTTGTCCCATAGAAATGCTTCTTCGCATAGAGTTCATAAAATTATTCACTAGCATGCCCCTAAAGAGGCCACTCTGTAAATCCTATTGTACTTTTCGAAAGGTCACTATTTTTTTTCTCAAATGAGCACTAAAAATTTCTCAATAGAACTTATTCAAGAAACTGAGCCCTGCGGTAAAAACGTTGAACTCTCCGCGCAAATTAAAATTTGATAACTTCTCTCTGATTCTGACGACATATTTCCTTGACTAACCAGATGAAAACGTCATCCTCAAGGTGCAAAAAAAGAGAAATAAAATTATACACCCTCACAAATCTAATAAAAAAAGACCCGATGTGTGGAGTTCGAAAGAACAATATTTTCATTTTTTTCTTTTTACGAATATTTTTTTGATCCTGAATTTTTTTACTATTGTGAGGAAATTTGTGGTAAATCATGTATGAATACTTGGAGAATGCTCACTAAGAAAAAAATCTACAGTTTTTTTAAAAGCTTATCCCACCTAAAAACATGATCAATTGGATTTACAATAATTATTAAAAATCAAAAGTCCATTGAAATAGCCTCAAATTTTTGTTTCAAAAAAAGATGAATTTGAGGACTTTTTTAGGGGTTTCATTTTCAAAAAGTCATTCATTAGGAAAAACGGAAAAGGGAACCAAGTGATCTGAGCGATTCCTAATGGTCTTACTCACTTTTTTGACGTGTGGGTTTCTGTTGATTGCTTAAATTTGATTCAATTTTTTTTTCTGACGCAGATTGTGTCGCAAGGGGGTTATATAGAGTTTCAACTGTGATTTTCTCTCATTTTTGTTTTCCATATAAACAGTCCTTCAATATTTCTTCAAATTTGGCTATACAAATTACTATTTTCAATAAAAATTTCTCATTTTCTGACATCATTATCGTTCATCATTCGTATTTTCAATTGTGAACTTCTCATAAACAGCAAGGCTTGAAGATCTAATCAGAATATTGAAAAAAAAAAATCAAATCGCCCAAACTTTTTGATAGATATACGTTCTCGGGCCCATCATTTTTTGATTCTTACAAAAAATGCCGTTTCAACAAGGATTCCATTGTAAACAGTAAAATAGAGAATAAATCATGAGTTATTGATTTTTTTTTTTCGTTATTAGACAATGTTGGCTTCTAATTTTTTATGATATGATTCGATTTCCAAAAAAACTAAGAACTGGAGATTATTATTTTTTCTTCTACTCTTTAAAAAAATGTCTCTTTTTTGAATTCATGTCGTTTTTCCAATTAGACTTTAAAAAAGCTTCTCAAGGAAGAACCTTAAGAACCAATCGACTCTACCATCCGACAAAAACAAAAAATCAAACCAAAAAGAAACGGTCAAATTTTTGATAAATAATAAAAAATTCGTAGAAGAATAGAATAAGTCATCCCCGGAGCTTCTTCTAACCCATTCAACTTTTCATGGCGATCCCAAATTTTTTTTATTTTCAAAAACAGTGATTTCTGCGATAAACCTTCATGTGACCTCACACTCGAAAAAAGCAGAAGACGAAGAAGAATGCGTCCTAAACATAGTTTGTGTCCGACGTTTCTATTCACGACCGGATGTGGTGTACACGTGTTGACTGATGACGTCGAAAATAGCCCTTCTTTTAAAATCGTCTCGGAAAATTTGGGAGTCGCTGTTTTCACTGTCGTGTCTGTTGTGTACGTTTCTACTTCTTTTGGTAACTTGAGACAACTTTTTTTTGGGAAGAATACACTTTGGACTACCGTAGACTGGCTAAAATAGAACTGAAGCTTGTTTCCAAATTGCTGCTTCCCAAAGACTAAAAAAAAACTTCCAATACTATCGGCCAGAAACTTTCCTTTTCTAGCTATTTAAATATTTCTATGACTTTTTTGGGGAGAGAAAAGAGAGCGCAGACAGGTCAGAGTGTTCCACGTTTCGGGGAATAGGTATTATTCTACCGATTAGTTTTTCAAGTACCGAAAAGCCTTCTCGGACATTGATAAAGCGAACTGCTAGTGACCACTTTAGTAGCGTCAGCACTCTTAAGTGGTCCCTAGATATGCTCAGAAAAGTCCGAAGCACGTCCGTCCCGAGTTACTTTTCAAGCTGTGTCCGTGGAGCGCAAATTATTTTGACTATTATTTTTTCGAAACTTCAAACAATTTCAATTTTCGGACCGCTGTTTTCATCTTTTGTTGTGCATGTTTCTCTTTTTTAGCTAGTAATTTGATCCAAAAAAGAGTAGATTTTGGTCTCTCGACGTCTACCGTAGGGTGCATCTTTAAATAGAACTAGAGTTTCGTTCGAAGCTGAAATCATCAAATTTAGTTTCTACAAAGATTTTTTTCGTTCAGATTTATACTATTGCTCATCGTTCCCGGGAAATAGTAAGTTCAAAATTTGTCTCTATTATAAAGTTATATCTGTAGCATCTAAATTTCGAAAATTCTACAGAAAAATCTTTCAGGCTAAATTATACCAACCAATAAATCTTTTTTTCTGATCACACGCTCTAATCTAAATATAACCTCAACTTGGAAACCTAATAGATTATGGAATAAGTTTCCATTTCTCTTCTCCAAAATAGATTTTCTCAGCTTAGGAACGCGGCAGAGGGATTCGAGTAGGTAACAGTCTTTATAGAGGAAAACTTAAACTCCCTTAATCGCTAAAATTTGGGTAGTGCCTGTAGGATTTTAAGTGAGGCGGTCCCAATAAGGAGAACCTTCGAGAACCCCTGAGGTTGCCCCTCCAGGGACCCTTCTGGCGTTCCTAAGAAGATAATAACTTTTAAATCACCTCAGATATTGTCTGTAGAGCACGAATGCGTTCTGCTTACACTTCATGTCTTTTTTCTACAGAATCATCTTTGGACAACTTTTTTTAATCTTCAGCTAATTTTCCAAAAATCTTCAAAAAGTCAAGCTTCGACCAAAGAATTTATGAAGGTGTCGGTGACTGCGAAAGAGCGATTGGCCGTGAAATTCATAAGTTTTCAGCCAAAAGTCAGAAATTTACGTCACTGACGTAAAGTGAGCTGACTCCTTTCATTGTTGTTCCGCATTCTCGATTCGAAAGTAATTTTCCGAGTGTTAACAAATTCCTGATATTAGAACTGATGTCGTGGAACGTTTTGCAGGTGTTGTCTGGACGCTTTTTGTCTCAAGATTTTGAACTGTGTTTGAGTTTTCTATAAAAATTGAAAAATCAATGACTGAAAGATCGATTTTTCAGAGTCTGTGAAAAAAAGATGATCAAGAGTTTAAAAAAAATTCCATATTTATATTTTTTTGATGGAAGTTAGAAGTGAAATATTTTTTTAACTTGTAAAGTGTATTGTGTATTTTCTTCACTCGAAGTAGTAGCTCTCTCAATCGGCCGAGGCTACCCTAGAGTGTACACGGTGTCCGTGCCCGAGCCCCACCATCACCGCCGTGCTCGTACAAGCGAAACTGAGGGATCTACTTGTGGAAGAACGAGGCGAAGGACCGTAAGACCATGCTTTCCAATCATTCGACTACACGTTTTGACTTCTTTTCGCCAAAGGCGGTCTTAGTGCCGCTCAAAAGAGCAATTTTTTCACCGCCCAGTCGATACCATCTGACTAAAACAACCTAAATATTGATTGATTGATTGAAATTACAAAAGTTATTGCTCATCCGAAAATTGCCGCTGTGTGTTGGCTACCTTAACTTGTTAGAAATTTTTGATTCAACTTGAAAAATTCAAAAATAATAATTTAATGTTCTCACAAAAGTCCTCATATTTCATTAATTATCGTTCATTTTTCTCAAAGAGAAATATTTTCCGCGCCTTTGGAAAAATTTTTTACCCGTCTGGTGGTCTCATTTTTAATCTTAAGGTCATGTATGCCAGAAAACTGAAACTTTCAGGCCACAGGTAGAAGAAATTTCTGAAAAACTGAGAATGAACTTCCCACCTCAATCAGAATTTTTAATGATGAAGCGGGTTGGAAATGAAATGGCTAATAATAAAAAAGACAGGTGATTTTCCTTCCATAATATTCTGAAGGTTTCTTGAATGTATATCATGTTAACATATATGCGAAAAGCTGAGTTTCACAAAGATCGAGCTTTCGTTTAAAGTCCTTATGATGATCGAAGCTCGTTAAAATGAGAACTTTTTGAAAGATTATAAACACCTTGTATAGTTCGTTCGCCGCGACTTGACAGTTTTCGAGTTTCTGCGTCTCTCTGTTCCCTCACTGGCAAGGTCAGAGAAACATGGAAACAGCGCGTCAACAAGAGAGGGTCGTCGAGAGACGAGGAGGGCGCAGAGAAGTCTTGAAAGGGCGGGACTTCTCTGCGACCCTCCCTTGTTGACGCGCTTATTCCATGTTTCTCTGACCTTTCCAGTGAGGGAACAGAGAGACGCAGACACTCGAGAACTGTCAAGTAGCGACGGACGGACTATAGTAAGCTCATAAAAAAAAACTTGAACATAACATAAACTCCGCATTTTCAACCTATATTTTTACAGGAAAATATTTAAAAAGCTTATAACTTTTTTATTGACATAACTAGCTAAATGACATCCAAGTTCAAAAATTTGTTTTGGTGACCTCTTAAAATCTTTTTTTTAATTGCGATGAAGAAATTCAAATATTGAGGAAAACTTTGCTTTTCATGGATTATTTAATCTCCCAAAGTTTTGAGATGCTTTTTATGACTAATAATTTTCCGTTATTATCATTTCATTTTAAGCTATACGGAGATTCCTGGGCGTTCTCTCCACAGATGAAAAATATCACGAAAGGCTCAATTTGCATCTATTCACTGTTTTTCCCCACCAACTTCATTTCCTTTACTAAAACCAAAAACCAATGATGTCACCAGCAAGGTCAGTTGAACTAGAAACAATACATAGGAGTATCATTTTTTTCCCAGCTGTCCCAAAATTTTGAATAATAGAAGAAATAACAAACGTCGAAAAAGACGCTGGAGGCGGGGCTATCTCCGGATTTCGAATGCGCCCACAGAACCCCCGCGTTTTTCCAAAGGAAAGCCCTTCCCATTCATTTCTTTCATTGTTTCCGTGTTCTCAGTTCTTTGAATTGATCTGCTTCGTCTTTTTTTCCTGTGATTGCACAAAGATCTGGTTCGTGTAATTCCTTCTAGCCAATCTTCAGAAACTTATTTGTAACCTAAAATCCTCCAATTTGGTATGCTCTGATCAGATTTCTCTGCGTTCTTGTTTTTATTTGCTATTTCCATGTTCCTCTCGCCGATGAGAGAAGAGAGAGTGCAGACAGGTCAGACTGTTTCATTTCGAGCTGGATGAAAAGTGCAAAGTTCATCAAGTTAAATCAATCATTTCACTTTCTTTCATTTGCTTCTATTTTTCCGCAATTATAGAACCCTTACAAATCGATACGTAACAAAACTCGTAACACCATAAAATCTTTGAGAAAAGCTTCTAAAACAGGAAAGTAGTCTTACGGTAACCTGAGCTTTTTTGCAACAAGTATCAATCGAGAATGACTGACCCCATCTAACAAATTTTTTTCTTTATCAAAATTTTTTTGTTTTTAAACATCTTTTTTTCAAAGACATTTTTTTCGTTGCATCATACTGAAGATATCCTTCACCTTCGAACTCAACACTCAAAAAATTTATGAATAAATTTCAGGAAATGATGCAATTTGTAGTAGCAAAAAAAGTTTGGAGGTCATCTTTAACTTTTTTTCGCTTTTTTTCCCAATACTTATGAAATAACTTATCAATTCGAATAAGAATCATACGTAAAATTTCTCAGCTATCACTTTCTTCTCATTCCTGCCGTTCTGTGAAAAAAATATTGAAAATTTAGAGATTGATAAAAAAATATTTAACTTGAAAGATTTTTAAAAAAATCTGCCTAATCGGAGATTTTTCTTGAAATTTTTTTGAAATTAAGCCAGAAGGATTCGGGCCTTTTAACATCATAACGCCACCAAAGAATATTTTTTTCGAGAAATAACTTTTTTTTTTCGAAAAGAGGCGGTTCTTGCGATTAAAACGCGCTCCATCGATAAATAGAGACTCGAAACTGCAACCATGGAGAAAAAACTGCTTTTTCTTCCACTGGGTTTTATTTTCTACACATTTCTTCAAGCAGTATTGCGAAAACTCTTCCGCTCCTCAAACATGAGCAATAGAGGGTAGTCCCTCGATATGATGAGTAATATGAGGTTTCTCAGAGTTTCATTGTTTCATAGGAAAGCAGCTGAAAATGGAGAGGGCCGAGCCAAATTCCGCAACTCCTGTGACGTCATTTGACATCCTGGACTCTGACGAAATGTGAGCCTTGCCAAATCTTCGTATTTTCGCCAACTTTTGCACTTTCATTCAAATCTTTTGCGCTCCACGGACAACTTGAAACTACGGCTTTTCAAACTAGTGATCCTTGTCATTTGAGCAATAAGAAATTCAAAAGCTTGGTGCAAGACTTTTGAATGGTACTGAGATCGGCAGATATAGTTTCTCAAGCTGTATCCAAATCTGCCACGGAGATCAGTGACAAAATTTACAAGTACTTCAAGTTGAAGAAATGGAACCATTCTATTTCTACCACCATTTGTGAAGCTTCCAAAAAATCCTACATCGGCTCACCAGCTTGGTTAGAAACTTTTACCTACCGACCAAACAGTGATTTCATCTGAAAAGTAGTCCTTATAAATTTTTACCAGACCTCGTTCTCCAGATTCGGAAACAACGTAAACCCCCCTATCTGGTAATCTTATCTATTTCATAAGCCCCCTGTAATTCAGGCAAAAAATTTGGGACACTGTGATCTTTCCATTCTGCGCCATTGTTTCTATTTTTAAAGTTCTAATTGTCCTCCTTCAAGTTGGAAAAAAAAAAATGCAACCTACATTTTTTCCACTTCAGAAACTTTCATGACGAATTCGGATCACTTTGCTATTCATTAAATAAGAGCACCCAGGTCGTTCTATGAAATATCATCATCCATTTCTTTCCATCAAGTCACCTTAATAAGGTCTATTAGGTTCCCTTTTCATGAAAGACTGCATATGCAGTTCTTTTGTTCTCTTTTTCCTGATTTGAGAACAAAAATAGAAAGAAAGAAAAACTTGATTTCTTTCTAATCTCCTTTGGATTAAGTTCTCATCAGGCCGATCCATCATATTTGTTCACATTTTCTGCATGTTTATCAGAGGGTCAATGGGAAACGTCACAAAAGGAGATGAGCCTACGTAATTGCTCGTATTTTCAAAGGTTGTGTAAATATAATAGTGATAGTTTCTGGAGAAAAAAAAAGCTTATTTCCTCTGTCAGATTTATAGAACGTGCAAAATCTTTTTCCGATCTCCACTGGAAATTGACGTACGTTCTTTTGCAGACAATTCACCCTCAATTTCCTGTTGGATGCTACGATAAGTCCAGGAAGTTTGGGCCAAATATAGACTTCGCTACGTGACAATTTGACAACAAAAGACTTCATCTAGCAATAGGAAATTCGAAAAAAAAAAATCGCACCATTTGGTTTACATTTATCAGTAAAAAGCATGCTTTGTAAGAACATCCTGCTTTCATTTCTTGGTAATATTAGGCCAAATTTATATAGGAATGAAAGAAGCAAGGTTTCAATGAAGGTTATCAATGAAGCTCGTTTAAAATTTTTAAAAAAATAAATTGAAAGTTTTCGCCCGACCTTTTCGGCTGAACTTCAAAAAGACCTCATTTGAGACGTTTGGAGCCATCTTTATGTTCGAAAAAAGCTTCGCTACCCTTTTAAAAATTATCACGGTTTCACTAACTTCTCTCTCACTTCCTACTTTTTAATTTTGGGTTAAGTTTAGAGCAAGAGAATGAATCACAGGTTTTTTACTTTGAATTTTCAATCGAGCCTGTTTCAAATTATCCTGACCACTTCCTTATTAGCGAAGTACCCAATATTTATTCGAAAATAACCTTTTTAGTACTATCTCATGCGTAGTTATCAATGGAGCGTACTTAAATCGTGAAAACTGCCTCGAATATTCCTCACCTCCTAATCTCGTTCTCCCATAGCTGAACTACGAGCAACCATCATATCAAATGCCTTTATCAGTAGAGCAAACTTCGCAAGCAAAAAACAGCTTTTATATTATCTGATCCATCTTCACTAATGAAGCCCGTTCTAATTTTCAAAATGGCCTATTTCCTCACCCCTTTACCAGTTTCTCAGAAGAAGTTTTGAGCTAACCACAGAGGAATTTTTGTACTTTCAAACTTCTAGTTATCAATAGAGCACGTTCGCATCCTGGAAAATAGCCTCGTCATTCCCTCTGACCTCTCTGCCACCACTTCCTCCTTGGGCCCTCTCACAAACATCCTGGTTCAGTGGTATAATTCACGCCGTGGGAAGCCGAGATTCTGAATTTCGCGCTCAGTTGCTTCTTTCTGCGATTTTTCAAATTTCTCAAGCGTGGGGTGGGGGGCCACACGAATTCTCCAATAACTATGTGACCTTTTCTCGAGTCGTCTATATTTTGTTTCCTTCATTCTAGTTCGTTTGAATGATATTTCATATTTTGTTTTTCAGTTTAGAATCGAATATGTTGCTACGGTTAAGGATAGCCAGCGGCGTTTGGATATTCCTTCTATTGTTTTCCTTCGTTCATTTTTCATTCTGTGTTAAGAGTAAGTTTTATTTATATATATTTTTTTTTCAATGTTAAGGGTATCGAAGTTTGTTGTAGTCAGAAAAGTTTTTGGACCCATTTTCAAGTTTTCGTAAAAAATTTTCACAAATTTAAAAAGGGTCTTCTGTACAGATTGTTGTTTTAAATTTCGTACAAGTGGCTGGAAAAGTTATAGTGATATCTAGAAGGCTTTGAGGTTTTAAGAACCCCGATCGGTCACAAAAATGAAGAAGAAAAAATTCATGAACACTTTGAAAGCTCTTCTTTTTCATACACTAAGCAGAAAGACCTGAAAAACCCCTAAAAGGATCACTAAAATATAAAATGAAGGCTTCCCAAATCTCGAAAAACTTAAGGTTGAAGCATAGAAACTATTCTTGCGCTGAAAAAAATCAAAAATAAAGAAAGATGATTTTTCAGGTAAATACGATTTCGATTTATACGACGATGAGCCGTCAGTAGACGCCGTAATGGAGAGATTTCAAATATATTGTTCAAAAATACATAAAAGGTAACTTTTTTTTTCTCCATTTTTTTTTTCATTCCTTCCTCCTCAATGCTTCCGTTTCTGATCTGACGTTCGTGTTCCCACAAAATCTCCGGGATTTGTGGGTAGAATCGAGCATTTTCGAGCATAATCCACTGTTTTCACCAGCCTTATCCATCACTCTCTTATCCATATTCGTGTTTATTTATAGCTTCAAAGTAATTTCGAGACCAGAGACTTTAGAATGGTGCAAATTTCGCGACAACTATATAGTCAAGAAGAGGCAAAACGTCAAAATCGAGATTTAACTGCAAAAGTCAGTGACGCGAAAAGATGAATTGGCCTATTCTTCATCCAAAAATAGCCGTGTTTGCGCCTTTTTTAGACACAACTTTTGTTTATAGGCCCTTCGTGTTTCCGATTTCGAGAAGAAAAAAAGAAAAATTATCCCGAAAGGGTCTGTTATTTGAAGTTAGAAAAAAAATGCAGCATTTTTAAAATTGGAAAAAGTCCGTTCGAAATTTTTTAACGAACTTTTGTAAAAAGCCAAAAAAACGAAAAAAATTGCTAGGAATTTTTTTCTCCATTACTTTTTTTCTCTTATCAACTTTAAATCTTCATACAAAAATTTTTTTCAAAAAAATAATAAATTCGATTCGATTCGTTTGAAAAATTTTTAGCCGAAATGTTTTTTTATTGGCCCTTCTGAGGAAAAAAAGACCGGAATATATGAAAACAAAATTTAAAAATCCAAGAACATTCATAAAATCCTTCAGCAGTAGAATTTGCATTTCAAGGAGAAAAAAATTATTCTGAAAGCATTTTCCCAATCCGCAGATCCCTGCATTATTTTTAGCTAAACCGACAAAATTCAATTCATTTTTCCATTTCCTTGAGGGTGGAAAGTCTTTAAATCCTCTTATCAGCCCTAATCTATCAAATGTTGAAGCTTTTCTGCGGATTTTCTAAATGGAGACAATGAATTTTGCCAGTCGCCGAGTGGGACAAAAAATAAAAGGAAAAGGACGCTAAGTGCGCTCTATATATAATGATATCACATTAATTTCTAGAGTTCTTTAAATAAAATTTATGGTTCTCATCAAAAAATAGAACTGCTTCAACAATAAAAAAAAATGAAAAGTTTTTCGCAGCATTTTGCAGCGCGACTAAGGAAACTTAAGCTTTTCGATACTTAACATAAGCGGAAGATTTTTTTAAATGAAGAATATTTCCAGTTCGAACTTTTGCTGTATCTAATTCTGTACCCTTTTCTGCTGAATGGAACTCATAACATCTTCGAAAAATCCCAAAAATTTGTTAACATCGTTTCCGAAATATTTAAAGGCGCATAGGGTGCTTTGAAAATTTTCATGATGGTATGATACCTGAAAGGTCACAGAACACAGTTTTGAATAAAAATCAGTTCAGTTTCTTTTGGGCAGCTCTATTTGAGAAAAGTTTCAGTAAAAGATGTACTGATAAGTCAAAAATAGTGATGTTCCTGTTTTAAAAGGGTTGATAACAAATTTTTTTTTTTTTCAATTCATTCAAACGCCTATATAAAACGAGAAAAAAAGATTCCTAAAATCCCCTCATCACTCCCAAGTCAATCCGGCTATTGTGAAAGGTTGTTTTTGACGAAAAATGCTGCTTGAGCCTCGATTACCCCCCGCAAAAAGCTCAAATTTAAGTCGATGAGGTTTAATACTTCACCATAGAAGTTGGAACTTGATCGGCGAGCAAAGGATCAGAAAACAATGAAAGATTAGCAAAAAACACACACCTGAAATACGGTGAACGGCGAACAAAGGAGTCCATTTCCCACGCAAAAATTCTGATTGATCAAACTTCCGCAAAGAAAAAATAAATGATAACATTCTCTCGATAGAACGAACAAACTTTTAATTATTTCAGGACGCCTCCGGGGATGACGATACGATCAGCTCCTTCGCGTCTCAATATACAACTTTGCAAATTCATCTCGCGACGGTGAACTTTCCGCCGAAATTTTTCGAATACCATGCCACCGGGTCCGCTCCTGAATCAACTCAATTCGTGAAAAAAAAAGTTGAAATTTCCCCTGGATCGACCGGCACCGTCAAGTGTGTCACACCTATCATTCTGAACAATGCGATCTCAGACAATGGGGAGCTCTGCGGGTTCTTTTAAGTATTCAATTTTGTAGAGAATAATCTTTATTGCAAGGTAGTATTAAAATATTTTCGCAAATGAAAATAGCGAAAGAGAACTTTTTTGAAGAAGTTTGTCAATCAAAGCAATATAAAAGTCAGGAAGAAAAAAACGTAGAACTTTGCGAGAAAATTTATTTCATTGACTTCAGGCTCTATTTACCTTTATCGATAAACAAACGCTTCATCTCGATTAACAAATGGTTTAGGCCTCGAAACACAAAAAACGCGAAAGAATTACCGACCTTTTGTAAATCTCGGAAGGAAAATTTCAGTACCATTTGCTTAGGTATGACTTTGCAGCTGTTCGAATAAGTCTGAAAAACAGAATAAATGAAGAGAGAACTGAAAATTGAGGAAAAAATATAATTGAAATTCACGAATCGATCGAAAATCTTTTTTTCGATGCTCAGCAAGGCGGGCGCACTTAATATTGCAATAGAAGGCGCGAAGGTAGAGCTCCCAGAACTCTTCAGTGTCTGAGCATTACTCGAAGGTATCCTCTATGAGAATCAAATGAATCACTACCGAAATAACGTCGAAATACGTTGTAAATCATTAATATATAAAGTTGTATGTATTTTTGCGCATTGACTGTATTATTTGCGCAAAAATAACACTTTCTTCTCATCTTTTTTGTCAGAAAGTTTCCTCGTGATAAAATAAAAAAGTTTGATATTGAATAGTTTGGTCTCATGTTGCAGTACATTGTTCATTTGTATATTTTGTTATAGAATCGCCCAATTCGTTCTGAACTGCTCTTTTGAGCGAGCATAAAGTGTCTTTTTATTTGCTGTTTTGATCACAATCGACAAATTGATTGAAGAGATGGTTTTATCATTGATCCATTTCCATCTGTTCCCTAGAAAAAAGGTGAAAACTGAAAAAGATGGGTTGGCCTGACCCGGATACTTTTTGCGGCGCTGAAAGAAGTGGGTCAATTCGCGTTAAAGAACTTCTTGGGTAAGCCGTCAGTCTGATCGGAAAGATGTCGGACGGTTGGCGGACGGCGACGGTCGTCGGCAGCGTCGTCACGACCTGCAGCATTCTGTCGGTTCTGATCGGCCTGCCGTTGCTGCACACGCATGTTCAGAAGGTCACCAGCGTCATGCTCGCCGAGGTCGAGATGTGCAAGGTTCGAAATGTTTCGATTCAGTTGAAATTCTTCAGAATGCCTGACAGCAGTTTTTTCTTGAAATTAAACTCCTTGATGTTCTGAATGAAGGGTCTGAAAGTCCCAATCTAACAAATTTGCTAGTTGAGATTACAAGGAAACTTATAAAGTACTATTAGTGGAGTTTCAAGCAATCTTCTGAATTTTTCTGAAGCTTTTTCTCGCTTTTTGAAACCGAAGGAGTCTGTTTTCCAGGGAAAAAAACTTGAAATAGAAAGTAGTGTCCTATAAAAAAATTAAGTAATAAATAAATTTCTGTATATTTATTCATTTTTTTGATGTTCTCCTAAAAACTTTTTATGTCTCAAAAAACAATAAAACTGGACTTTCGAATACTTCGAAAATTTACGGCTTTCATAAATTTTGTTCTGTAGTGAAAATTCTCGAAGTTTTGTTTTTTGACTTTTGCAAAGCATTGAAGATCATCTAGAAAAAAAATCGAGTAGGTGAATTTTTCAGGCCGAATCCCAAGACATCTGGAAGCAGATGCCGTTCTCTAGAACGAAGATTTTGACGAAACGTCAGTCGCCTTACGGAAACTATGGAGCAACACCAGCTGGCTCCTGTTGTGCCTGCACCCAGGGAGCTCCAGGACCTCGTGGAGCCAAGGGAGAAGATGGAGAAGGAGGTTTTTTTCTCAGTAAAGATTCTGGAAGCAATGCGATTTCCAGGAAACGACGGTCTTCCCGGCAGAGACGGTCAGAACGGCCGCAGCGGAAAGTACCTTCCAGCACCGCCGCCAGGCTCGAACGCCTGCCAAAAGTGTCCGCCAGGTCCCCCTGGTCCACCTGGCCTTCCTGGTGCCAAAGGCCCGCGTGGGCCGCCGGGTCGAGAAGGAACTTCCGGCCGATCCGGAGAAGACAACCGACCTGGACCTCCAGGACCACCGGGAATTCGTGGCGAGCCAGGACCGCCTGGACCAAAAGGACCTACTGGTAAGTTTTATAGATACGAGGAGAGCCATTTCAGGTCTTTTTGAGATCTGCAGCTTAGAAAAGCTCACCAGAAATCCTCTCAAAAAAAAAGTTTTCTGAATGAAAGAGGGTTCATTAAACGCAGTTTTTTACGCTGATTTCGAAAATGTACTCGAAATTTGTTAAGAAGGTCTATGAAAAAGGTTTTGAGCTAAAACTTTGGAGCATCTTTTAAGAATCTGAATGAAAAACTGTACATTCTGAACAGCTAAAAGTTCATTTTAATAAATCAAAGAAAAAATTTCAGGCGACCGTGGTAAAGTGCTCAACGGAGCTCCACCAGGTCCCACCGGACCCCCAGGAAAGGTTGGCGCCAGAGGTCCGCCAGGCGGAAAAGGACACGACGGAAAGCCTGGAATCGGGGGACAGCAAGGAATCCGAGGATCTGTTGGATCGCGAGGCGACGCTGGAAACCCAGGATTGCCTGGCCCTCAAGGCCCGAAGGTTTGTTTCTTTTGCATGTGTGACTTTGAAGCATGCTTCTCAGGGTGAGCCAGGACATCCAGGCTCGTGCTCGCACTGTGAGCAACGTCAGGCTCCATCGCCACAGCCTCAGCCTCAGCCGGCCCCCGGGTACGATGCTCCTCCAGCGGCGCCTCCAAGTCCGCCTGCCAACGAATATCAGGAATCGATTCCAGCTCAAAACGAATATTTGTGGATCCATTAATTTCGAAATAAAGACCTTGCTGACAGTTGTACAAACATTCAAGCTGAAAAAGTTAAAAAAAAACGATTTTTTCCGAGGAAAGGTGTCATTGTTTGCTGGAGAAACGAGCTGTCACATTTTTCCATATTACTTTAGAACTCCAGAGTGATATCTATAGGGGCAATTTGAGGGCTTTCAGTAAATTTTCCTTTAACAGCCCTTATAAGCACCCTGAAGCTTGCAAAAGTGGTCCTTATAGGGATATCAGAGGGAAATCCCTTAAGAGCTCCAGAGTGGTCCATATAAGAGCAATTTTATGACTTTTTAAAAATTCCCCCATAGGGACCACTTCACCAGCCTATGGGTACCCTGAAGGTTGCAAAAGGGGCCCCTAGAGGGACATTAGGAGGAAAAATTTTTTTGGAAAAAAATTTTTCATTAAGAAACTTTTTGCTCCATTCTTTTTTGTTATTTCAAAGGACTTCAATGGAAAAAATTGCAATTTTTTTAAAAATTACCTGTTTATAATGCTTTTTTTGTAGTCTTACCTTTTCAAACCAGTGATTTTTAAAAAATTTTTTACCCATCTCGTTCTCAAAATCTGTAACAATAACTCACTCTCGTCATCATTTTTTTTTCAACCCAGTTGCTATTTCCGAAGTGACCAAGAGCAGACGAACTCAAGTGGCCTCTCAAGGGTTCGGCAAACAGTCGGACCTCGCACAGGCCTCGCGAAGAAGGCGACGCGAGAAATGCGCCACGCGCTTATCGATGTTCATTTTCGTCGAGCGGCTTCTGCTCGTTTCAATTGCTTACAGGTTGGTTGTGTCCCCTTGAGGGACTACTTAAGAAGCCACTTCAGACTGTGCCACTTGGCAACCGCCCAACAGTTCCAATGTCCGCAACAAGGACAGACTCCAGTACTCACGCCGCAAGGCAACAATCAACAGTGCTTCAACCTCGGCTCGGCCAATGAATGTCCTGTTGGGTCAGTCTTTCTCTGAATAGCTTTTCCAACGGTTTTTGTATAGATCCATATGTGTCAGTGCATCAAATGGCGGTGGATTCTTGATTTGCTGCACATCTTCGACGTCGACGCCAGTCTGTCCGAACAACGCCGTGCCTCAAGCTTCTGCCAACGGCTTCGTTCCGTGTCAGATCAACTTTCCGCAGACTTGCAACACTGGGTGAGTTTGCTAAGAATTTTAGAACTTTCAAAAAAAAAACTTTAAAGTAACTTGAACCTTCAGTTCTTTTCCACTACCACAAGTTTAGTTTTTTGTTTTATTTTATCTCACTTTCCGTAATTTTCATTCAACATAACGACTTCGAAAACTTCAATTCCTACATTTTATTTTTTCTAGACCTTTCTTGAAAAAGAACCTTGCAGATTTTCCTGTGTACCAGCTGTAAATAATCCCCAAATCACCTTGTGCTGCTCTGGGACAACTTCTGCGGCAACTTGTCCGGCCAACTTTGCGCCAGCATTGGACGCTCTTGGCAACTCGGTAACTTTAAAACATGCAGTTATTTTTTTTTTCAACTGTTTATTCGCCAGTCCGCAGTCTTCACGACAATAAAAAAAATAAAACATCAATACTGTCAAATTTTAAATTTCAAAACTGTCAAATTTTATTTCGAATCGTTTTTTGAACTTATTATATTGTGCTCTATTCTTTGACTCTGTGAAATTCGATTTTGTCAGGTTTTTTAAATTCAAAAGGCAGTTTTTAAATGCTTGTAATTACTCGGGCAAAGTTGGAAGAGTAAAAATGCTAAAAGAGAGAGGCTCAAAAAGGCCCCAGAAAGGCAGCAAAAAGGAACATTTATATGGAGCCTTTTTCGATCCTTCCTACTCTGCCTCTGTAGAAGATCTATAAATTTCATGAAAATTTAAATTTCAAGAACGCTTCTCCATTGCCATGTCGAGGTTTGGATATAGTCTATGTTCTACGACTTGAAGTTTCACCGAACGACATTCCGCTGTTCCGCTGCGTGCGTTCGCGAAGCGTCTTTCGAATCTAGGTCACGATTTCAATTGATTTTTATTGGGGTGGGAGCACATAAAAGTATAGTACCTTAATGAAAGGAAAAAAAATTAAAAGCGCAACCAATGTTCGCAAAGGCGCGCAGCGGAACAGCGGTGTTCCAAGTCGTGGTACACAGGCTATAAATGAAATTTGTCTTTTCAAAAGTTCCGTTTGAACCGTAAAAATGTTACAGATCAACTGTTCGCCAGCTCAGCCGGCCGGATGTCCAGCTGGCTCCTCTTGCATGCAAGCCACCGCCAACTCCGGCTTCATTTGCTGCCGCTCTTCGACCGTCGAGCGCGTCTGTCCCAACAATCAGAACGCGCTGCTCTCGCCGTCCGGCTCCCTGGTGCCGTGCAATGGTCCCGGAGCCCCCTGCGACACGGTAAAGTATCTTCTCCTCTTTGCAAGAAGTCAGCATTTAGGCAGGTTTCACCTGTCAACTCTCGACCACCGTCGCACAATACATTTGTTGTGGCAATGAAATCACGTCAAGCGGGGCGACGTGTCTTGACGGACGAGTGACCTATCAACAAGTTTCAGGTTTTTCTTTTTTGGTTTCGATGAGAAGGTTTTTTTTTTTGATGGATGAGGCCATTTTTGAGAATTTTCTGAGTGTTCTTTGATGTATTGAGGAACCTGTAAATTGCAACCTACGCTTCAGAAAACAAGAAAAGAAAGGTCTCGAGTCCCTATAGGGGTTACGGAGAAAGTAAGCCTTTAAAGGGGCCGAACAAGTGTTCACTTTAGGGGAAAAATCAAGGTGGCTTCTATAGGGGTTTAGGATCTTACCTATTAACCCAAAAAGCCTGAGTGGTCCCTATAGGGTTTCCGCTTAATCATGTCCTTATAGGGCCCACTAACTAAAACCCCTATAGGGATCCCTTTCGCAAATTTTAGATCCCCCTATAGGGGTTGGTAAAGTGATCCCTAGAGTAGAACCCGCAAGGGCCCCTAAGGTTACCCCTATAGGGACCACTTTGGAGTACCTAAGGGCGCCGAGAGACGAGGAGGGCGCAGATTCACGATGAAAAAAACGGAGTGTATCAGTATAACCATTTTCAGGCCAAACCTACACCTGTGACGTCGGCTCAGCCTCAACGACAAGGTGCCCCTTTGGCTACGACTGTGCGACGTCCACCCAAGTCAACGTCTTCGTCTGCTGCCTGACTGGTTGATTCCGTAAAAGCTTCTAAGAATGTCGATCTTCAGGCTCGACGACCCCATCTCCTTCAGGATCCTACCAATGCCCATCCGGCTGGAGCGCCTACCTCAACGAGGTCAACCACGAGGCTCGCTCCTGCTCCGGCGTCTTCGACATGAGGTAGCGGCCTCCTTCTCCCCATTCATTGGAGTAATGTTCAAGCTGCCCGGCAGGATTCTCCTGCACGCCGGCGACGTCTTCTTCCCAGTACGTCTGCTGCCGGTTGGCCTCGGTCCTGGCCTGCATCAACAACCAGGCCTATCTATCCAACGGCCATCCTCGTCTGTGTTCGACGGCGCGAGTTAACCAGTGTCCTCGGGGATATTCCTGTCAGCAGAGCACTAATGTGGGTTCTTTTTTATATTTACAGGTAGTGAGATACCTGAAATTTGATCAACCTTTGAATAAAATGACCAATTTCGCCTTCGTTTTGGTGAAACTGGTAACGCTTCCACGGAGTGTGTGAAACTTCAAGATTCATTCTTAGGAATTCTTGAGGGGTCCCTAAAGGGGTAAGGGAAAAAAACAGTGGTGCCGAAATAGTGGTCCTTCAGAGGGATACTCAAGGTGGTCAATATAATGGTTACACTAAAGCTTAAGTGGTCCCTATAGGAGTCTTTCAATTTATTCGACCACCGTTTCATTAACGAAATTTAGTTTTATGAATCTGCTGCTTTGCATAGTCTATGACTATAATGTCCCCTATAGGGGCCACTAAATAAAACCCCTATAGGGACCACTTTACCTCAATTGTCCCTCTCAAGGGGTACCTGAAGTGACAGACGTCCAGTCTTCGCTTCTCATAAAACTCAAAAGTTCCGATTTTGATAACTTGCTTCAAAATTGACAATATTATATCACTCATAGAGAAGTCGAGGATAAATCCTTGAAATTTTAACTTTCTTCTCGTGATTTTCAAAAAGACGCATCTTAAAATCTACCGTGAATATCTACTCTAGAACAGAAGCTCATGCCAATGACTAGTTCTGGTTGATTTTTCAGCCAACGGTCACGATCTGCTGCACGTCGTCAACCTTGGCGTTGAGTCCAGTGAAAATTAAGGAAGAAGCTTTCTGCATGGATGGTCAGCCTCCTTACGGGACTGATTGTCCTTATATTGGCTTGAAAGATGGTTGTTCGGGTGGATACTCTTGTCAGATGAGCACTACTGGGACCAACGTCTGCTGCTTAGAAGAGAAAACGTGAGTACTTACTGAAAAACCCGACAAGAACTTCCTAGAACTTGCAAGCTTCTAATGAACTTCAGAACCATCCGACGTCAGCCCAACGGGTCCCCCCGCTGCATCGGCCATTTCACGCCATCTCGCCCAGTGTCTCCAGAAGCTTGTGCCCACGCCAACCCTTGTGATCCAGGTAAACGAGCGGGAAGTTCCTCAGAATGTGCCACAGGCTACGAATGCAGCGAACAGACCACCGACGGCTCCATCGGCTGCTGTCCGGCCAAGAACTTCCCGAGGTGTCTCTACGGCTCCGAGGCGCAAATCGACGGAGGAACAGTGAGGAGGTAGGATATTATCTACTAGAGGTTGGTAAAGTGGTCCCTAGAGGGAAATCAAAAAGCTCCTACGGATTCCTCTATAGACACCACTATGGAGTTCCTAAGTATATAAGTTTTTTCTGTTTTTCAAAGTTTTTTTGCACGAGAATCCATTGTTTCGATCATAAAACATGACCAGATTCTACTCGGACCTTGGTAACGCGAACGGGACGCGAAACGGACGTGTCGGGGCATTTCTAGTGACCGCTTTAGTAGCCTTAACGCTCTTAAGTGATCCCTTGAATCGTCCAGAAACGTCCGGAGCACGTCCGTTTCGCGTTACCAATGTCCGAGTAAATTTTGTCGCAAGTTCCCCTCAGTCTAAAGAATTCTTCGTCTTGGATCCTTTCGGATTTCCCAGTTTGAATAAAATAGGAAATTTTTTCAATTAAAGAACCATTTACCATCCCTATAAATGGTCCTGAAGCGATAAGATGTGATGTAAACTCAAAGTCCAAAGTACTCAAAAATTCCCATTTTCAGCTGCGTCGAAGATTCCGACTGCGACCCCGCCTTCTCATGCAAACCATCTCTACTCGTCGGAGTTCAAATTTGCTGCTCCTCTGATGATAGAAAAAGTAAATTCGTCTTTTTTTCCTCAAATTCAAATTCTTTCAGAGAAAGAACCGACAAGGACCTGAAAACGTCTGAACAGCGAATGAAGAAGGAAGATAATTTTTATTTCAAATGCCATAAAGTATTAATAATCTTGAGAAATGTTTTCGGGAAATAATCTTCACGCAATGTGGACCTGGAAAAGGTAAATTAAAAAACGAACAAAACAAGGGAAAAACTCACATTCGAATACTTCAACTTCAAAGCGGTTTCAATCTCCTTGACGTGGTCCTTGTCGCGGGTTTCAGCGACCACTTTTACCTGGAAATTACCTTGAAATAACTTTCAAATTCAACATCAGCATATTTTAGAAAGTTTGCTCTAGCGGTCTGTCTGTTACCATAATGGTTTTTATTCATTTTTTCAAAGAGAAATCAAAAAAAATCGGAGAAGTCTTTGTCTACAGCTTCGATCTTCAACAAGCTAAATGTTTTATGTTTTAAAAACTGTTGAAAAATCAGGATTTCAAGATGCTTTTGAAGGGTCAAAGCTCGACTATAAAACAAATGATGAGAAACTTTCTTTTCCTTCTTTTGGAATCAGGAGGTCCTGAAACTCTTCTTAACGATCAAATTTTCAATCGCATCATCTTCGCCCTTGTCAAGAAAGTATGCCTTCAAAGCCATTTCCCTGTTATAAAGATAAATTTAGAAGCAATTTTGAATCCTGTATATCAATTGAAGTCGAGCAGATTATTTTTCTAACTCTAGCGAACCTTGACGGAGAAGACGTCGGTGGCGATCCAGGCACGTTCGTGGAAGATGTCCTTGATGCTGGCGCCGAGTTGAGCAAGTCGAGTGGTGAGTTCGGCGATGCCTCCAGGCCGGTCGGACACGACGACTTCGAGGCGGATCAACCGCCCATCCACGGCCAGACCTCGCTCGATCGCCCTACCCAAGACTGTCGTGTCGATGTTTCCTCCAGTTAGAATGGAAACTACTCTGAAGCTCATTTTCAATGAGGAGAAAGGCTTGGACTCTCACTTCTTCCCCTTGAGTTCTGGCAGCTTGGAGGAGATGACGGCCGCGAGTCCGACAGCTCCTCCTCCCTCGACCACGGCTTTTTCGACTTCCAGAAGGCGAAGAATGCTGAGAGCGATGCATTCTTCACAGACTGTCACCACCTTAAATAAATTAAAAATTTGGTTCCTGGAAGTCAGAGAATGAGATTTTATCGCATGATTTTAAAAAAAGCTCTCTGTGTACCTTATCAATATGCCCCTTTGCAGTTTCAAGTGAATTCCCACCAACTGACGGCACCGCCAGACCTGAATTCTCTCTTTTTCTGGGAAGATCCTTCAAAATTTCAACCATCAGCCAGACTGCTCGAAATCGACGTCGTCACAATATGACCAGCCTTGTAAGCTTCACTGAACGATGGGCAAGTTTCGGCTTCAACTCCCTGAAAATTCCCATTCTGAACAACTTCTACTTGTTGTTTCTCCAAACGTAAATGTGAACAGAGGGCTTCAGAGTTTTGATTGCGACCGCGATGCCGGCAATCAATCCTCCGCCCCCGACTGGAACCAGAACCGCGTCGACGTCTGGTACCTGAAAAATGAAACTGATAAGAGACCAAAGAGAGATTGAAAAATGGCTGGTTTTCGGAACGCTCAAAAATCGACTTCTATCAGGCCTGTGCGAGGGCAGGGTCTAACTGCCTCCGGTCAATTTTCTAAGCCCGAACCAACCCGGAATGGCCCAAAGAGCTCAAACACTCTTTAGGTCAAATATCCGACTTAGGACGAAAATCTTTTTCCGATCCGACCCCGCCCGGCTTTAGTAAGACCTTAAGCAAAAACGGGCGGCCCGATCCAACAAGTGGGAATTTTCTTCAAGTCAAACATCAGACTTGTTAAGACAAAAATCACTTGTTTTGCCCGGCTTGCGGAAATTTCTAAAGCCCGAACTCGCCCGGTCTTAATGACCCCTTAAGCAAAAACGGGCGGTCCGACCCAACAAGTGCAAATTTTGTTCAAGTCAAATATCAGGCTTGTTAGGATCCGGCACGTCATTTTCCCGACCCCGCTAGGCCCTAGTAAGGCAAGCAAAAACGGGCGGCGCGACCCAACAAGGGCAAATTTTCTTAGATTCAAAAATCATGTGTCTTCTCTCACTCTCCCTATTCAACAGGAACCATGTGAACAATCGTTTGATCAAATTGAAAAGTTCTTTTCAAAGCCCGGTCTAGCCCGGCCCTGCCCGCGGAGGCTTCTTCGCTAAAAATTAGACAAACTAGGCAGCCCAGCGTTGCACAAGAAGTGCGTGATATTCTACGCGCCGTTCATGATCAACTACAGTTTCGTGAACTGATAAAAAAACTCTTCAATTATTCGATGAGCCAGCAGAGAATCTTCTCTGAAGACTAGTGAATAAAAAGACCAAAAAGTTGAGGAAAACCTGTTCCAGAATCTCGAGACCAATGGTCCCCTGGCCGGCCAGGATGTCGATGGCGTCATAGCCGTTCACATATTTCATCTTCTTGTCAATCGCTTGTCTCAAGGCAAAGTCTTTTGCCTAAATTTGAGCTTTCATTTTGACCCGAGGTTGCTTTTTTTCCTAGCTTTTCTTTATACTCTCGATAGAAAATCGTAGAAAAATAACAAAAGCTCCTTTTTTGAATGTTTCCTATCCACACTAGGCGTTAATACACTGCTCAACATTTATTTTTTTTTCGTCTTTTTCTTCAAAAAGCGTCAAACAACCTTGGAGTTCCTTTTCAATTTTCAACTTTTCAGCCATTTCTAGTTTTTTGTGTTGATTTCCTTTCACCAATTCCCAATTTCAGGTGATTCCAGTAACCAAACCAGACGAGTAATAATAACTTAACGTCTTTTTTCCAGCGTCTTATCAAAACGTGACCTTCGGTGGCTGCTGTAAAATGGTTCTACCAAAGACCAACCAGCCAAGGAAAAAAGGAACATTATCATTGTCCTACTTGATTGATTATCATTGTAATGACCCCGAAGTCGTTACCGTTTGGATATTGTCGCCCTTGAGGATGACGGTGGCGCCGTAGGACCGGCAGAGGGTGATTTTCATCAGTGGGGCGAAGATGGGCATGACTACGGTAACTGGGACGTGGAGCTGTTGTCCGTGGTAGCTGAGGGCGAGCGCGTGATTTCCTCAATATTTTTGATTTTCGGTTGAAATTTTGAATTTAGTTTTAAAAAAGGATTTTTTTGATATCTCAATAGTGAGTCTTGCCTGACAAGGGGTGTGTGCGCATTTATTGATTGAGACTTTTATGAAAGATATACCTAGGGGAGATTGCTCTAAAAGGAAAGAAAAACCGACAAAGGTACCGAGGAAAAGCTTATCAAACTTATGTCGGCGCGCATATACCGGAGCTCGCATAATCTGAATAGATCTGGAAGCTTGGTAAAGTGGCAGTGCTCTCGACTAGCACTAAAACTATCACAGGTTCGACCCCTCTAGCCGTCAAACTTTTTTGCTTTTTGCTCGCGTTCTTTTTATTCTTCTACCCTCGGCAACTCCAACCTGCACTGGCGGCGATCACTCCGTGACTCCTCTCTTCAGGCGTCAACCTCGTGAGCGCGTACCGAGCTCCTCGTTCTTTGAAAGACCCGGTAACTTGCATGTACTCCTTCTTGAAGTACATCTCCATGTCGAACATCTTCGACAGTTGCAATGACTTCTAAAAATCATACGGTAAAAAATATTCTGCTGGTCTGATTTTGAATCTTTCTTTGTGAATCCTGATCTAAATCAGCTTAAATAAAACAAAGTTTCGTAGATAAAATTTTAATATAGCCGATTCGTGGCTGGCTTGGGACGCTGGCCCGTCTGTGCCCTCCACGAGCCAGGCACTATCTCGTGCATTATCGTGTCAGGACCCTTTTTTCGATGGGTCAAGCCAGTCGTGAATCATCTACATAGAGCTGATTTTTCAAGACTCCTTGAATTTTGTCACTGAACCCGACCAAAAACGGTTTACGACGAGATGACATGATCGACGGTTAAAAAAACGTTTCCTTCTCTTTTCACACCTTTAGAATTGTTTGAGGTCAGGTTGGATCAATTTTCAAATCCATAAAGTTTGCCGCCAAAACGCGACGCAACCGCGACGTGGCCATGAACAGACCGTGCAAGGCGTGTAGATCAGTCCTTGACGGATGTTGAAAGCGGCGCTGGAAATGTCGGAAAATGAAACGATCCTCGGATTGGCTGGATCACATTCCGGGTCGATCAACGGCAAATCGGCTGGAAAATCCGAGATTATTCATTTTTTCAACATCTTCACTGACGCTCGCTGTGCGTATCGAAATGCTTCTCCTCGCTCGTTTCCTTGGTCGTTTTGTCAAACTCCGAGTGGAGCTTGCGGACCTGAGGAGAATCCAGATCACAGTCTTTGTTGGGCTTTTCTCACCTTTTTATTGTACTCATGACCATCGTTTGCATCACTTGTCGTCCTTTTGCGTTCTCTCTGAAGTGACGAGTCGATAAAATAATCACCAAAGTTAAGCCTCACTTGAGAAAGTGAAAACTTTTCATATCATCAGAAAGAAAACTAATTCAGTTTGATACTGGTCTTTCTAGGATCACCAGAGTGGTCCCTATAGGGATTAGGGAGCAATGAACTCTACAAGAGACAAAAAGGGACCCCTTTAGGGGCAAAATTTAGGTGGTTCCTACAACCCAAGTGGTCCCTAAAGTACTACAGGGTCTTTCAAACTACTTTTTTTACATTTGAAAAAAGACAAACTTGACCAATCCATCTTCTGTTTATATTTTTCATACAAGGAACGATAAATTATTGAATTTCAGAATGGAAAGGATTCTACGACTAACTAAAACTCCTTTAGGAGCCACTTTTGCAATTTTTATTGGTCCTATAAGGGAGGAGTAAGTAAAGTGGTCCCTAGAGAGGAACCTTCAAGGGCACCTAAGGTTGGGCCTACAGGAAGCTTCTAAAAGTTCCTAAAGATTGATTATTAATTTCGTCCTATTTTCCGCTTTGAAATGCTGATTTTTAAAACTTCCTGCGCCAATTTTCAATTTAAGTCTAGATTCGGAACTGAAACTGAAAAATACTCTCACAAATCACAGTTCCAAAAAAATTTGATATAACAAAAGAAAGAAAATGAATAAAAACTGACGTGAACATGAGGAACGATGGACTTTTTGCGTTGAGGCTTGTCGAGCATGGCTGAAGTCGTCTGACTCGTCTTCTGAACTTCTGACGACGTCGGCTGACGGAATCTCCGCCCACAGAAGTTGAAACTGTAAAAAACCCGGTTCAATGAAACCGTCTTTTTTTTTATTCTCTTTGATTTTTGCCCCGATGGTGTCAAAGACAATCAAACTGGTAGACATGTGTCCATTTCGATGCGTCGTTAAAATTTCGTTTAAATTACACTCGTTTTCTTTTCGCACTTTATTGAATTCGAAACTCGAGTCGAAGAGTTGTTTTTAATGAAATAAGTGCGTTGACACAGATTAGGAGAAAATAATAACAATAAGTCTGATGCAATAAGTGTTGACAGGAAAAGCAAAGAGAAGGTCGGAAAATATATACTTTCAAATTTTTGACGCAAAGTTCTAAGGTTCAATAAAGGGTCTCACAGAAAAAGGCTCTCAAAGAGCTGCTGAAATTTCTGTTTTCGCGGCTTTCATCGAGGATCTTATTGCTTTCTAGGAGTTTTAAAACGGAAGACAGGTTGAAAAAGAGAAAAAAAAAAGAAAAATGAATGCATATTAGCCGTCATAAAAAAAACTGAAAAGCAGTCATAGACATAGTCGGAAAGATGGAAAAGGCTTCTTAGAAAAGTTCTTTTTTTGGTGACTTTTTGCGCCATTTCATCGGCTCTTATGCACCATTTTTGCAGCCTCGCCCTTTTTCCATCATTTCTTGAGTCTTTGAAAAGCTAGAAAAAAAAGGAATGTTCCATAAAGGGATTCTTTTTGCTGCTTTTTTGCGGCCTTTTTGCGCCCATTATCAACGATTCCGACTTGGCCCGAGGTGAAAGAAATATTAATTAGAGGGCATTTCCAAATTATTCAGCCTTCAGAAGATACAAAAAAGGAATCCTGGAAAACCCTCCTAAAATTCAAGAATTCCTAGAAGTGATGGCTTCTAAAAAATGATTTGCCATCAAAAGTTTTTTTTTTCAATTTTCAATAGACTCAGTGTTTACGCATAATATTAACCTTGAACGACTTTAAAAAAAATTACTTCAAGTACAGGAGAAAATTGAAAAAGAAGGGATAATTCATAGAAAAATTTTATGAACCAGAAAAAAACATTTCTTTATTGGAAAAAGCGTGACAAACTTTCTGAAAACTCGATCTAGCGACCTTTTCACCTCAAGACCGCAGTCTTACCGACTTAGCCACGCAGCTCTCCTCTCAAACCGATCGTTAATACTTTGAAATAAACCACCAGGTCTAAAAAAATCCGAATAACTTCTAGTTTCCTTTTCAAAATATACGACCTGAATTTCGAGGATATATTTTCATAATGATGGCGAACACGTTTGTGTTGATTGATGACTGTCGCGGAGAAGAAGACAGGAAATGTTGACGGAAAAATCGTTGATTTCAATGATAAACAATCTGGAATCAAAAGACGGAATTAGAAGTCAAATTGATGATTTATCATTTTTATTTTCGAATTACAGACTTGAAATGTATCTTTGAAGTTTAAAGAAGCGTAAAATTTTCGGAAATGAAGAGCTCTTTCCTGCGAAAGTGAAGAGCAAGACTTTTGCGAAAAAGATCTCGGAAAAGACTTTTCAACAGATTTTGACCGTTGTTCCCCTTTCAAAAACCTAAAACTTGATAAATTTAGTTGAAAAATCAAACCGTTTCAAATTTCCTATGTTTATTTTTACAAGGCTGATAAAAAAAAAGGTTAGATTCCGAGTGAAAAAACCATAGTTCGATAAAACTGAACTCTTACGTTGAGATTTTATAGATTTCCAAATCGCCTTTCTCACTGACTAACTAGCAAGAAGTAAACATAAAATGGTACCAAGAGGTCAAAAATTGATTTCGAAACTCGCTATTAATCATCGAAAGCGTGACACCAATTTGGACGCGCGCTCCGGACGATCCTGAGCATTCCTAGTGACCCCTTTAGCGACATCAGCATACTTAAGTGCTCCCTAGAACATTCCGGAAACTTCCGGAGCGCGTCCGGTTTGCGTTACAGAGGTCCGAGTCCTCGAGAATGGCTTCGTGGCCGAAGTATCGCAGTGAAGCGACCAAAAAATCAGAAGACGTCATCTTCAACACTATTTCATTGCGTGCAACAACGAAATTTCAAATTTTAAGATTTTGCAACTTTTCTCAACTTTTCTTCCCTCAATAAACTATAAAAACACGTTTCTGATCGCATGGTTTTTCAACAACAAATACATTTTCGCTGACCTTAGGTTAACAAAAAAAACCTCGTCAAAGAAAATCTCTTCCAAACGCGTGACGTATCGAAACGTTAACTTCCGCTAATCGAATTTCATCTCGTTGTTCGTCAAATCGTTCGATTTTCCCCTAAATTTGGGCAAAACTCCTTTTAAAGTTCAATTTCATCCTAATAAAAGTCCACGAATCCAGCGAATCAAGGAAAAATGGACAGAGATCGCGCGAGCGTCGATTGGAATAAAAGTAGTTTGAAAGAACGTTTTTCGAATTTCCCTCCTCTGAATAACTTGGAACCTCAAATTTTGACTGAATACAATAATCCGCGTTCATAGTAATTTTCAAGCAACAACTTTTTACCGTTTTTCGTTTGGTCATTGAAAAATATTTTTACAAAAGAGAGACCGGGAAAAAAACGGCAGAGAAGATGTTTTTTCAGTCAAATATGACGTCAAATTAAACCTGAGACTTTTTATTATTTCACTCAAAAATTAGTTTGAACGCGGCAAACCCTGTTTTTTTTTGTCTTTAAATATATATGGATTTAGGTCAGGAACGTGAACATTTGCAGAACTGACTTATTTTCCGAAATTTCTTTTTTTTTCTTTTTTTGGACATCCTTGAACACACACCATCTAACTAACTAGTAAGAAAAATTATTGAAATTGAAAAATCATGGAAAAATCAGAAAAAAAAACTTTGGAATAAAAAGAAGGGTTAACGTTGCTCCATTGATAGTTTTCGAATCGACTTTTCCGCGGGAAACTTGATTTTTTATTTCATTATTTATTTTTGTTTTTTGTTTTGCTACCTTCTTTTTTTGTTCATTTTCCAATGAACTGACATCATTATTTTGTGAAAGAAGAGTTTTTGATTATCAGAAGGGTATCAGTGGAGGACGAGAAATTGCATTACGCTCCCTTCTCGTTCATTTTTCCCAAAATTTTCTCCTTTTTTTGGGCCGGCCTAGCAAATCAGTCGCGTCGTTTCCTTGTCGCACACTGTTTTTCGACTTCCATTCCCATTTCCGTCTTAATTGTCGTTCAAGACGTCTTGATACGCTCTTGCATTTTATTTCACTTCGGAAGGAGTTTTATCTTTCCTAGTTGTTGTCCAGACTCTGAAGATACGCTGAATTAAATTTTTTCAAAATCTAAGAATCTTCTTGAACTTGAAGTTTTTTTTATTATTTGTAATTTTTTTTTTTTTTGGTGGTGGTTTTCCAAGCTCGACTTACGTAGTAATCTTTTTTACCTTCTTTCCAGAATGTTCTGTTTTTTTTTCTTTCAGAAAGTCTAAGCCATGTTGGGGGTGATGAACAATCCGACAGACAGCCAAGTCGAGTTCTACTCGGCCGCTCGTCCTTCTTCTCTTTATGCTCAATGTAGAAAAAGCAGCGATGTTAGATCGTAAGTTTTGAAGGAAAAAAATAACGAAAACAACATTTTTTGATGGTTTTCACTTGTAAATTTCAAATTTCTAAAAAATAAGTTTATCATATCAGATACTGGGAAGACGGCCGTGTGATGATCAACGGCGAGCCAGCCTCACCCATCTCGGCTGAGGAACTTTGGAGGAGTGTCATCATCAAAGGCCTCGCCACCAGTATGATCAAGAGCTACGAAAAACCCAAAGGTCTGTGAAATTGGGTGGAAATAGCCAGAATTTACGAGTTTTTTGAATGATTTCTGATGTTGACATCTTTGGGGAGAACTTTTCGGTGTCTCTAACCGCAGTAAACATATTTTGCGATTAGAAAAAAGTCGTTGATTCTCGCGCTGTAAAGTCATACGGCCACAGTTGGCATTTGTATCTGAAATGGAACTTTTGGTGATAAAAGAATAATGAGTGAACTTCATTACAGTCTGTTCACTACTACTTTTTTGAGCAAAAAAAGGGCAGAAATTGACTTTGAGTAATTTAAAAATTTAGTGTTGTCTTTTTCAATGCTAGCTACACTTTGAAAAGAAGAACTTTATTTCTTCACATTTGCACTACAGGCAAAAATAATTTTCACGATATTCCTGAAGTGAAAATAATCTGAATCAGTCTGGAATTTTTTCTCTCCCATCTCTATTTTATTTCGAATCTTCATTACATCAGAAAATCTAGGAATAGATGAATTTATAGCGATTTTCAGGCTTTATCTACTTTCAAAAAGACAAAAAGTCCTTTTCCAACTTATTGCATAAGGGCTATTCAATAAATTATCCTGATCTTAACAATTTTGTTCCATTGAATTTGCTTTGATTTAGTTTTGGGCTCTTGACGGTTTTACATTCACAAATTTTGAATAGCTTTCAAAAGTTTTCGCGCAAATTGGAACATAAGTATGTGAAGGGATTGAAAAAACAGATGGGCAAAACGAAAAAACCAAACTTACTGAAAGAACCTGTGTATAGCTGATTAAGGATTGGCTTCAGCCATTGAAAAAAGGGTCCTGCGACGATAAAAAAGCACCTAGTGAGTGGACGACATAAAGAGACCACGCCCCTTTGCGCTTCAAGCTAGTCCTGAATAGATTTTAAACTTGCGAACAAAAATATTAAAGGCACTATGAAAAATCCAGAACTCAGCTTCAAGTAAATTCATAGTTTCAAAAAGAAAAAGTCTTGCAGAAGGACCTCTGGACATAATTCGTCGGCTCTCGAGCAAATTCAGCCTGTCGCGCCCGAAATCTCGGAAGTCGAAGGCCACGAAACGCTCCAATAAGAGCCAGAAGTCGTACAAGGAAGACATTGAGCAAGCTCTCAAGGAAGCTAACGAAGAGCAAGAAAAACACGTCACCATCATTCGGATCGACACTATCAGGAAGGATTCCCACCCGCCCACTGTACATTTTTCGGTTAGTTTCTGGCCCAAACAATCTGCTTGAGTAACACATTTGAGTTTCGCGGGTGAGTCGGAACAAAGTTTACTCATTCAACCGTTAAAAAACGCGGATGCAACATTTTTATTAATTCACTCTTACTGTAGCGGGGTTACGGTAGGTGGATGTCTAAGTATTGAAAAGTTTTAACTAGACACGTGATACATCAATCAATATGTAGTCTAATTTTTGAAACTTTTACAGAAAATGCAATCTTGATTTACTGTAGAAATTATTTGGATAGTGTGCTTTTGTGTTTTTTTATACTTTTTTTCTCGGAAACGAATGAAGTCTCTGTTAAAAAGCCTAGGGTATTCGAAAAAAGCAAGAAGCGGAGAAATTTTTCAGAGAATTTAAAGAAAAGTGTTTTTTCTAAAGTTCAACGAGGAGTGCTGAGAAAAAAAATAATAAAGATCACTTTTACAAGCTTCAGTGGCCCCTATAGGGGTTGGTAAAATTGGTCCCCAAGCAAAATATGATTCGTTGGATGCGCCCATTCGGCATGAAAACAAATTCAAAAGCAAAACTATAATGGAAGTTGCCAAAAAGACCGTCCAATCATGTTTTGTGAATCCCCTGCGTTTCGGGTATTTGAGCCAAAAGAAAACTTTTTCTTGCGATTTTCTTCGTTCCACCGAACTGAGAAGTTTTCAGGACGACGTCAACAGTCCCAAGGTGATCGTTCCGAACGACGGGATCCTCGCGAGGCTGATGGAGGAAGAGGAGTCGACGCGGCTCCACGTAGACCGGCCCAAGACTTGGAACGTCGACAGCGGAAAAGGCAGCCTCGACGAGTCAGAAACCAATAATTCCCGAGCTGTCGTCCACATCGAACACTTTTGAGGCTGAAAGTCGCTTTCTCTGATGCGGATGAAAGCAGGCTTTCAACTGAAACGGCTTAACAGCGGATATTTTGAGTAGCTCCTTTAAGGATGAGGTCTTGAGGGTTATAAATAGGTCCTTGGTAATATGATTAAGATAAGGTCTAGAGAAGCTTATTTTTAATTTCGATGGGCACTCGAGCAGGTGTATAAAAGTAGTCTTTCCAGAGTTTTCAGTTCCTTCTTCATTTTTTCTACTTCTTACTGTACCCTCAAGAAAATAGGTATTGATACGTTCCCCTCTACTCGGGCAAAGTCGGAATGGTGGATAATGGCTCGAAAAAGGTCGCAAAAAGGGTCCCTTTATCAAGCCTTCTATTTTTCTGGGATTTTAAAGGCTCAAGAAATGGTAAAAGGAAGAGGCAGCAAAAATGGTGCATAAGAGCCGATAAAATGACGCAAAAAGGCAGCAAAAAGGAAAATTTCTCTGAAGCCTTTTTCCACTCTTTCCGACTTTGCCTATGTATGTTGTTCCCCCGAAATTTGTCGCTGATCTCACTTTCACATCGGAAAAAATTCCCAACAAAGCCAATAATTTCTTCATTGATATTTACACGTATATGAGAATAAAGAAGCTTTCTTTACAATAACAAGAATTTGTTTATCGTTGCGGCAGTCGCATCAAACGCATCATATTTAAAGGAATGGATGATACGTTTGATAAACTATTTGTTTTTCATAAGCGAGTGGCAAGGTTTCATTTATGCTGTTGGTGCGGGAGCAGGTGAGGTTGAGAGACAGGCGAATTTGCCGGATAAAGCCGTTACCTGAAATCGTTTTCAGGTAAATTGATTTTGGAAAAAATTTTTGAATATTGCCCTTATTGAAATATTTTCAAAATCTTCGAACCGCCAAAAGGGCTAGGCTCAAAAAGTAGCAAAAAGAGTCCCTTTATCGAAATTTTCCATTTTTTTTCTGGGATTTAAAGGCTCAAGAAATGGTGGAAAAGGGCAGCAAAAATGGTGCATAAGAGCCGATGAAATGGCTAAAAAAAGGCAGCAATAAGGAGCCTTTCTCACCCTAAAAATTTCTATGGAATTTTTTTCGGCTTTTCCGACTTTGCTATAAACTTTTTAGCTGTGACAAGCTGTCGAACTCCAAAAATTTTCAAAGCCTAATTTAGAGTGGTCTTTTATTAAAAATCGGCTCAAAGAAACAATTGTTTTCGCTTTATTTTTCAAAATTTTATGAAAGAACCTTCTCGAACCCCACCTTTAAGTTGTAACAACACGTTGACCTTGGATATCGGCAAATTTCCAAATTGCAATACTCAACATCGGTTGCTGACCTGTAATTTTCAGTGTATTTATTTATTTATTTATTTTTTTTGATGAACGTTAAGCTGAACAATCAGACTTTTTTACAGATCAGACTTAGGAATTTTTAGAGAGGCCTCTATAGGGGTCTAAGGGAAAAGCAGGTTCCTAAAGGGGTTTAGAGTTTGACCCCTTAGTCCATAAAGCTTAAGTGGGCCTTATAGGGGTCTTTCAATTTCATTCAAAAACGCTTGTTTAATTAATTTTTCGCATGGAAATACTTCTTCGCATAGAGTACACAAAAATTATCGATTAGTATGTCCCCTATAGAGCCCACTAACTAAAACCCATATAGGGACCACTCTTGCAAGATTTAGGGCCCCTATAGGGGATCCTCCAAGGTTCCCTAAGGGTACCCCTATAGGGACCACTCTGGAGTTCCTAAGAAAGTAAATTTTTCTAGAGATATAATATATATCAGGGTAAAAAAGAGAAGAAAAATGGCTTATTAGGCATGGAATCATCAAATGGCTCTCGTTAACAGAAAACTCATTTTACAATCCAAATTTTTTTGTGAGCCCACTTTCTAAAAAATCTGTTTTTCGTGTATTTTAGGTCTTTTTGTGCTTCCTTCAAAATTCAGACGCTTGGTGAGCGTTAATTTTTTGGACCTTCTGAATTCCGAAAGTTTTTCTGATTTTTTCAATTCTTATGTGAGCTTTTCTGTATATGGCGTTTATTTCAAAGTAAATTTATTCCAAAAAAAAAAAGATGAAATTGGAAACGAACCCTGCACAAGTACAACTCGAATCGGTTGTCAGGCAAGTTCTGGTCCGGAGATGAACTCCGCAGCTTCCACACGTGTCCGAACACGACGACCAGTCGCTCCACGCTAGCCAGGCTGCCTGGAAAATCAAGTTTGTTCTTTTTTGCAATGCCTTTTTTATAAACCTATTACTCAATTGTCTGGGAACTCTGTGAGTAGCAAAAAAAATAGGAATACAAATGGTTGTCGTAAATTATTTTGAAATTCGAAAAAAAGCTTTCCTTTTCCAATCTTCAGAGTTTCAGTAAAAAAATTTGAAGTTTTAATTTTTCATTTAATAATAAAAAGCCTTTTCAAAAAAACTCACGGTTGTGCAACTCGTTGAAGCCTGTGGCGATATCTGAAAAAAAATTTTTGTATCTTAAGTTTTTTTGGTTTCTCATTTGTTCCTACTCACAAGCTTCAAAAAATGGTGCAGAATTTATATTTCATTCGAAAATTATTCGCCCATGTTTTTAAAAACAGGATTACTTAGGAATTTCAGAGAGGTCCCTATAGGGGTTAGGGAGGAGAAGTGGTCCCTTAAAGGGTAAGATAAAGTGGTCCCTATGGGGTTTAGGGTCTGACCCCTAGTCCCTAAAGCTCAAGTGGACCCTATAGGGGCTTTTCAATTTCATTCAAAAAGTATTACTTTTTAGTTTTTCGCATGGGAATGCTTCTACGCTTAGAATTCGATTAGCATGTCCCCTATAGTGGCCCCTATAGGGGTCGGTAGAGTGGTCCAGAGAGAGGACCTTCAGAGAGCCTTTAAGATTGCCCCTAGAAAGACCACTCTGAAGGAGGGCTGGGGGAAAAAGGACACGAACAACTTCAAAAAAGTTCCTTTCTCCGTCTCTAAATTACAAAGTGATTTTGAAACAACTGAAAGCTCTTTTAAACTTCCTGTTAGACAGGGATATAATGAACTTTTTTTGTTTCTGATTTTTTTCAAACCGAGAATTTTCCCGTTTCCTAACAAGCTTTCCATGAAACCACTAATAGAGCAAATTAAAAATTCACAAAATATATTTTGAAGTTAAGGACATTTCAATTTCCATCCAATCCAAATGTTCACCGAAGATCTTTAAATTATACTCACCGTAGGTAGTACAATCCCCCAAACGTCCTGAGATTTTGAGAGCTGGAAAAAGGTGACCAGAAAGACTATTCGGACCCAAACCCTGCCGCTATTCATTCTCTGCCGTCTTTTGTAGAACTCAATTTGATTTATTATTTTTTTTATCATGGAAAAAGTGAGTTAGAGTGAGAAGATAATGATGAGGAAGATCTTGGAGGCAGATTCTTTGGAATAAGATTTTTTTGAGTTGGAATATCAATTTTTGGTGAGGAGTTCAATTTTTTTGAATAAAAAAATTTGAAAAATTTTTCACATTCTTCTACATGTATATTTTTTTGACGTAGGTTGAGAAAAAAACGATTAGAAAAAATTCTTGCCAGGATTTTATTTCATACATTTCCTATGCGCCTTTAAGTTTGAATGGGAATTTTTTTAATTTTTTTGAGTTTTTTTGAATTTTTTTCTGGGATTTTTTTCCGGAGATTTTTTTCATTCAAGAAAGAAAAAAAGTGGCTAAAAAAACCCGATTAATTCAAAGGCGCAGGGACTTTTTTTGACAAAAATATTTTTACAACGAATTTAGTTTTTTTGCACTTTTTTTCCATCAAGCCAACAGGGGATCAACTACACATTTTGCCAAATTTTTCCAGCCCCCCAAAAAAATTTTTTTGTTTTTTTGTTTATTTTTCCAAGATTTTTTCCATTCAATGACCAAATGACAAGAAAAAAAACACTGGAAAAAAAATGACGGCCACTTGACAAATGACAAATCAAACGAGAATCGACGGCGGGGTGTCGAGAAAAAGGATTGGATGAATGAACCGATCGGTTTTTGGCGCGGGCGCCGCCGCCGCCGAAGGCCCCGATTTGTCAGAATATCCGTTGCAGTTGAAAGTACCTGCTAATTGGCCACAAATTCCGTTTTTTTTCCGCATTGGAGTTTGTATCTGCTCTTTGTCATGCACCTGCGATAGGAAAAAAAAATTTTGGCTCATACATTGGGGAGATCAAGTTTCGCAGAACCGATCTTTGTACCATGGACTCTAGTGAACTCAAGAATTTTCGCAATATGAAATTTCGATTTTCTATCAGAATCCTCGTCAAAATCGTGAAGGCACTGACAAGGGAAGTCATTTCACTTGGCCGTTTCCACAAATTTGCTCAAACAATCTCTAAATGTCTAGAAGAAGATCCCTTGTAGTCTTGACCAGCGCAAACTTCTAGTTTTTGAGATATTAATTTTTGAAGTTTGAAAAGTGAGGCCTAAAACCCATTTTTGCAACTTCGAAAAATCATATCTCAAAAACTAGAAGTTTGCGCAGGAAAGGACTAGGAGGGATCTTCATCTAGACCTTCAGAGAGTGTTCGAGAAAATTTGTAGGAAATTTCAAATCACGAAGAAAAATGACCTCCCTTGTGAGTTCTAAACTTGAACTCATTTTCCACTCAGTTTCCAGAACCATTTTTTGTAACTTCACAAAATATTGATATTTTTGGTGATGAGCTTTCTTTCAAAAATACGAACCTTTCGTATTTTTGAAATAACTTCGCGGATAGAAAGTTTCGAAATGAAGAGTTCCCTGAAGGGGTTTTCGAGTGGCCTCTAGTGATTACTTGATCGATTTTGCCGAAAAAGCCTTGTTGCGCCAGTGTATAATTTCTCTTTTTAGAACTTAAAGTCTGGTACTTTAAGTCTGGTGCTTTTTCTGAAGTCAAATTTTTCATGAAATCTGTAAATTTTGCGTTTCTTGGAATTTTTTCAAAGCAAGGTTTTTATATTTATTCTGGACCATTGAAGCTTAGTCAAGCTGGCGAGAGTATAGAAGACTTTTTTTTGACTTACTGATTTGGTGCCTTTTGACCTTAACGAAACTGGAAACCCGATTCAAATCGGTTTTTTTTATCGATTGAATACTCCAGGACGGCTTGTTTTCTTTTTTCAATATTAAAAAAAATTCCCAAGTTTCAAGCATAAGGTTCAAACACCTCGATGACGTCCCCATGTTTTCGAATATGACCGTTTTGATCGCATTTCAATCACCTTTCCCTTTCAAAAGTGAAAACTGTGACACACACAAATAAATATTTATTCCATGGCATGGAAATAAATAAGTTAGAGGCGGTTTCTGCAGCACTGCGAGCCGCAGCGGCTGAAACCGGAGCTGCAGGAGCATCCCACTGAGCCGGAACTTTGGCATGGCATCTGGAAATTGGAGTTGGTTCCGAGGAAGACGTCGGGGTCTTACCACGACGGCTTGGGCGGCCTGACAAGTGGACTGGCAGGTTTGTTGGCAGAGTGGAGCGCAGAAAGAGACCGACTGGGTGGCTTGGCACGTGGATTGACACGTGTTTTGGCAGCGGCTCTGGCAGGGGCTCTGAAACTCGAATGGTCTTTTTGAAAGTACGGGGAAGATGAAGATTTGGTAGAGTTTTCTTTAAAATAGAGGCAACTTTTTTTCAGTATACTTCGTGGTTTTATGGTCAGAAGTACCCGCGTAAATGGTTCGTGACAAAACCATGGTCGCACGTAAAATAGCTTCACGGCTTACCCGAACTGGGCATATTATAGACCATGTCATTAAGAGGCATCACATAGCCGATTCACGGTTAGCTTGGAAAGTTAAGGGGGCGTGGCCTGTCTGCGCTCTCCATCAACCACACACTATCTCTTTTATTATCGTGTCAGGACCTTTCTTGGATGGCTGAAGTCAGTCTCCAGTTACGGCGCATCGTTGTAAAATGATGTTTTTTGAGGCATTTATGAATTTCGAAGTATCGCGTTTTTCACCTTCTCAAGGATTTTCGAACTGATTTTTCTTCGCAAAGGACCGCTATATTAGGAAGGAGATAATGAGTCCCGGACAAAAAACCTTTCCTCTCACGGCCTTTTTTTTCGAGACATTTCTCTTCTTGATCAAGATAAACAGAAGCTTCTATCACCCAGAAAAGCTTTCTAACAAAAATTATCAACCGAGCAAAAAAGAATAGATAGCTTTTAAAAAAACCGACCGCCTGAACAACTACCACTGGTGTGGGCGTAGTACAAGATCCGCCGGCACAGGAGCTTCCGCAGGTGCTGAGGCAGGCATTTTGGCAGGTCTTGACGCAGACGGGCGTCGTGCAGACTCGGTCGCATTGGCTCTGACAAGAGGAGCCGCAGTTGCTAGAGGATGACGCTGGCACGACGATGACGATGGGATTGGAAGATGTGGATGAGCCGCAAGCCGATTGGCAAGACGAGGCGCAGCCTGAAATGTGCTGTTTTCAATGGCAGGTGATGCGAGTGTTGAAGCACGATCCAAGCTTGGAAAGGCCGAAAGTCTGACCCCCGAATATTTCTAAACAAACCATCATGGCATCCTAACGACGTGAAGCCTTCCAACAACCGAATAATCATTTTGAGGAAATTATTTTCAAAGATACTTACCGGAGAAACAAGAAGGAGTTGAGCATGTAGATTGGCACTGGTTCTGGCAAGAAGATTGACAGGTTGAGCTCAGGGCGAGCACCTGAAAAGTTAGACGTCTTTTCAAGCCTTTCTCAATAAGATATGAATCGGAACGGTTTTCTAACTTTTGGCTGATCAACTGACCGGCGATCCCCCGCAAACCGATCCGCAGCTGTTCTGGCGGCAAGTCTGAGTGCAGACCGGCGTCGTGCAGCTCGAAGCGCAAGCTTGCTGGCAGGAGCTGCAGGATCCTTGAGAAGTGGTCGGCATGTAGACCACCTGAGATTAAGATTATTAACATCCAAAGAAGGAAAGAAAATATATTCACTCACATTTTGAGTAGCGCCGCACTGTTGTTGGCATCTGGAAAATTTTTATTTTTCAATCTTCCATGGAATTTTTGAGATAGCTGTACTACGACTTGATACAGTCTGACGTGTCTATGACCTCTTTTCTCTTATAGGCAGGGTCATTAGAAAAAAAAAACCGATATAGTCCGTACTCGACAGTTTTCGCGTCTCTGCGTCTCTCTGTTCCCTCACCAGCGAGGTCAGAGAAACATGCAGATAGCACGTAAACATGAGAGGGTCGTCGAGAGACGAGGAGGGCGCAGAGAAGTCCCGTCCTTTCAAGTTGCGAAAAACGGACTGTAGAGCTTTTCGATTCGAGAAAAGGGTGAAAGAAAATCACCAGTACCCGCAAAAAGGGTAATTTCGAGCCCTTATTTCTCGGAAATTAGGAAGTTGTGCAGGCTTCTTTATTTGGGTACTGGCAGATTTTCGAAAAATTTCTAAAGGCAAAGTGAAAGAACCTTCTTTGAGAGAAATATCCGGAGTTGTCCATTGGACATCAAACTGCACACAAAATGAACTCAATCGGAGACATTATTTTGCACTTTTGAGAGTCCCTAACTTTTTTCACAGATGAATTGTGCAAATTTTGAAACCGGATTTGGAATCAGCGTGAAAAGCTACATCTAGAAAACTTGGTGCTGAGACCATGTTCTGGTCAGGAATTGCAAAGAACAAGTAAAAGTTCAACAAAAGAAAAAAGAACAAACGTGGATTGGCAAGTCTGCTGGCAGGCGACCGTCTGACAAGCCGAAGTGCACTGTCCGACGCAGACTGGGACACAGATCCCGCCACCGCCTCCATTTCCGCAGCAAGTGGAGGTACCGGCATTGCAACACTGTCGTTTGGCACGGGTTCGGATGAGTTCCGACGAGGCGACGGCCACCAGCGCCGCGAGGACCACCCAAACGCTCCTCGTCATTATTATTATTCCGACCGTCGGGCTCGCTCATGCTTTTATATGACAGCCGACATTCATCGGTCCTTTTTGCGGCGGAGAGCCGGCGACCGGCTACCGCCGCTGCCCATTCACTCTGACTCATTTGAAAAAAAAAGCGAACGCTTTCAATTGGTGCTCAAACAAACTTCTGCCTTTTTGAGGTACTTGAGTTTCTCACGTACTGGTTTTCTGGACGGCATATTAGGAACTCCAGAATGGTCTCTATAGAGGCAACGTTCGGGGCCCTTGGAGGGTTTTCTCTAGGGACCGCTTCACCAACCTCTATTGGGGTCGCTGAGGCTTGAATAGGTGGGCCCTATAGGGGACAGGACAGTCGATAATTTTTATGAACTCTGTGCGAAGAAGCATTTCCATAGAAAAAATTGTATAAATAAGGGTTTTCCGAGTGAAATGGAAAGGTCCGCTTAAGCTTTAGGACTAAGAGGTCAGACTCCTCTAGGGAGCACCTTGGTTTTACGCCTTAAGGGGCCACTTTTTCGACCCCCCCCCCCTTCCTTTCTAACAAAATTGTAAAATATATTGATTTGAAATGAAAAATGAGTACCTGTTTTAGGAGCAACAGTATTCATCCATTCTTTTTTTGAAGTTGAAAGCTTTGCCCGCCTTATTTGAAGTCGTTTTTCGGCTTTTTGTGGAATATACATATTCCTTCATTTTGTAGATAAAAATCTCTTTATACCTCTGACATCAAAAATATCAATAATAGAAACAAAAGATCAACGAAAAACAAGCGGAAAAGAAACGGACGTTTGCTCAGCTCGGAGCCGTCAAAAACGGTTTTTTCCGTTGGTCCGCAACATTTGGGACGAATTGAACAGATACACATATAAGATTGAAAAATGGGAATATTCATAACTCTTCGTGGATCATCTTGTTGAAGGCGCCCTCGACACGATCCAAGACTCCAATATTCTTCTTAGCGAACACTTTCAAGTTCTTCACCGTCATTTCCAACGCTTTCTCGGCTTTTTCTTTTCCGATTTCCTGCAAAAAAACGCAAATAAAATAAAAAATCGTTTACGGAAGATTTGAGATTTGAAATTTTCGAAAAAAACATGTAATGTTAAATATTTTTCGTGTGGGTTTTATTTTTCAATATGATGGTCGATTTTATTTTATTTCTATGGCCACGGCGTTTTTTTGACGACACCCCGCTCTTTTTCCGTAAAGTGTAGTGTGTCGTGTGCATGCACCGTGGCGCACTCGCACACGCAATGTTTAAGATAATTTTGAACTTCCGAAATTCGTTTTTTTTTTTGCTTTTTTGAATTTCGCGGAATCACTTTGATCACGGCAACAGAAAAATTGTGTTTTTTAAATGAGAAAAACGATTCGTTTCGTGACCCATTGAACATGCGCCTTTAATAATCCCGGATGCTTACGCTTGTTTCCCATGACGTCACATGGGAACGGCGGAGGTTGTGACTCCGCCCCTTCATTTTTGGTTTAGCACTTTCTTCCACTAATAAAAAAACGTCCAAAAAAATCTCAAGTCAAACGTTTTTTTAGTTATAAGTCCAGTTAATTATACGTTTTTCGAAACGTAGGAAGTTTAGGAAACCAGTTTCAATTAATGCATCAAGAAATTCGGAAAGTTTGAAATATGCGGAATTTCGTACAGCTTTTCATTGCTATCGCCTCGAAAATACAGAACTTTGAGGGAAAAATTTTTTGAATCCCCGCCAGAAGGGCGTTTTGCAGTAAAGTTGCTCTATGGAAAAAACGTATTTTTTCCTTTTTTTCAACTTTTCTGCTGTCACCAAATTTTTTTTCGTCATTTATAATAAAGTACGAACCTTTGTGAGCTCCTCACTTATCACCTTCATGATCTCTTCCCGATTGAGCCCCACGGTGAATCCGTCCTCCATAATATGACGAATCTGGAAATATATCATCAAATAGGTTTCGAAAATTTTCCAAAAACCCTGGCAATCTGATGTTTTGTGAGGTAGTATCCTAGAATTGTGTCCACTCGTTTGCTCATGTAGTCAAGGCGGCTGAAAGAATTATTTTTCTTCTGCAGCTGTTTTAAGCTTAGAAAGTGTGCTCCAGCGAACTCGGTCTCAAAAGTGGCGGTAACGCAAACCGGACGCGCCCCCGAAGCTTTTGAGCTTTTGTAGGGATCCCTTAAGAGAGCTGAAGCCACTAAAAGGACCCCTAGAAAAGATCAGAAACGTCCTGCTCTTGTTACCGAAGTCCGCGAATCAGTCTAGTTTATTAGAGCGCACTTTAAAAGTTTTTTTTTCACTTGATTAAAAAAAAACTGACACTTTATCGTAGAAAAAGTCGACGAAGACTTTCTTCTGATCCTCTGGCAGTTTTTCGACAAACTTTTCGTAAATTTCGTGAACTTTGGCCGGATCCTTGTCGTGTGAGACGATCTTTTTGGAGAGCTGAAACAAAATTGAGTTATCTAAACTTTGTCTAGTGAAGTGAAAATTTCAAAGTTATGTTTTTGGAAAACTTTTCAGTAGAGCGCTAGTTTAATCAAAAAACGCACTTTCTGAAGATTCTCCTTTGTTTTTCTTTTTGTATCCTTGTCGAGGCACGGAAAAAAACTTCCTACTAATGCTAAAAAATTGCTATTTTTTGAAACCAAAAAGACTAAAATGGTCTCAATTTTGATTACCTTCAGTTGTTTTGAAGGAATTCTTCGAAAGGCCTCTTAAGTGACCCTTTAATTAAGCTTCACTCTTTGTAATTCTTTCAAGTAGTTTCACTTCGTTTTTGGGACTCTTAAAAAGATTTTTTCTTCTTCATTTCTTGATCAATATACAATTTTTCATTTGTTGAGTCATCGTTCAATATTTCTGGAGACGAACTTTCAAATCTAAATTCTCCAAACCTCATGAAGAGCCTCCTCGCCGATCGTGGTCCCGTTGAACAATCCGGTGAGGTTCATCGACAGCTCGACATACTTCTCAATGATCTTGTCCGAAGTCGGATGACGAAGCTCCTCTTGGACTGGATCCGTGGCGTCAACGCCAACAAGAAGTATGAGCACTACCAGGAGCATGACGACGACTGGATTTCGATGCGATCCGAGCGAATGAGTGGAAAGGCCGGTCAATTCGATGCCTATTTGAACAGGCTGCCCTTAGCCTACGTATCATTAGCCGAGCCCATTTGTTTGATCTTTACTACTGTACAGTCAACGGAGTGTATCATATATTCATTTCGTGTCACCAGTTTGGAAAATAGAAATTTCTCACAGAGAAAATGTGAAATTCTCGTCTATTACACGTAAAATCACAACAGATCCCTTCTCCACGTCTCGGGAATGGCTAGCCGACCTGCGTCTCTTTTCCCTCAGCATAAAACAAGAAAAGAGCACGTAAAAACCAGAGAGTACAAAGAAGCTAGACCATTTGAAGCTAAAGAGGGGTACAAGATATGCGTTCAGAACATTTTGTAAGGGTTGAGGATGCGATTCGGGTCGAAGACCTGCTTGAGACTCTGGACCAGAGCTCGTTCCTCGAGTTGCTTCCCGAAGTGAGCGTAGGGCATTTTGACTTGACCGATGCCGTGTTCGGCCGAGATCGAGCCGCCGTGGTCGGCCACCCATTCGTAGAGGTATGGGTAGAGTCTGGAATTTTAAGAAAGTAATGGAGAAGTAGCTGAACTTCGGAATGATAAAAAAAATTTTCCTATACGACTTGAAATTTCACGGAACGACATTCCGCTGTTCCGCTGCGTGCGTTCGCGAAGCGTCTGAATCTAGGTCACGCTTTCAATTGATTGTTATTGCTATGGGAGCACATGAAAGTAGAGTACCGTAACAAAAGAAAAAAAAATTTAATTCGCGACCGAGTTTCGCAAAGGCGCGCAGCGGCACAGCGGAATGTCGTACACAGGCTATAAGAAAAAAGATGAAACCATTTTTTTTTTGCAAACCGACGATCAATTCTTTTCATGATTCAGCAGAGAAGACTGAATGAACTTGTAAACTTTAAGAAAATTAAATGAAATTGAAAAAAACGGCATTTCGAAGCGTCTTTTTCTGAACTTTAAATGTGTTCCTTGTAAGGAAATGCTTCAATTAAAATGAACTTTAAACAATAATTCTCATTTATTGGCTTATCTAAGTCAATATACGTTTCCATAACGATAGAAAATTTGTAGTCAGGTTCATCACTAATTCCGGAAATGGGTGTAAGAAGGAATGATTGAGAAAAAATATTCTTTTTCGAAAACCAGTGATGCTTCGATTTTTTTTTCGGAAGTTTGAGCTAAGAACTCCCTCTCGGAAACTTTGCTTTACAAATCAAACTTTTGGCCTAGGCTTTCTCATATTCCTACTAGACGCATGGAATTTGTAGGTATGAGAGCCTTATTTTTCTATTATTAAAGGACACTTTTAATAATAATTAGGCCAGATTCATTCTAGAAGCTGAAGTTGTACCCTTACTTGTCATAAAGTTTCTGATCGAATTTGGAAGACGTGATGTTGAGATGAGTGTTGCCGTCGCCAAGGTGACCGTAGGTGACGACCCGCTTGGCAAGGTCTCCGCAATGTCTTCTCATTTCCTACAAATTTCAGTTCTCTGAAGATTTTTTCAAGTTTTCAAGGGCTTGGTGGAATTTTACTCGACTAGTCCGTAGCGCAACTGGTTGCATGCTTGGTTACGGTCCACATGGTCATAAGTTCGACCCCCGCCTTGAGCCGAACCAAGGGGTTTAAGAAATGTTGGTAGTGGGAAACCACGACTTCCGAAATCCCCAGCCGTCACACAGGTCGCTAGAGCCAGTCCACTGCTTATCACTGTTATCAGGATAAGACTTCGGTTAGGGACGCCAACGCCGCTCAAGCGGTACAAAGGCGTAGGAAGAATGAAGAAGTCTGTTAGATTCCTGAGTAGAAGCATACAGGTGGAAAATTACAGGTCTCAGTTAGCCCAGGAAGATTGGAGAAGGTAGGTTTGATAAGAACTGGGAAAATTTTTAGTGACCACTATAGAGGCTCTTCAAGGACTACTTGGAGAGGCCACTAAAGTGGCCACTGAACCCACCTCTATAGTGGCCACTATTTTCAGTTTTAGCGGCCCCTATAGAGGTTCTCTATTTAGTGGCCTCTTCAGTAGTTTTTCATTCAGTATTCTGTTCAGTAACTCTGATAATTTTAAAACAAACAGATTGGACCAGTTATGTTGATCCTTTGACCCCTAAAGTGGCGACTAAAATTTTTAGCCGTCTAGTAGTAGCACTTAGACCTCTATAGTGGCCACTAGTTTTTAACCCCTTAAGTGGCCACTGGTTGGACTACTATAGTAGTATAGTAGTCCTTAAAACGTCAAAGCCATATAGTGGATACTGAAAATTTACGCAGAATGTAGTAATTTTCAATTTTTTTTTAGAAAGACTGGCGAGGAGGTGACGAAAATGTTCTGCCAAAATGGTATGGCTAGAGCTCTTGAACCTATTCAAATCACTACTGAAGTGAAGGCAATACCTCAGTCAATGCGTAGAAATGCGGAAGAGGCAAGGAGACGTCGTGTTTGTAGACGTATCCATCTCGGACGACGGCCAAGGGACAGCTCTCCCGCAGCGTCCACATCTTGTTCGCCTCCGTCAGCGAGTCGGCCTGATCCCCTTGTACTTTTCGAAAAACCCAGCACCTACCATAACTCCATCATCGACCAGCCCCTCGTTGAAACACTCCTCCAGGAAGTTCTTCACCTTCTCCATGTCATGCTCAGCTTTGGAGCCAGACGTCTCCAGGAGGATGGTGAACGGCGATTTTTCCGTCAGAAGCGGCGCCAACTTCAAGTTCTCCTCGAGGGCTTCCATGGCGGCGGCGTCGAGGAATTCAAAGGAAGAGAGGATTTCGGCGAGTCGACGCTTGGCCAGTTTCAGTACGGCTAGGCAGTTTTCGAAGCTTGATATTCCTGGAAGAGAAAAACAAAAGATTCTTGACGGCGAAAAAGTTCTCAAAAAGAAGAATTTTGAAAAAACTTATGATTTATTGGGAGGAGCTACTGGCTTCCAGTGGTCATTATAGTGTCCTTATAGAGCTCTTCAAGAGTTTAATGTGATCCGTGAAATGAAATTTTTCTCTGATCGGTCAGAGTGCTATGAAAAGAGCACGTAGACACGAGAGAGTCAGAGATATCAGAGTATTTCACTTAAGAGGCCACTAGTCATCTAACCAGAGGCCTTGTTCTTCTAGATGTAGATCATCCGCCACAAATGAGGCAGTCTAACCTGCCTGCGCGCTCTTTTCTCTAACTTGCAAGGTCATATGTCGGAAATATCAGGTAAGCAAGAGAGGGCGCAGAGAAGTTAGACTTTTTCAAGTTGAACTGAGACCCCAATCACCGAACCTAACATAGCGCTGCAGACGCTGTCAGGAGCTGGAACAACGGTCATCGTGACGCTGGTGATGACTCCCAGCTGGCCCTCACTACCCAAGAACATGTGATGGGTGTGCAGCGAGGTGTTGTCTTTCCGGATCGGCGACCCCAGCTTCAGAATCGTGCCGTTCTCGTCAGGAAGAACCTGTCACATCACTTATATATAAAGTTGGAAGTTGATACTACCGCCGTGAGGCCTAGAAGATGAGCGTGAAGGCTTCCGTAGCGAAGAAGTCGGATTCCACCGGCACAGGTGGCAATATTACCGCCGATTAGGCAGGATCCTTTGGCGCCGAGGTCGAAAGGCATCATGAACCTGGGAGATTTTCTTTTGTGAAGATTTTTGATTGGTAAGGGTTATGAAGATGATTCTGAAGATCGCTTTTTGGATTCTTAAAAGTTCAAGAAAAGCTTTTAGACTCTTGGAATCATCACTAAAGATAAATATCGAGTCTGGTGCGAGATAATTGCGATGTCGCTGGCGGTACGACGAACTTGCAAACAGGTCGCTCTGTCTTCGCCCGGGTCTTTTGGAAGTTTTCAAAATATCTAGGTCGCCGAGAGAAACGCGACATCGCAAAAAAGAAAATGCGACATCGCAAAAAAAATAAATTGCAACATCGCAAAAAATAAAGCGCGACATCGCGAAAAAAAGAAAGAAAATGCGACATCGTGAAAAGCCGAGAGAAACGTGACATCGCAAAAAAGAACATCGCGAAAAGCCAAGAAACACTCGACATCGCGAAAAAGAAGTTGCGACATCTCGAAACGCCGAGAGAAACGCGATATCGCAAAAAATAAAAGCGACGTCGCAAAAAGCCGAGAGAAACGTGACATCGCAAAACAGAACATCGCAAAAAGCCAAGAAACACTCGACATCGCGAAAAAGAAATTGCGACATCTCGAAACGCCGAGAGAAACGCGACATCGCAAAAAGCCGAGAGAAACGTGACATCGCAAAACAGAACATTGCAAAAAGCCGAAAGGAACGCGACATCGCGAAAAATAAATCGCAACAACGCGAAAAGCCGAGAGAAACGCGACATCGCAAAAAAAAAACATCGCAAAAAGAAAATGCAAAATCGCGAAAAGCCAGGAGAAACGCGACATCGCAATAGCCGAGAGAAACGCGACATCGCAAAAACGAACATCGCAAAAAGAAAATGCGATATCGCAAAAAGCCGAGAGAAACGTGACATTGAAAAAGAAAATGCGACAAATTTGCGAGTTCGTCAACGTGCCGCCAGAGAGCTCGAGTTTATCCCGACAGTTATCCTTACTGAAGTGATCACTTTAGTGGGTCTAAACGAGCCTATAGGTTTATTGAATGCCTTAATGGCGATTATAAGATCCAAACAGAGGTCAAAGATCTATCAAACTCCGAAAAAAGGATTTTCGTGGTGAGACCTATTTCTCTCATGCTCCTTTAAGGAAGAAACTATGATTTTTTTGTTTCACCAACCCTTTCTGTCGTAATTTCTCGTCGATATCTTGCAATATGAAGCCGGCGTCGCATGTCAACACTCCAGAAGCTTCATCAAACTCAAAATTGTTCCGAATATTTTTCGTGGAGAGCACAATCTCGTCGAAAAGCGGCACCGAACCGCCGACCAGGCCAGTGTTGCCCGCCTGATAATCTTTTTCATTTCTTTGTTTTTTTCGGATAGGAAAGTCAAACCTGCGGCACAACCGCCAGTTTTCTTTTCGAACAATAACCTAAAACGGCGGAGACCTGCTCTGCGGTTTTTGGTAGCAGGACTACGCTTCCTTTACCTGAAAGAAAACTGAGTTTTTTTTTCGGGATGAAGCTTCTTTTTTTTTCTATAACTCTCCTATTTCGGGCATTCAAATGACCAACCGAAGAAATCGAAAATTTGTGTAAGTTTATTCATCATTTTTTCCAGAGAGCAGAATATTTTTCAGAAATATGTTGTTTTCAACTTCTCAAGCTTTTTTCTATAATACCTTTCGAAAAGTCAGCCGGACTAGAAGTAAGGAATACTTAAGTGCCCTTTATTTCGAACTATTGAATTTTTGCGATTGTAACGGAGACGTTTTCAGGAAAGATGTGTAAGTTTCAAGCCGGTTTTTCTAAACTTTCAACCTACAGGCTTGTTTTGGAATCAATGCTCCACTGTGAATTTTCCACTGTAATACCGTGTATTAGATTTTTTTTTAAAGCCTGTTTTCTAAACAATTCGAAGCCTAGGCTCTTTCTGGGAAAATAATGCGCTCCATGGCGAATTTTTAACTATATTGCATTGCCTCGACTCATTTTTTTTTTTACGAAAGTTGAAGCTTAGGAATTTTAGAGTGGTCCCTATAGGGGTTACGGGGAAAACGGTCCCTATATGGGCAGAAAAAGTGTTCCTTATAGGGGCAAAAGCCAGGTGGTCTCTATAGGAGCTTGAGATCTGACCCCTAAAGCTGAAGTGTACCCTATAGGGATCTCTCAATTTCATTCAAAAAACGCTTGTTTCTTTCATTTTTTGCGCATGGAAATGCTTCTACGCTTAGAGTTCATAAAAATTATCAACTAGCATGTCCCTGAAAACCCCTATAGGAACCACTTTTGCAAGCTTTGGTGGACTCTATAGGGGTTGGTAAAGTAGTCTCTGAAGGGGACCCTCTACGGGCCCCTCTAGGAATCTCTCTGGAATTCCTAAGAAGAGCAGACTTTCTGGAAACCACTTACGCTTTATGGTTACTACACTATTGCCTTGCTAAATTTTTTAATACGCAATTCCAAGCGCAGGCTCTTCCTAAAAAGCAGTTGCGCTCCATCGTAAACTCGCCCGTAAATTGCCGTGTCCAGTCGGAGACATAATTCGCGATATCATCCTTGACGACGGCCTCCTTCCCGAGGACCGACTCGAAGGCCATCAGGTCGGACTCCTCGAGTCTCGCGTATCTGACGTCACGCTGGCTGAGCTTCCGCGTCTGCTCCATCAGCCGCAACCGGCTCAGCCTCGTTAACATCCTGAAACATGTGCGGAGAGAAAAATCAGACACTAAACACACTTTTTAGAGGCAATAAAATTCGTGCAAATTTCGCGCTTTTCCTTCAACTTTCTTCACACATGTTGCAGAAGAAATGGTTTATGGAACAGATAACAAGATATTTAACAGTAGAGCATAGTATAATGATAGGGAAAAATAAGGAGGAGTGCTGTGGAATCGTTATAATACCTGTATTTTTTGGGTTTTTCTTCAGAGATGGGCGGAACACTTCGGCAAAAAATCGCGGAAGAGATATTTTTTTCGAAGAGAAACATCTTATCCGAAAAAAAGTAGATAACTGTGAAACTATGCATATTTGGGATATGAAAACCATGAAGTATTTCTAATTTGGGGGCCAGAGTTTAGAAAAATTTTAAAAACAGCTCAAAAAAGTGCGGAAGTTTTCGCTGCAAAGGGATTGAAATGGAATAATGGCCACTGAGAGGCTCAAAAAAGGCCGCCGAAAGATCGCAGAAAAGTAGCAAAAAGGCCGCAGAACGGCAGCAAAAAGGGAGCCTTTATCGAGCCTCCTTTCATTTGGGGATTTTAAAGGCTCGAGAAATGGTGGAAAAAGGAAAGGCAGCAAAAATGGCGCATAAATGGCGCAAAAAGGCAGCAAAAAGGAATCCTTTCGCACCCTAAAAAAAGGACATTTTTCGAGCCTTTTTCCACCCTTTCCAACTTTGCCTATGATGGTAGCCTAATTAGAGAGACTTTTGTCATATTTCCCAAAAGAAGCATAGTTTCACAGAAAATCTACTTTTTTCCGGTTCAAAAACTTTTTCTGAAGAAAATTCTATCTTTCGCCCATCTCTGGTTTTCATACAGAAGTGTACAAGGAAAATGATAAATAGTTCGGCTTAAAGGAAAGATACAAAATAAATTATTCGTAGTCCTCCAAAACGCCGTCGAGATGTTCGTTGTGAATTTTGACGTTGGTCCGCCGCTTGGGCGCTTTTCGCTTCAGATGCATCGGGCCGCGCAGTTTTGGCGTCAAATCCTGGAATTTTTTAGTTTCAGTTCAACTTTCGCAGCCTGTAATCTGCTTGAAAAATTTTCTGGAGTATTTAAAAGAACGTTTAAAAAGTCCCGAGCCACTTTTAACGTTAGTGTGGGTCATGAAACATGTTTGCTCTTTTGAAAAGCTCAAATAAAGATCTTTGAAAATTATTTAATTTTCACAAAAGTCGGAATAAGGTAGAAAATTATTAACATAGACTCGAAATTTTCAAAGTTCTAGGAGATTTAAAAAAAAACCAAGAAGCAGAACGACCTATAGTCTGTTCAGATTTTGAATGTCAACCAGCTAACTCCGCCCCTGCTGAGACGGTACCTTTTCGCGTCGATGTTTCATCGCGCGGGACTAATTTTGATCTTTTTCAATCTAAAAGATGGAAAAAGAGGTCAAAAAAGCAGCCTTATTAAAGGGCCATTGGCAGATGTAGATAAAACATTGACGCGAAAGATACTGTAGCCTTGGGGGTGGAGTTAGCTGCTTGACATTCAAAAACTGAACAGACTATATAGATATTTCAGTAACAAGCTTGGGAACTTCAGAGTGGTCCCTAAAGGGGCCCTTGGAGGGTCTTTTGTAGGGACCACTTTACCAACCCCTCTAGGAACCAATAAAGCTTGCAAAAGTGGTCCCTGCAGTGGTTTCAACTGGTGATCCCTATAGGGGAAACAGTCGATAATTTTTATGAACTCTATGCGAAGAAGCATTTTCGTCCAAAAAACTAAATTTAAAAAAAAATGTTTGAATCAAATATAAAGACCCTCCAGGGACCACTTGAGCTTTGGGGTCTAACAGATCAGACCCTGAACCCCTAGAGGGACCACTTTTTCTTCCCCTATAGGGGCTGTTTTCCCCCTAACCTCTTTAGGGACCACTCTGGAATTCCTAAGAGAGCCCTAAATTTACAGTCCATGGAAAAGATTATGAAGATTGATTTCTCAACTATCCAAAATTTAAAAAAAAACGAATATTTTTCCACACCGCTAGTCTACCCAGGGACTTTTTCAATTTTAAAGTCCATCGAATTTGTAATTAAAGTACAAACCTTCATTGCGTCCAATCCCTTTTTGTGTAAATATTCTTCGATTTTCTTCTCATCCAAGTGATCAACCGACACGTTTCTCCACAGCGCTTTGAAATCTATAAAAAGCAATCATTTTTTTTTTGCGAGGGAACGAACCATCCTCCAAGGTGAAGCTGAACTCGGGATCATTGTAGAAGAAAACTTTGTCTTTCCGCTTGTTCACCTGCGTCGGAACCACAATGACTTGGTCTCCGAGTGACTGGAGCGATATTTTTGAAATAAAATTCAGGTCCTTCGAAAAACCTGCAACATAGCATCGCCATTCGAAACACACTCGTTCAGATCCGACAGCAAAATGCCGCCTTTTCCGTCTTGATGGTGCTTCCTGGCGACGGCCATCTAAAAATCCACTCATTTTTGTTGGAACTTCAGAAGAAACCCACACTTCAATAAAAGTTTCGGTGCACCCCGCAGTTGAACCAGGGGCTGAACCGTTTAGCTTCAAACGCCTATTACTTATTCCGTACACGATTTCAAAGTGGTTTGTTTCCCGATATCACCATTTTCTACAGTTTCCTCCTAAGCTGTTACAGTAGCTTAAAAATTCTATTTCCGACCGGTTGCCCCAGGGGTGCACCGAAAAAAATCAACGAAAATTTCAATTTTTCGGGGTTCACTACGGGGTACACCCGCATTTTTTGTTAGCAGTTGAATTTTTGCTGAAATCGGGCTGGAACGCACTTCAGAACCTCCTTATTCCAGAACAAGAAAAAAAATTTTCGCGATAGATTTTTTCGAGTAATGATCCCTTGAAAATTCGCAAACTGCGCATAAAATAGGAGAAAAAGCGTTGATTGAGATTCCAAGAAATTCAAAATAGACGTCAGGGAAAGAAAAAAGATAACTACGTTTTGGAGGGTCAGAGATAATTTCGATCACGGCAAGAGGTTTGAAGATTCATAAATTGAAAATAAGATATATGAAGAGATATATTTTTTTTTCCTTTTTTAAATCAGAAGGCTCGAAAGTACAGTTCCGAAAAAGTTTCATCAAAAAGTTCAACAGCGGGCTCAAAACTATGTAAAAAAACCAACCAAAGACGTTTTGCCCTTGATTTTGAACGGCGGACGGAACGAGAACTTTCCGTCTGGATCGCAAATCAAACGGGGATTGTTCGGTAGCGCCTATAATTTTTTTTTTTCTTCACTAAAAAAACTCTGAAAATCATAATTAGGACATTTTACTAATGGAGAGATTTCAACAACGTGAAATAGAAATTCGCTGTTCAAAAATAAAAACTTTCCGTTTCTACTTTTCAATTACTGAACTCAAACTGATGGGGTTTTTCAAGGAAATTAACGAATTAGTTTTAAAAAAATCAACTCAGACTAAATGGCTAGATGAAGCAAGTTAAAAATTGAGCATAAAAAATTTGTTAAAAACGCAACAAGAAAAAAGACTTTGACGAGAAAAAACAATAACAAGTAAAGGTTTTAACGTTAATTTTGCAAGCAATTAGAATAACAAGATATATTAGACACAAAACATAATTTCTTATCACGTTTTTCCGTCATTCAAACCTCTTTCAACCAAGCTTCCGACCGCTTCGGCAAGTCGTAGAGCTGCAGCTCATCTAAAACTTCTTGTAGGGTTAAAGGCCACTGTTGCTGGCCCAAATGACGCTTCTAAACTAATAACCTTTTTTTGAGCCTTCAAAATCAATCAACTTTCATATAATCCACAATTTTCGCCATCGTACTGAAATTCGTCGCGTTTGAGTAAGCCGCTGAAGAGGAGGAACTCCCAAAATCGAATTCGGGGTCTGAAATTTATAGTTTTGTTAGTAAGAATTATAATTCGAGGCAGCAAAACCTTTAGAGATGTTCTGATGAGCCGCATTTGACTTTTTCTTCTTTTTCGCTGCGTCTGAATTGTAGGTTGTGTGTGAGGCAAGCGAAGCTGATGGCTAAAATAAATTAAATTCTTTTCCAATTATTTCAAATTGAAAATAAGAACCTGCGGCCTTTGCTGTACACTGACAGTTCGAGAAGCGTGCTTTTGAAAAGCTGCTTTCTGTCTCAGTAGTTCCGGATCCATTATTTGATTTGATCACCAAACTCGAGTAAAAATAATTTACTAAAAAATTTCTTTTTGAGAACCAAGTGATTAAATGAAGTTTAGAGCAGGAAGAGGTTACGAAACTATGACAAAAACTAGTCTTTTTGAGTGAAAATGATAATATGGTTGCGAAAGAGGTTTAAAAAAAAAATAAGAAAAATTTACTGGGGAGTCCACGCGTTGTGCGTCAGTCTGACCACTGATGACGCAAACATGGTCATTGCATGGCGCATTTTTGGTGCTTCTCTTTTGAGACCGCTGGGCGCGATTCTCCAGTTCACTAGGCGTACGACAATTGGGCAGAGAGCGGGCATCGTCGTTGAGACCACGCCTCTTCGTTCCTGGCGTTTGAAAAGTAGTCGAGCAGCTGTGTTGTTAGCTAAAATGTAGACGGGAAGGAACGCGCCGCCGGTTGTTCCCTTTATTTTATTAGTTTTTCTCAATTAATTGCATTTTCTCACTCCTTTGATTTTTTTTTTCTGGGTTCCAGATTGTATGAAACCGATTCGCTATGCGCGATCTTTGTTTGAAACATTTTTTATGCGTCCAGTTTCACACTCCTCCAATTGCTTCCGTTTTTTTTTTCCAGCAGCATTGATCTCGCAACATCTCCGCTTCCCTGCCAATTTTATCCTCCTTTTTCGTGGCGTGCAGTTTTCTCTCAAAAGCTGAATGAATGAGCTCTTTCGCACTATGCGTGTGCAATTTTCTATTCCTATACTACGCCTTTTTGTTTTACGACGTTTCAGACCTTTCGCATATTTTTTGTCCTGCCTAGTTGGGTTTTCGCACCTTTCCTTCTCGTATATGTTCCAAGTTCTCGCTAAGTTGCTTTAAATCAAAATTATAAGTCGTTTTAGTGTTAACATTTTTCTGTTCTTCTTCAAAAAACTTAGCAAGGGATTTGAACCGATTTTATGATCATGAGAATTGAAAAATTTCGCGCCAAATGAGGCATGTTCCTTTTTCGAATGGACACTAGGTCTGCTGAACGAAGCAAGGTCGCCATTTCATTAATCATTCTCAATCAAACTTGATGGTGCAGTGTAAAGTTCACTGGGAACGTGTCCTCATATCAAAATCTTTGTTTATTGAACGCTCCGCTCTTTTTTCGATTTATTTTTAAACTCCGACACAAACTTCATAAATTACGGTTCTAATTATGTTTTCTGAAACAAAAAAAGCTTTCAAGCTGGATTTTTTTTTCGGCAGGGAAAGTGAAGAATTTGAATTTACTAAATTTGAAAGATCTCGCGTTATGTCCTTACCAATTTTGCAGCAATTTTTTCGAATTATTTTTCATTCTTTACTCCATTTTTTGTCATCATTAATCAATCGTAACCATTATTTTCTCGCCTTGTATCACTAATCTTGCCATGGTTCAAGTTGAATTTTATCTCAAGCTAGTTGAAGCTTCAAAAAAAAAAAAATTAATTCTCGAAAAAACGATTTTTTTTGACTATGATTATTAAAAAAAATTTTCAAGCTTCAAAATTCAGCGTTTTTTTTTTTGGTTTATCCTTCTATTCTATGAGCCATGAGTTTTGTGTGCTCTCTTTTTTGTGATGCTTCGTTCATGTTTTTATGGTTTCGCCGTTAAGAGAAAAGAGAGCGCAGACATGTCAGACTGCGAATGAATCCAATCCTTATAGAAATTGTCCCACCAATCTCCCCTTGAAGTCGTTCTTCCCATCCGTTTCCAATCACCCGAACACGTTCTCATCTCTTTTTCCTAGGTAATTATACCGATGCCATCGTCTTTCATACGGAAACACGTGCGGGGGTTGCTTCGCAGCAAGTTTGGGCCGTCGACGAGCCTCGAAGTTGCCGCCGAAGAAGTCCAGCCAGAAGTAAACGCTTCCTTGTGTTTTCTTGTTGACTTAGATTTTTCCTTGGCAAATGTTTGCATTGGATCGAGCCTTTGTAGTCCTCAGCCACCTTCTCCTCTGTTGTAGGTATCAGCGACGGCCGAGAACGACGGCAACGATTTCCTTTTACAGTGTTATTTGGCCAGTTTCGAGTCCCAGCGGGAAGAGTTTCCAGAGGTATGCGGAAAAAAAATGGTTTTGGGAAAAGCTCAAAGTGGAGAACTTGCTTTGGGAAACATGAAAGCCTTGACCGGAAAAATTGGCCTGGATTTTGAAAGAAAAGATCGCTTTCTTCATAACCCAGGCTTTAAAATAAAATCTGCCCTTTTGAAATCAATATTTGGTTTGGATTGAATTGAAGTTGAATTTTCGGAAAAAGTGATAGAAAATGGGCAAATTTTGTAGATAAATGATTTTTGATGTTTTTTAAACTAATATAAGAGCTTGAAAACTTTTAGAATAGGTTTTCTTTAATTATACCCGAACATTAGTAACGCGAAACGGACGTTTCTGCGAGATTCTAGGGATCACTTAAGAGGGCTGAAGCTACTGAAGTGGTCACTAGAAATGTCCCGACTCGTCCGTTTTGCGCTACCAATGTCCGAGTAGAAAATTGAAGCAAAAAGAAAAAAAATGTTTTTTCAAAACTCTAATTTTCCTTTTTTCTGAAGGAATGGACCAAAAATAATTTTTCAAAATCATGATTTTCCGAAGTTTAATTTTCCGAAGTGAAAGAATTGAATCAGTGGGTAAATACATTTTTAAAGTTCTGAAAAAAGACGTATTTTTGCTTTTTAAAGAAGGTTTATTTTTCCCCTACTCAACTTTCCTATTCCCAAACACTTTAGGGCATTGAATTCAAAAGAAATCGGAAGTCCTCGAATCGCTCAAAGGATCATTTCAGGTTTACTTTGGTAAAACCGGCCTCGACATTCCCTGTATACAACTGCAACGGCTAGAACCGCAGGTTTTCGCCTCGTATACGGGTCCAGATGGCGGCCTCACACAGGTAGTTCCATCATCTTCCAGTTGTTTGTTATTCGGCTTGCAAAGTGCCTCAATTTTTTTTTTGTGTTTTTTGGCTGGGGAAAAAAAAAACTCGAACCGTTACTTTTGGTGCGAAATTGGGTTCATGAAAGCAGGTTTCAGAAAATTGCTAATTTTCCGGTTTTCATAAGGGGAAAAAACCAGAACCGTTACTTTTGGTGCGAAATTGGTTAGTAGGATCCAGGGAAGTAGCTGATTTTCCGGTTTTGATTCCGTAGAATAACCAGAAAGGCTAGTTTAGGTACAAAATTGGTTCCACTGGAAGCAAGATTTCAAGAATTAGGTAATTTCCTGCCTTTTTCTTCTAAAAAAATTACTAGAACCTATTTTTTTGGTAGAATTTTAAGTAAATGAAAAAGGTGGCTCAGGAAATTTCCTGAAAAAAAGAAATTTTTTTAATAAATTCCTTTTTTTGTTGCATTGAAGAAAAAAATCAAAAAAATTATTCCTGGAGATATAATTAAAATCTGCCCCTCAAGTGATCCCTCAGCCTTTTTTTCAGGCACTTTCTTTGGGGTCTTTTTTTAATTTTGACAATTTTTTTGAATTTTTTTGACTGATGCTGCTGAAGAATAGATCAGTGATAGATATTTTTTTGTGACTTTGAAAAAGAAAAAAATCACTCGGAAAAAAGAGGATACAAGTTTTGAAGGTCGGCGAAGTGCGAGGCCACCAGATGGTCCGAATGGCCAACCTCGACGACGAAATGTCGCTGTCCGTCGCCGGAAGTTCTGGAGAAGATGAGGAGAACGAGGATGAGCAAGAGGCCCCTCAAGGGCTCTTGTGCGTCAAAAAAACCGATCCGAAAAGGTTCCTTATTTCAAAGGTTTTGGGCAGGGCAAATATGGTTATAATTAAGTAAAGAAATCAGTTGAACTAATTTAACTGTTTTTTTTTTCTGAAATTTTGGAATTTCAAGTTGGACTTGGAGCTTTCGTTGATTTTAAAAATAATTTTTGAGACACTAAAATTGGAATTTTCTTTAAAAATTAGTTTTATAAAATGTTTATCCTTCTTTAATCCTTGTGAGATCTCATTTTGCGAGAATTTTTCCAGATTTCTCTTCAGATTAATAATTCTCAAAATTTTTCGCGTCATTCTTACTTTTTTTAAAATCAAAACTTCAATATAGGATTAAAAAAATCTTTTGATTTTTTTAAGGATCCTTTCAAACGATTTTTTTGAAGGAGATCGATTTTTTTAAAACTATTTAATTTTCCTGTAACATTTACGGAAAAATTCAAAATGGCGTGAAAATGAAAAAAAAAGCCTGGAAATACCATCCCACAAGGGAGGTCATTTCACTTTGCGGTTGGGAATTTCTTGAAAATTGGCAGAAACACTCTTCAATGTACCAGAAAACTATCCCGAAAGTTTCAGCCTGGGCAACTCTTGGGTTTTTGAGAAATGATGACCTGAAGCCCCAAATTGGCTTATTTTTACGGATTTCGAGGTGTCCTTTCTCAAAAACGAGGGACTTGTGCAGGTTGAGACTTTCTGGATCTTTTTTTGGAAACTCAAGGAGTATTCTAGCCAGTTTTGAGGAAGTCATAACAGCAAAGTTAGGAAGGAAAAACGTCAAAAAGAATACCGAAAAAAATTCCAGAAAATGGTCTCAAATGAATTTTTTTTTTCAAGACTTTCAAAAGTCTCCTTGATTTTTTTCTATGTAAATTTGAAGCGCGTAGGGTGTAAGGATGATTTCAATGTATTTCTTCAACTCATCTTTTTTTTTTGAAGAAATTCCCCGCTGCTGGGCTCTTGTTCTTCGTTGATTGGCGCCCTTGACCACGAGCCGAGTCCCGGGAGAGGCAACGCTGGTTTGTTTTCTTCTTCTTCAAAATAAGGAAAAAAAAACCTTGGAAAAGTGCTCCTTTTTTCTCTTTTGTTCTCTTTTCCTCTCTTCATTTTCCATCATCGTCATCCATTCTCCACAGCGGAAATGCGCGAGGTCTCGTTTGAAAAAACGAATTTGCTCCAGTGCACATGTCCTTCTCTTTTTCTTCTTCCCCTCCTTCTTCTATTTTTTTGGGAAAGACGGGTGGCAGGTCGATTTTTCAACAAATCTCGTCTCGAGGAGGATGAAGCTCGGTTTTCAGAAGGCAGCTTTGCACTCATGTTTGGCTTGAGTCATGGGCAAAGTCCAAAAGGTCTCAAAAAGAACTTTTGGAAAAAAAGGCATTTTTTCTTGACCTTTTTTGAAAAAGAAAAAAGGAGTTTCCGAGAAATTTTTGACTTTAGAACTTTAAAAGTAGCTTTAGACTGTTTTTTTTAAGGTCGTCTGGAAATTTCCTCTGTTTTCGGAAGATTTTCGGGATTTTTTCGGTTTTGCAATGTTAAGGAGAGCTTTGAGGAGCAAGTTTCCCGGTAAAAAAAAATTTTAAAATTCCAGATTTCGCCCAGAATAATCGGATACTCAGTTTTGCAAAAAAAAAGAAAAATCCTAAAATTTCAAAAAAATATGAATTTTTGACGAAAATTTTTTTCTTTCGAAACGGTACCAAGAGTTAAATTTTGAAGATGATATTTACATAAGATTTTTTTAAAAAAATAGAAAAAAAGTTGATTTTGGGGCTTATTAATCATTTTTTTAAGTTTGCGAAATGTCTACGAAGCCAAAAAAATCATTCTGAACTTTCCTTCTGAAAAAAATAAGTCTCTTCAATTTTCTGTTCGTGTAAGACTATTTGGAATTACAGCTTCAACATTTTTACGAGGCTCTTTAATTTTAATATTTTCAAAACGTTTTTAAACATTTCCAAGAAAAGAAAGATTATCTCATCTCCGCGATCCTCTAAAAAGAGATCAGACCGAATCTGAACATGAAAACGCTTCGAAATGATGAGAAAATGTGGCCATCAAAACATTGACGAGCTCCTCGTTCACAACTTAACGACGCCGTCATCAAAATTTTTATTGGTTGTTTTAACGGACGGCGGTTTCCTTTCGTGTTTCGAACGCCGCAGAAACAAAGGCGATTTGTCCTGCACACAAGCCTATTTTTTGTCCCTCTGGAAATCGGCTGATCGGACCGGTTTCTCTTCCTTGGAACCAAGTTGCCGCGCGAAACGATGAAGAAGTGTTCGGGAAAAAGGGCACAAGGTTTCTCTCTCCGTCCGGGGATGTTATTTATGGTTGACTTGTGATTTTGAAAAGGATTCCATGAAAAATATTGTAACAATCTCTTTTTTGAAGTCACGATTTATTGCCAAATGATAGTACACTCTTTAGGAGACGAAATATGTGTACAATGGGATTTTTTGACATGAAAAAGTGGGTTTGTTGGAAGCTGTAGATCAAATTCGATTTTTAGGAGTTTTTATAGAAATTTTATAAAAAAAGTATCGAATTTTTTCTTGAAATTCATAGAGATCAAGTTTTTTTCTGAGTTTTCGAAAAAAATTATCTAATATTTTTTTGAGACATTCGAAGACTTATTAAAAATCGATTTGTTGAATATTTTTAATTCTGAGCTTTATTGAAAATTTCAATAGAAAATGACAACTAGTGACACTTCATGTTTAGAAATTTCGGTGATTCTAGCATTTTTTTCGAATTAAATAAATTCTTAGAAAAAAACCAATAAATTTTGAAGGTACAAAAAAACCTTTAATAGAATGTACAAACATGGAAAAATAATCTCCAGGAAGCTTCTAGACTTCAATTGAAAATTTCAATGTGCCCAACTTTTTTCTCAAAAAATTAAGAGATCTTTACTTTTCTCCGAGAATGAAGAACTGTCAAAAACGTTAGCTCAAAAAAAGGCTTCTCATCCTTTAAAACACACATTTAAAGACAAATGTTTATTGTTTATGGACAATTTGCGCACCAAAGAGCAGCAACAGGAGCCATTGGAAGACGAAAGTGACACACCATTCTGTGAGAAAATTGGAGAAACGTTTGACATGAGAGCAGCTGACTTCCAATTTCCTTGCCCCCTCGAAGGCTAATCCAGTTTAAGCCATCTTCGAATCGGCTCGCTTTATTAGTGTGTTGACCAGGGGGGACGGGCCAAGGCTACTGGCGCGCTCGTAAATAAACATTTCGCGTTTAAATGTGACAAAATAGCCTCGTGTGTTGTTGTTGTTCAGACTCAGCGCCAAGGTCGTATAGTTCATTCATTTTTTGACAGCTTCCTGGACCCTTTTTTCTGACAACGGAGGGTTTTTGTTGATGTGGAGCTTGGGATATTATAGAAATTTGCTTTTGGGTGAAAAGAGCACCTTTGTAGTGATTCGCTGACAAGCCAGCAGGGAATATATTTTTAAAAATTTTAAGAAGCCAAAATTATCAAAATTAATCGTGTTTATATAATAAGAGGGTAGGAAGAAATTTTGGGTCCGCGAATATTCGTGAGCGTGAATTGTGCATACACCAAATGTGGAAGCTCGAATCTTGGAAGGCTTCACCTCTTTTTGGATTTTTTTATGAGTTTTCCGATTTTTTGTGAACAGAAGTCGATAAAGAATGCAACGACAAAGGATAAAAGCACGATAGACGTTCTGCAGCGGATCTTTGACCACGTGTATGCGAGAAAGACGCATTATTTGATAAAATTGAGTTGAAAAAAAAATCATACAGTTTTTATTTGTGATCGAAACACGATATCCTCACAATAAAACAATAAACAAGATTCAAATTTTCAAATATTCAAGCCCCGATTGGTGTATGCACAATTCGCGCTCACGAATATTTGCGGACCCATAATTCCTTTCTACCATCAAATCGTCCTTACAAATGGATAAAAGATTAATTGAAACGTCTTTACTGAAATTCCAAATGGAGTATATTCATCAATTTTTGGAAAATTTCTCAGAGAAAATAAATATAAAAGGAAAATAAAAAATCATCATTTCTAATCGTGTTCTGAAAAGAAATGCGTCCATACTCGGCGAAAAAAAAAACTAAAAAAATTTATTTTACATCATTATTACATCTAGAAACGATTATAAACTATCTAGACGTTTAGACAACAATTTGAATCAACATTCATTAAAGCTTTCGGGAATGTTTCAAGGAATCGGAAAAAATGGTAAAAATGAACTTTTTAGTGATTTTTGGGCTCTTTAGAGTTACCTCAAATAAAGTTTACTGCACTTTTTTCGAAAACAGCTTTTTTTCGAGTCTAGAAAATTGGTTTATAACGGACTCCGTTTCGGGGGAAATCGGAAAAGAGAAGTTCTTAAAAAGGTGAAAAAAACCGAAACCACTTCTTGGCTTCAAAGTTTGATCGCATTCCCATATTCCATTAAGTTGATGAACAAACTATACGAAATTACTCGGCTCAACGAGCTGAAGAGTGATTTCCACGTGCATTAAAAGGGGGGATATTGTCCATTTCCGGCGCGTCAATTATGACCAGCCGAACAAAAAAACAGGTTTTGGGGCTATTGTGATGAAATTTTTTCGGATGAATAGGTTTAAAATAAGGGGATTTGATAAATGTCGGTTATTGATGAACTTTTGTAGAATACGATCAGTACACAGGAAAAAAAAAATTTTCATAGAATATGCAGAAAAAAACAGAGAAACTGGACATGTTTGATGAAAATTGATATTTCGAGATTGATACGAATCGATTTTTGGAACTTTTTAGAAATAAATATCATCAAAATTGAGGATTTGGAGCTTTTTCAAGCCCTCAAATAAAGTTATATTATCTTTTTCGAAAAAAAAAAACTGGCATAAAATGAAATCTCTAACCAGAATTATCGAGAATATACATTTTTTTCAAGATGCTATCCTAATTCTATCAACTTCTTTCTCCTGTCATTTTTGATTTTGGTTTCCTTCTTTTCATATTCCTCTTTTATTGGAATCAATTCACAGTCTTTCCATCATTTCTCACCCTTTTAGACCGGAGAATCGATGTTAAATTATCGCAGGAGAGCTTGAAAAAAAGAGTTTTCGAAAATCATCTTTATAATATTAAAAGAGCAAAAAAAAAAATAACAGATCCAGATCCAGGCCTTTAAAAATTCCAGCAAACAATTTTAAACAGGCGCGCTCTTTTTTTGAATTAATTTTTGCAAAGAGCTTCATTTAAGTTTCATATCATTTATCTATCTTCCGTTCAACATAGGCAAAATCGGACAGAGTGGAAAAATATTTCATAAAATTTTTCCTTGTAGGACGGCGAAGGCTCCTTTTTTGCACCATTTTATCGGCATTTATGCACCACTTTTGCTGCTTTTTTCTTTTTCCACTTTTTTTTGACCCTTTAAAGCTGTAAAAAAAATAAAAGACTCGATAAAGGGACTCTTTTTGGCGCCTTTTTTCGGCCTTTTTGCAGCCTTTTTGCTGCCTTTTTTGAGCCTCTTCCTTTTAGCGGCCACTATCCGCCATTCCGACTGTGCCCAAGAGTTTTTCTTTTCCACCACGTCATATTTTCCCGAAAATGAAGTAAATTACTTTCAGAGAGCTTCGATTGGACGCAGCACGACCCGAAGTCGGCCTTTGGAATCAGCGTCTCATTGTACGAGAAGAATCCCTTGACAGGCGTCAACGCCGGCGAGCCGATCGCCGACGTCTGGGGCGTCGTCGGACGGACCAACAATGGAGTGAGAAGAACTCCTCGAACTTGACGAAACTCTGACAGGTCCTCGCGTTGGCCGACGGCGTCAACTGGGGCGAGGGCGCCAGGCTCGCGGCTCGTTGCGCCATCCGCGGCGCGATCGACCACTTGAATCAGCGGATTTGCGGCGACACCCTCGGCGACACCACGGTCCGTTTGATCATTAGCCTTGGAGGGGGGATAATCGAGTTTTTCGACGCGAAAATGAGTTATAAACGTGGATTTTTGAATGAAAAACTGGGAAAAGTAGAAGTTTCTGCGCTGAAATTTTAAAAAAAGGAAATGAATCACTAATTAATAACGTGTTGATAGAAGGAGTAGCAAACTATAGAAAAAAAAAGTCAGAAAAGAGAATAAATTGTCCTCTAATGTTAAGTGTGTACTATGAATGGAAATAAGCTTGATTTTTCTGAAAAGTTGTTTTTTGAATTTTTTTTATCCGACTTTCTTGTGTACCTTTCAGAATATGTAACCATTTTTGGCAAGGAAAGTATTCAAATAGCCAGGGAGGATAGGTTGAACAGCAAAAATTTGAAAAAATGATGATTTAATTTTCAATCTTCCGATCAGAGAGATAGTTATGAAAGACATGAAAATGAATTCTGACCTTTGGAGGTGGTACTTGTGTGAAATTTGAGTAACTTCTGTTTTCGGTTCCTTGAAAGGCGTTTGAGAGCGTTCCAGCTCATATTTTCCCAACACCTTCTCCATACCTTGCAGAAGCCTGCAGGAAGCCTTCTGGCAGGCATTTTCAATTTTTCACCTTCCAAAGACTTCACAACTACCTTGATCACCTTCCCGAAACCTTCTCAAGAACTTCTAGCTTTCATTACCTTCCCAACACCTTCACAGGATTTGCCCAAGTTGTGACTCTAATTTGAAACGACATGGGAGGAAGGTTGACGCCTCAAAAACATGTAGCTTGTACGTAGGATTTTTAGAGTGGTCCCTGTAGGGATTAGGGGGAAAAACAGCCCCTATAGGGATCGGAAAAAGAGTAAAATCAATTGATCCCTATACGGGTTGAGGGTCTGATCCTTTAGACCCTAAAGCTCAAGTGGACCCTATAGGGTCGTTCAATTTCATTCTGAAAAACGTTTATTTATTCAGTCTTCCCCATAGCAATGCTTCTTCGCATATAGTTCATAACAATTATCGACTAGAATGTCCCCTATAGGGCCACTAACTAAAACCCCTATAGGGACCATTTTCGCAAACTTTTGTGTCCCCTATTTGGGTCGGTAAAGTGATCCTTAGAAGGAACCCCCCAAGGGCTCTTGGAATAGGCTTTTTTGGCCGTTTAAGTTCAAGGTTATCCCTATAGGGGCCACTGTGGAGTTTCTAAGTAGCATCCTTTCTTCTCCAAGATTTTGTTTAAAAAGGTTATCTTCAGGAAGTGTTCCACCAGATGCTGGCCGCCTTTCACTCGGCTCACTCGTTGATCCTACAAGAAGGCGGCATGCTCACGACTCTTTGTGTAGCCCTTGTTGCTCCGACAAAGTGTGGCAGCAGGTAAGAGTTTATCGAAATTCAGCCGGAAAACAGCTTTTCATGAAGAAAATGAAAGAAAATAAAGCACTTTTGGCATGATATAAAAGAGTAAAAAATTTCATCGGTGCAAGCGCCAAAGCTGAAGCCATTCCAAATGCGACCAATAATTTCAAAATTCCAATCTTTTCCAGTTGGGTTCTGTGCGTCTGCAACGTCGGCGACTCCCTCTGCTTCGTCTACAACCGATCCTACGGCGTTAGAGAAGTGACGCTGGGCAGCCACGACATTGATCAGGTTGGTCGGCGGCGAAACCCGGTTGAAGTCGGACCATTTGCTTTCAGATGAGAGACATGCGCGACGCCGGAGGCGCTCTCGGGCCTGTCGATGGCAGGAATCCGCAGCTGCACAATCTGACGTGCAGCATGACTTTCGTCGAGCCAGGTAGTTATTGGAAAGTTTTCATTGGTATTTTTGAAAGCAGGTTTTTTTTGAACTTGAGTGTTAACTTTACTGATCAAAAGTGCCAAAAACTTAATTTTTTAATTTTTAAGAAAACGTTGTTGGAAAAAAACCAAACTTTGAGTAGCTTTTCAAATTTTCTTGAAAAATAACTGAATTTTTGAAATTTGTCTTTTTAAACAGTGCTTACCTCAGTTCTGAGAGTCTTTGATTTAATGAATCTCGAATTTTGGAAAAGTTGGTACTGTAAGTTACTGTATTTTTCATAGAGTTTCAATAAGTGCTAAACTCCGCCCAATTTTATCAGTTTTGATAAAACTCGATTTGAAAAATCAAGATCAAAGTGTAAAATCTAATCGAAGAAACGTTACACAGACAAAGTCCAAACGACCTCAAAAAGGCCTTAAAAAGAAGAGCCTAAAGCTTCTTTTTGAGTTCCCAAAAAGGTGTCAAAAGTTTCTCGGACTCCCCTTCTTTTTCTAGTTCCTTAAAAGGTCCTTATCAGAGAAAGTTCTAGAAAAAAAAGCAGCATTTGAGGCCTTTTTTCCAAAAGTCCTTTTTGAGAACTTTTGGGCTTTGCTTGTGGATACGCCTTATTTTCATTGCTTTCATGGATTTTGCCTCTAAGTTATCATAGTTTCACTTCAAGCTTTTGAAATTCAATTTGAATTCGAACAGAAATGAAATGGAAGCCTTAATAAGTCGAAGAACGGCGGCCGTCGGCGGCGGCCCTCCTTGAACCAATTACGCTGCAAGACGAATTTAGGCGACATTGTGTTCATCACGTCGGACGGCGTCTCGGATAATTTCGACCCGGTGGTCGGAAAGTTTTGCGTAATCAAAAAGTCCGACGGCGACAACAAGGAGAACAGCCACCTGCCGCCCAGGGAGGATCGAAAAATTTCCGTGTAAATTCCTTTTTTTTTATTGATGAAAAGATGGTTTTGAATGGGAACGCGAGCAAAATTATAATATTTTCTTGGGAGAAAGTCTTTGAATGGTTTCTGAAGCTTTTCAAGCTTTAAGAAGTTTGCCAAGAACTTTCGAAAAATACTAGATTTTCAAAGGGTTTTAGATGGTTAACTTGCTGTCTTCGGGTATCACAAAAAAAAGAAAAAAAAGTGATTTTTAGAAGAAAAAAAAGTGTAACAAAGGAAATAGTTTCATAAGGTAACTTAAAAAGATTTTTAAAAATCCTAGAACTTTAGCTTATAAATTAAAAAAAGATAATGATTCCGATAAGAGTTGTATACTGTATAAAAAAGGCCAAAAAAAAAGCTGAGAATTAAAAAAAAATTATCTAATTTGACTTGAACTCGATTTTTCATACTTTTTCTCGCTTCTGTAAGCGTCTTTATGATTCTCATAAGCATGGAAGATAGAATTCAAGTTGTAAAACATCTCTAATTCTTCAATTTCCTTCAAAAACACTTCTAGAAGTAATCTCACCCAAATAACTTGAATTTCTGGCATTTTCATAACCCTCAGACGGTCTTATTGAAGCTCGGACTTCGGTATCGCAAACCGGATGCCCTACGGACCTTTTTCAGCATTTTAGTGATCCCTTTAGCGGGGATAGATTTCTTAAGGGATTACTTGAAACGCTCAGAAACTTCCAAGACGCGTCCGATTTGCGTTACCGTGGTCCAAGAAAACAGAGCTGAAACATCGAATTTCTGAATCTTTAGATCAACGAAAGACAATTCGAACCGAGAATTTGTCCGGAACCGAACCTGCGCCGCTTCCCTGCCTTGCGTTGACGCGGCAAGACGTCATGAGCTGATGCTCGTCAGAATGCGTGACGTCATCTCCAATGGGATCAATAATCAGGTTTTTGCGAGTCAGGGGTTCATTCACATCGGATGTAGAATCGAACGCCGACCTCGCCGAGGAGGACCATCTATCCAGCCGTCTCGGCCTCACTTCTTTGCAATCGCCTCATCCAGTTCTCCACACAGCTCAGCCAGTTCGTTTCGATATTTCAATTGAATTATAGCTGATTCACGGCTGCCTTGAGCCATCGAGAAAAAGGTCCTGCCACGAAAAGAGAAGAGATAGTGCCTGGTTGGTGGAGAGCGCAGACAAGCCACGCCTCCTAGCGTCCCAAGTTAGCCGTGAATCGGCTATATGTCACTTTTCTGAAGAATCATACCATTTTGAATAAATATAAGCACCTGAAAGAAAAAAACGTACAAGGAAGGTTTTCACTCTGAGGTTCGAACTTTCTTGAAAAATGGCCAGAAAACTTCTTGATGTACCAGATGTACCAGTTTTGAGTGAGCCCTTGAGGGTTTTTTAAAGTTTTCGGAAGCTTTCAAAGGCTCCTTTATGTCACCAATAAATGTCCTGAACCGGCAGAACTTTCTAGATTTCGAGAAAGGACACTTCAAAGTCAAGTAAAAGGACTTAAGTTTGTGAAAATGGGCTGTTTTGGGGCTTTGATCGGTTCTTTTTTTTTTTTTTGAAAACTAAGAGGATGTGCAAGTTTATAATTCCTGAATATCAAGGAAAATTCCGACCGAAATTCAAGGATTTCTTTCCGCGAATTAATATAAAGTTTCCTTGTTAAGTAAGCTGTAAGAAAGTGTCAAGAATTGTGCAAGAAGGATTTTTTTCAAATTCGTGCTAATAACTTACATAACTGGTTCAATAATTATATTTATTATTCATTTTTAGCCCGAATCCTCAATGTAAGCCTTTGTCAAAATCTATGGAAATGCTCAATTTTCTTCGAATTTGGGATATTTCGCGAAAAACAGTTTTATACATTTTTCTTTTTAAATTTCATTTCATTTAAATTATAAGTTTTAGTTGTATTTTAGTGTACTATAGTTGATTCACGCGTGACTTGTGCCATCCAAAAAAGGGTCCTGACACTACAAGAAAAGAGACAGTACCTGGTTGGTGGAGAGCGCAGACAGGCCACACCCCTCAGCGTCCCAGGCTAGCCGTGAATCGGCTATACTAAAATTTCCATATAAATTTTTTTATAGAAATCTTCAAATTTTAATCAACACAGCGAAGTACGCGCATTTTTTTTAAAGTATTGTTTGAAAGATAAATTTCACTTGAATTCTATGATTTCAGAGCAAAGCGAAGGACTCTCGAGAACCCGGAACTGTACAAAAAGGAGAAGATGAGCAAGTCGGAGCAAAGAGCGAGGTATTTCGGGGCCGGAAGTTGTGTAAATGAAAAAAAACCGTTTTTTAAAAGTAAATTTGAAACCAAAAAAGTTTTAAACCTTTTTTGAAACGAGATTTTTTCTCTTCCACCTCTTACAATGAAAAACTCGATTGGAACCTTTTTTTGAAACTATTCAAAAAATTAGGAAAAACGAACGAGAAGCTGAAGATAATTCAAAAAAAAACGTTGCGCGAAACAGCAAAGAGCTGTATAAAATAAGACTCAGCCGAGCCTATTTGATTTATAGGATCAAGCAATCAATCAATCAATAATTTATATTTTCCCAGTCATAGATGGAATCGACAGATGAATGAATAAATAGCGTTTTTCAAGACCATACATGGGCTAACCCACATTTTTCGTGACGTCAGAGCGGGCCCCCTTGAAAAAGAGCGTACCCCCTTGAAAAGAGCGTACCCCTCCAGAAAAATCTATTGATGTGAAATATTTTTCAAAGTTGGGTTATGGATTAATTAGCAAATGTTTATTGATTTACGATCCATATGTAGTACATTCAGCTAAGTCTCGCGCCGTCAAAGTGATTATCGGTTGATAACCTGCGGGCCCTCCGGCCTATCCCGTTTCGCAAAAATCGATCCGATTTCGATGTTAAAAATAATCATAAATCAGAATCTACGATCTGGCCAAGTTTCAGGCCGGTTGGATGAGTTTTGAGAAAAATGATTTCTCCGACCTCTCAAAAGTGATTTTTTGAAGTTTCCAATTTTTCGGCTCAAAATCATTACTCATCTTGAGATAACACCTAATAACGACGAATTACTTAATTTGCAACCTTTTGGAAGCTTTTTCAGTCCAATTACAAGATTTTGCGCTTGTGAGAATAAATATCAATTGGTGGCTTGCGGGCCCCCCCGGCCTATCCCGATTTGCGAAAATCGATCCGATTTCGATGTTAAAAATAATCATAAATCAGAATCTACGATCTGGCCAAGTTTCAGGCCGGTTGGATGAGTTTTGAGAAAAATGATTTCTCCGACCTCTCAAAAGTGATTTTTTGAAGTTTCCAATTTTTCGGCTCAAAATCATTAATAATTTCGAGATAACACCTAATAACGACAGATTACTCAATTTGCAACCTTTTGGAAGCTTTTTCAGTCCAATTACAAGATTTTGCGCTTGTGAGAATAAATATCAATTGGTGGCTTGCGGGCCCCCCCGGCCTATCCCGATTTGCAAAAATCGATCCGATTTAGATGTTAAAAATAATCATAAATCAGAATCTACGATCTGGCCGAATTTCAGGCCGTTTGGATGAGTTTTGAGAAAAATGATTTCTCCGACCTCTCAAAAGTGATTTTTTGAGTTTCGGTTTTCAAAAAACTTTAAACTTATCTCAAAGCTTGACAAGGAGTTTGTTTTTTGTGCGGTGTTTCCGCGAAAAAAATTAGTTTATTTTAAGAAATTTTTCTTTCAGTTGACTGGTTTATAATCATTTTGTTTGTCTGTGAAGACCTCATGAGTAATTCGTCGTTATTAGGCATTATCTCAAGATGAGTAATGATTTTGAGCCGAAAAATTGGAAACTTCAAAAAATCACTTTTGAGAGGTCGGAGAAATCATTTTTCTCAAAACTCATCCAAACGGCCTGAAATTCGGCCAGATCGTAGATTCTGATTTATGATTATTTTTAACATCGAAATCGGATCGATTTTCGCAAATCGGGATAGGCCGGGAGCCCGCAAGCCACCAATTGATATTTATTCTCACAAGCGCAAAATCTTGTAATTGGACTGAAAAAAAGCTTCCAAAAGGTTGCAAATTGAGTAATCTGTCGTTATTAGGTGTTATCTCGAAATTATTAATGATTTTTGAGCCGAAAAAAATTGGAAACTTCAAAAATCACTTTTGAGAGGTCGGAGAAATCATTTTTTTCTCAAAACTCATCCAACCGGCCTGAAATTCGGCCAGATCGTAGATTCTGATTTATGATTATTTTTAACATCGAAATCGGATCGATTTTTCGCAAAATCAGGATAGGCCGGGGGGCCCGCAAGCCACCAATTGATATTTATTCTCACAAGCGCAAAATCTTGTAATTGGACTGAAAAAGCTTCCAAAAGGTTGCAAATTAAGTAATTCGTCGTTATTAGGTGTTATCTCAAGATGAGTAATGATTTTGACCCGTAAAAGCGAAAATAAAAAGTTGATTTTTTTCTAATGGCCGGAAAATGACTAATTTCCAAACCCTTCCGATTGGCCTGAAATTTTGTGAGAACATGTAATATGTGTAATATTCACTTTTTGAAAAAAAGAAATTGAATCGATACCTATCATTCTGAAGTTTTTAGGACATGATTTATACGATTCGCCTCAGTATTTTTCGACCGTTTGGCGCTAGTATAAGATTTTGTCAATAATTTCACCGCTCAATAAACTTCAAAAAGGCTTAATGAATAAAATAAAATGATTTCCTGTAACTTATCGACCCTTCTTAAAGGATCAGGGGGCCCGCATGTGCTAAATGGGCTGCTAGCCCACGTATGTTCAAGACCATAACTCTCAATACCTTCAGACGAAAAGCCGTACGGGAACAAATCGCCGACATGCCCGGGAAGCTCGACCACGCTTCTGTGGTCGCCTACCACGTTTGCCATCTCAATGACAGAGGTTCCACCAAATAAAGTTCGAAAATTATTCCTTTTTCTTCCAAGAAATGACCTCGCCTTTGCCTTGTGCTGAGACGCCGACGACTCCGGTGCCACACGACGATGAAGCCTCGGCGGAAGTCAGCTTTTCCTTCGAGAACTTCAGCCGCGTTTCTGAGGCTTCCGTGAGTTTTTCAGTCTGCCAGAAAGATGGTTTTGATAAGAAAAAGTTATTATAAGGGGGGGGGGGGTTTATCCTGATACCAGTGATTATCACTACCAACATTTCTTAAACCCCTTGATCGGCCCCAGACGGGGATCGAACTTGTGACCCTCTGGACCGTAGACAGGCACACAACCTGTTGAACTACGGCTATAGCTGATTCACGGCTGGCTTGAGCTATCGAAAAAAAGGTCCTGACACGATAATGTACGAGATAGCGCCTGGCTCGTGGAGAGCGCAGACAGGACACGCCCCTTAGCGTCCCAAGCTAGCCGTAAATCAGCTATAGCCCCAATTACAATACCATATCTAAGTTTCGAAAGAGCTGTTCGAGACGGCTTTTTTGAAATCGAGACGAGATCGAGCTCTAAAAATTGATATTTTTGTCTCGAAAGTAAAGGATCTGGTCTCCTGAGATCTAGACATTCCGAGACGTAGGATTTTTACCTTGAGACGAAGTCTCGAAAAATCCTAATATGGGAAAAGAGATTGATGGATTGAATCTGAGTTTTTCGGTTCTGAGATGACATTTTTTCAGTGCACCGAGACCTTGCTGACTCGGAGAAGCGATGCCTCGGCAGATTTGAACATCTCGCTGTGGAATCCGCCACCTCTGGAGCCCCTGATGCTGTCCGAAATCGTAGACAAGACTGACCGCAATACTCGGCCAGTCAGTCCGTATGAACAATTGCCGGTTAGTTTGAGTTTTTCCTGAACCGGTAGTTGACCAAATCTTTTCATTTTTATCACGGTGGTTTCAAAATCCCTTCTCGTGACATGTAATTTGTTCAGAAATCTGAAGATTTGTGAGTAGATTTCGAAATGCGAATCTTGACCCCTACTTCTTTCTGAAGAAGAAATCATTTATTTATCGATTCGAGCTTCTAGAGCAGAAGCTTGACTTCAGATTTTTTAAATAAGTAAACAGAATGAAAGAATGACAGAATGATGAAAACTGTTGATTTTGAGAAACTCGAAAACTTTCGACAACAATATGCATACACAAGAATACATACCAACGCGATTTATCATGCTCCGAATATTCAATTCTTATCATATTATTACTTTTGAGAGTCCTCGGAGACATTTTTTGAGATCAGATTTGGAATCTGCGTGAAAAACTACATCTAGTAAATCTAGTCGCTCTCTAGAATCTTACTGCTAACGAAGACCAGTTAAAAGTTTTTCGAACCAAAAAAAATTTTTCAATTGCACCATGATTCAGTAGAAATTCTTTTCAGAAGACTGAAAAAATGTGTGAATATCTCTCTAGGAAGAAGATTGGTTTGCAGGTGGTGTCGGCTCGCGAAGATGACGGCGGCCGGAAACGGAAAAAGCACGCCCGCGGGACTGTCGGACGCCATACGCTGGGTGTCGACGTCCAGTGGCTCAAGCGACTCGTCGTCAGTAAGAAGGAGCCGCCGGAGACGGGCGTCGGACCGTCGGTCGTCGAGGAGATTCGGTTGGTCTTGGAGGGAGAGATGGATACATGTCCTACTGAGAATAATTAGAGTGACCCCCTAAGGGAGACTCGTTTCTACTAACCACTAGAAGGAGTAAAAATGAAGTAAGCATCCAAAGGAGCATTTTCATGTACAAAAGGGACTTTTTATGGATAAAAAGATGAACTTTCCTAATTCGTCTATTAATTATTTTTTCAGTGGTGACGTCAGCTTGAGCTCAACCAACAACGAACGAGTATCCTTGCGGCAACGCCTCCGCGGCATCCTCGGTTCGAACCGGACGCTCGCGGAACCCTCCGGTCAAATGCCTCGTTACCCCCAGCCTCCCGCTCCTTTGGCTAGCCGAGAACGTTCCGCCACCGAACAGCCGCTACACGCTAATAATGCTAGGGCGTCTCGTGTTTAACAATATTCCCTTGTTAGACGTCATTTTTTATGTTTTTTGAATGATTGGGAAAAGTTGCTCCATGGATAACACTAAAGAGGCTTCAATTCTTGACCTACTCATAAAAGAAGTGAATATTAACAAAAAATCGTAAAACTGAGAAAAAGGACTTCAAAAAAGTCGGGAGAGAACAGCAGCCTTTGAAGAGAAGCTAGAGAACTGGAGATATTTCTTTCTCTGCCGTCTCTTCAAAACAGCTGGTCTCTCGTTTGTGCTTACTTTATTCAAAATAAAATGGCGAAACGTTTTGCGAGAGAACAGGAAGCTTGAAGAGACGCTAGAGAAATATAGATTTTTCTTTCTCTGCCGTCTCTTCAAGACGAATAGTCTCTCGTTACGCTCTTTTTCCAGTTATAGCGATTTTCTTTGTCTCACTTTTTTCAGAAATCATTTTTAAATATTTTGTGGCACTTTAAGCATTTTAGACCATTTAAAAGTCCTTTTTCCTTGGAGCGATTTTCAAAAATCATCTTTTTCTCATGTTTTCCATTCTGTGAATGATTTTCTTTCATGTATTCTTACCTTTCTTGTTTATATTTCACCTGTGACTTCAACACTGTCAAACGAACGTTCAACGAAATCTTTCATCATATGTATGTTGCCTACGCATAATCAAAAAACGCTGCCGCCTGATGAGAAAAAAAAACGAACCAAGGAGTTTACTTACTATTGAGATACTTACGAGTTTCATCCCCCCATCGCCCCGTTGCATTCCAGAGTTTGTATAAAGTGAAATTTCTAGCTTTTTGATATTTCTTATTCCGATAAATTTTTGTGTATTACTTATGTTTTTCGTTTGGTTGAATCTCCGTTACATAGAAAAGAAATTAAATTGAAAAAAAAATTTTTTCGGTAAATTTTAACATCAGAATAGGCTTGAATTCAATTAAAAAAACAATGAAAATTAAAAAAAAGGCTTTGAGATTTTTAAGGTTTTTGAGACATTTTTTTCTGAGAAAGCTCAATTTCAAACACTTTTTGAAGCCTGGTTTTTTTCATTTAGGAAAAGTGAGGAAAATTTTTCAAAAAAAGCAAAAAAACAAAAAAACAATTCCTTTTTAAGGAAGGTAAATTCTATTTGTGCTTGAAATTTTTCTGAAAAATGGGTAGTATTTTTTTTTTATGTACCTGGTTAACACCCGGAAAGTCTCAGCTTCGGGAAATTCAAGTAGAGACGCTCAAAAATTGAGAAAACCCATCAAAAAATGGTGAATTAAGCCGTTTTGAGCTCATCTTTCTTATCAAAACTTACCTGGAAAAAGCTGAAGTGGGTCCTAAAGGGATTTTGAGAATTTAATGGGTCCTATAGGGAAAAAAAAACCTTCTACGGTGGTATACTTAAAGACTCTAGTGCACTCCCTATAGGCTATAGAGAGTGCAGTAGGGAATCCTTGTGTATACCTCCGTAGGGGATTTTTTCTCCTACTTCAGCTTTTCCCAGTAGTTGAGCCAATTTTCTGTTAAAAAAGCAAAATAATCGAAAAGTCAGATAAGGAATAAAGAAAAACCATGGTAAATAGTGAAATGGGCCATTTGGAGCCAAATTTAAGAAGATTTCGTGCACCAGAAACCTGATCCAAACTATTTTTTAAATAATTTGAATAATGCCTTGCAACCCAGAAAGTTGTTGTGATATTCAACAGAAAATAGAACCTTGAAAAAAAGCAAAATAACCGAAAAGCCGGGTAAAAAAAAAGCAAAAATGAAGGACCAGGTGGCCCGACGGCGCGACGACAACTGCTCTCCGACCATATGATGGTTACACCTCGCGGGGTCCGACTTTCGACGGACGACGACGATGCGTCGCCTCCTGAGCTTCTCCAGCTCCTTCCTTCTCTTCCTCCAGCTCCTTCTGCTGCAGTTCGATGACGTCGACCCGCAGAACCTGCCGGCCGTCTGCTCGGCGGCCCCACCTTTGCAGGTATTTTTTCAGAGAAACGGTGACTTGATTGCTTGGAAATGTTACGAAAAGGGTTTTAGTGAACGCTTAAGGGTTTTTGCAGTCTTCAAGGAGTTTTTAATGGCGCATGTATTATTACCATTAAGGTCTCGAGGCGAAAAACCGTTTTCAGTATCATTTCATTCATAAACTTAGGAACTTCAGAGTGGCCCCTATAGGGGCAAACTTAAGAGCTCCTGAAGTTTCCCCTCTAGGGAACGCTTGAAAAAGTGCTTGCTACTTGATAATTTTTATGGACTCTATGCGAAAAACTTAATAAACAGGCGTTTCTTGAATAAAATTGAAAGACCCTATAGGGTCCACTCAAGCTTCAGGGGCTAAGGTGTTGGACCTTGAACCCCTATAGGGACCACTCTAAAATTCCTTAAAATGTTCAAGTTAAAATCCTTAAAATCTGTAGATTTTGTTGTTTTTATGCCGTTTTTAAAGTTTGAAAAAATTCTCAGACAATTTTTTGAGTTTTTTGAAAAGGAAACATTCAGATGCGCAAAACGGACATTGTTGCCTCGAGCCGAGGGAGGATTCTTCTACTGATTTTCATGCCCCTTCAGTGCGCTCACTGTTATTCGAGGCTTTCAAAGTTGGTTCTTTTTTTTTTAATGTTTGCAGTAAAATGAAGTTAAATTTGGCATAAACCGGCAAAAATTCAATTTAAACGGAGATTTTATCATAGAGAATTTTTCACCTGGCCAGGAGGGAACTTTTTGAAATTAATTTTTTAATCATTTTTTTGGCCAATAAATATCTGTTGGCTAGCATCTCTTTTAATTACATACAAATATAATTTTTCATCCTCAAAACTTCCTGTTGCCGCCATTTTAACACGGCAACACCAAATCGACGCCACGATCACCGCATTGGCGTAAAATAAAATGTTTCCAACGCAGTGCACACGATGCACAGAAAATGACGCGCAAAAAGCGATTTTTTCTAGCTGTATCCTTTAAAGCGATTTTTTCTAGCTGTATCCTTTAAAGCGATTTTTTCTAGCTGTATCCTTTAACTGAAAAATACATGTTCGGTGGCGATCGAAACATAAGCGAGCTCTCTACAATTCTATTCACCGGATTTTTGTTAAACGCCCTATATTTGACTCAAAAACAAAGTTTTCCAAGACAGTTTAGAATCCAAAAAATGCGAAAAATATAGAAATTTTCATGGATTTTTTTTTGATATCGTTTCAAGACCTTTTTGGACTCAATTTGGTGAGTTTCTTTACAAAATTATTTCTTATTTGAAGGCTGAACGAGCTCGGACAAGCATATGAAGACGTCAGAATTGTCGTTGTCGCTCCAGAATACGAGTCGAATCATATCATTTCGAGAACTCAGCAGCAGGTTGTAACTTCCATTTTTCATTCAAATAACAAATAACTTCTTTTTCAGTTCCCTTCCTTGATCGTCGACCGTTGTGAGAACAGCTGGAGGATCTACGCCGCCAATAATTTTGACGCTTTTTTGGTTGATCGGTCGGTTTTTTGATGAGAAAAGAAAATGGATTCTTCAACTTAGGAATTCCAAAGGGGACCCTATAGGGCCCCTTAGAGTGTGCCCTTGAGGGACCACTTTCCTAACCCCTAGAAGGACCACTAAAGCTTGCAAAAGAGGTCCCTATAGGGAACATTTTAGTCGATAATTGTTTAAAGCGAAGAAGCATTTATATGGAAAAACTGAACAAATATGCCTTTTTTGAATGAAATTGAAAGACCCATATAGGGTCCACTTGAGGTTTAGGGGCCAGACCCTAAACCCCTATAGGGACTACTTTGATTTTACGCCCATAGAGACCACTTTTTCGGCCCCTTAGGGGTTTATTTTTATCTTTTTTGTTTTTTATATTGTCGTCAACTATAGAACTTTCATCAGTAATCTGTTTCAATACCTTTTTCAACTGCATTATTCTGGCTTTTCTCATTAAAAAAACCCTTTGAAAGGTTTTGACTTTTGAAAAATGAAAAAAAAAAATGATAATACTGATTAGATGCGGTCGAATCGGAGCAGTAATAGCCCATCCTCGATCGGACGTCTCGACGACTTCCGACGTCGCCGACGCCGTCCGCGACGCACGTCATCACGCCAGATGCGGCTTCTGTCAGTACGACGTCCAGTACTCCCAGCAACAGCAACGCTACGAACCTCCGAGGGTACCATTTTTCACCATTTTCACTAACTTTTTACCTAGCCATAGCCGCCTAACCATTTTCCCTTGCTTTCTACAGTTTTCATAGATTTTTGTGCTACTGTTTTCGACAGGTAGTCCAAGCTTACATAAAGAAAGGAGCCTACGAGAGCAACGTCGCCCCGACAAACGCCTACCGTAACCAGCCGTTCTACTACCAGAATCAGAGGCCCGTTGAACCGCCGCGGCAGCCGTCGAACCCCGTTTTTCGGACTCATACTAGTGAGCTTTTTTTAAAGGGAGAATGAGGTTTTCCAGGTAGACTTTTTGGTATGATAGGCTAAAAAAAAGTCGTGAGAGTATTTTCTCACTAGGGCAGAATTGCGTATGAACAAGGATTGTGCGCTGGTCGAAAATTTGCGACTTTTCGAACAATTTTGTCTCGAAATTTTCACAGAGGCAGGCTTGTGTGTCAGGCCTTGGACCTCCATTTTTTAGGAAAATTCGGGGTGCCGGGCTTCGAAAAAAATTTTTAATTCATTAAAAACCAAAAATTTCACCGAATATATATTTTCACTCATTGAATCACAGTTTCTAATGTTTCTATGCGAGAAATTATCAAATTCTTTCTCGTAAGAAAGCGAAAAATAGGCTGAGGGGTCGAGCCTTAAATGGGGAGTGAGTTATCGAAAACGTGTTATTTAGAGAAATTATGGAATTTATATTATGAAATGAGATGAAAAAGACGATCGTGGGCCGATTCGGTCATCACCCCCGGCCCAACACACAGCGCTGATATGAACTCTTGAACTGTTTCTAACATACGTATTGTTTTTATTTAGAAAAGTTAGGCTTTTCAAAAGGATTTGAAGCAGTGAATTGAAAGAAAAGTTCAGAATCTTCGAGTTATTCCATCGTTTACAACTATTTGAGAAGAAAGTTGCAATATTTCAGCCATGAGAACACCTCTACCGACGACGACAACTTCGCCGCCGACGACCACGTCTTCAAGCGACTACGATTACTACCAGGACGATGTCGTAGCCACCACCGTCGCTCCAACTAAGGTTTGGACGTCTGCTCAAGATTACGGCTTTTCAGAGTTTTTGGTAATAAAGGGAAAATTTATGTACTTAACTTGAGTCGTAGCTACTCCTGCTATCTTGATTAATAGGTACTGATTGCAAATAAAAAGGTTTTAAAAAATATTATTTGCTTCAAAACCACCGGCCATCGGAACACTGTCCTAAAAAGGCGTGTTACTTAGGATCTTTAGAGTGGTCCCTATAGGGGGTTAGGGTGGAAAACAGCCCCTTTGGAGACCGAGGAAGTGGTCCCTATAGGGAGAGAGGGCCCTTCAAGAGCGCCTAAGGTTGCCCCTATAGATGCCGCACTGGAGCTCCTGTATCTGAAAATTCTAAGTTGAGCAGCCTGTCCGCGACGCGGTCGCGAAGCGGTTGAAAATGTTCTCGAAGATGTCTTTTTCCGAGATTTAACATGCATGGACAGACCTATTTAAAGCCATAATCTCTCCTTCAAATTCTTTCTAAACTAAAGCCAGTATTTTTTCTTGAGGTTAAAAACTGAATTTTTTTTTAACTTTTCCTTCCTGAAGGGTTTCATTCCTTGTTTCTCAAAACTTTTAAAAGTTAGCTTCTCCTCCCAGATTCTTGATTTCTTGACTTGCGTGTGTACTCCGACTCCGGTAACGTAAACCGGACGGGCCTCAGAGGTTTCTGAACAGTTCTAGGGATCACTTAAGAATTTGCTACGAATTTTTAAAAAAGTGAAGATCTGGGAGTGAGCCTTCAACAAATGGTTCATTTGTCGATATTATTCAATGTTAAATTTCAAAAAAAGCGTCTCGATCGGCCAACATGGCCAGCCCTTTGAAAAATTGCCCAAAACCGCCGAAAATGATACGAATCGGACCGAAAAGACCAAAATTTCGAATGGACTCTTTCGAAACCGCAAAAACCGCCGACGAATGGCCCGTGAAACATGTGGCTCTTCTTTTTTTTTACGACCCCATCAACAACTTCTCAAAACCATTCGGCTGCACTTTTTCTCACGCGCTTTTGAAGTTTTTGACGGTTCCCAGAATCGTCGGATGGGTTTATTACGTTCGTTTGAACTTCGGAAGATAAGAACTTTGGTTTTTAAGGGCAAGAGAAGGATTGAAAATCATGAAAATTGTAAAAATGCCATCCGAGTCTTTAATAATAATGTTTCTTCTACATTTTACCTGAAATCGGTTTAAATTTCATATTTTTTTGAAAGTAGGGAGGATCATTTTGATTTTTTTTAAGTCTTTGAAAATTGGGAACGTGTCCAAAATTCATCTTTTTTCTTTTTTTGCATCATTTTCATCTTATTTTCGACCTCAAAGCTGCCAATTTCGAAAAAATCGTCTAAGCTCCCTTGTGACGTATAATTATTTTGAAAATGGGGAAAAAAATTATGTTTTGATAGTTCATTGGAACTTCGAAAAATCACCTATCATTCCTGATAAGGAATTTTTTGGTGCATACCATATCAATATTGCGATAAAAAAACGTGACCTGATTTTATTTATGAACTTTCTTGTGATGAACCTTCTACTCGATAGTGACTTATGGACCCTCAAGACCCAACCAGGAAACCCCAGAAGTTGGCTGTCTAGGCCCAGACCTAGGTAAACGGCCAACGACGACGGTCAGGCCGACGAGCTCGGCGGGACGCGCCGAGCAGCCGAGCCCTGTGACGCGTCATCTCAAACAGTATGAGAATGAGAACGGAGCGCGGTGAGGTGCCAGAGAAACGTTGGGTGCGTTTGTATTTGTGTTGAGTTGACGGTAGACAAATAAAAAAATTGCGCTGCGACGACCCCCGCGCACTTTCTTCTCCTCCACGTAGATCCGACAGTCAACATACTCTGGCTGATGGCGGTAGTGATGGCGGCGGAGAGTAAACTTATTTTTAGCCACCCTGGAAAATGGCCTTTTTGATGAGGAAATTGAGCTCAATTGATAATTCCAAACGATATGGCGGTAGGGACGGCGGAGAGAGAGCTTTAGGCGAAAATAAATGGCCTTTTTTGAGAAGAAAATTGAGCTCCATTGATAATTATAAACGATATGGTTAGTGGCGAAGAGCGAACTTATTACTAGCCCTTGGAAGATGGCCTTTTTTGAGGAGGAACGATGCTCCATTGATAATTCCAAACGATATGGTTGGTGGCGAAGAGCGAACTTATTTTTAGCCTCTGAAAAATGACCTTTTTTGAGGAGGATATTGAGCTCCATTGATAATTCTAAGCGATATGGTTAGTTGCGGTAGTTACGGCGGAGAATGAACGTGGAAATAAAAAATTCATTTTTGGCTTTTTTGAGGAGGAAATGTCGCTCCATTGATAATTACAATACGGCTATTTGACGGTAGTGATGGTGGCGCAGAGTGAAATTATTTTTAGCCGCTGGAAAATGGCCTTTTTGAGGAGGAAATTGAGCTCCATTGATAATTCGAAGCGATATAATTAATGGCGGCAGTGACGACGGAAAATAAACTTGGAAAAAAAATTCATTTTTGGCTTTTTTGAGGAGGGAATTGAGCTCCATTGATAAATATGAGCGATTAGATTAATGGCGGTAGTGACGGCGGAAAGCAAACGGATTTTTTTCAACACATGAAAAATAGCCCTTTTTAAGGAGCAAACTGCGCTCCATGGACAACTTTGATAATTTTGGAATTGTTCGGCTAATAATGATTTTGTTAGCTTTTTCCAAGTTCTAGTTGGTTTTGATCAAGTTCGCTCCACAAATGAAAATATTGAAATTCAATATCAATTTCAGACGCAGATTCCACGGCCGCCAACAAGAAAATCGTCGTGGCCAACTGCGAATCCGACCACCCTCCAGGATCCTTCTGAAGCAGAAGTTTATGAAAGAAGCGAATTGCCGCTTCGACTTTCCGATGATTCGATCCCTTGCGCCGCCTACACTGACGATATCTGTTTTCAACAGGTGAATTTGGAGTTTTTGTACTACTTTGAAGCCAAAAAAGACTCGAATTTGTAAAAAAAAAATTATGTTTAAAAAATATTATAGCTTAAAAAAATGAGCGCCCCAGAACGTTATGAATTTTTCTGAGTGCTGAAGTAAAAAATTTTTAGTGGCCACTTTAGGGTTTTGACATTTAAGCTTTTCCTAATATACCTGCGAAGAAAAATTAACGATTTTTGAAACTTGTTGAATCGAAATTAATGAATTTTACAAACATACAGCTAGATTCGGAACTGAGAGACTAGGCAGAAAATGCGATTTTTATTGGGAATTTCGAAATTTTGAGGCAAAATTGAGGAACTTTTTACGAGATATTACATCTTTGCAAGATTTTTTAAAATTTTTTCCTATTTTTTTGGAGTTTTTGATCATTTCTTTCATATTCCGCTACATAATGAGAGCCCCAATGTGAGAGCCGTAGCGCAACAGGTTGTGTGCCTGTCTACGGTCCACAGGGTCACAAGTTCGATCCCCGCCCCGACCCAACCAAGGGGTTTAAGAAATGTTGGTAGTGGGAAACCACGACTTCAAAATCCCCAGCCGTCACACACAAGGACGGATATGTCACTCGAGCCAGTCCACTGATATCAGGATAGGACCTCGGCTAATCGACTTGGGGCGCCGACGCCGCTCAAGCGGTACAAAGGCGTAGGAAGAAGAAGAAGAAGAATGAGAGCCCCAATCAATCAATCGTTTCATGCTTTACTCAGGAGTTTTAGAGTGGCCCCTATAGAGGTTAGGGAGAAAAACAGGCCCTCAAGAGGCCGAAGAAGTGGTCCCTATAGGAGTTCATGAAAAGGGAGTTCATAAAAATTATCGACTAGCATGTGTCCTATAGAGGCCACTAACTAAAATTCATATTGGGACCACTTTCGCAAGCTTATGTGGTCCCTGTAGGGGTTGGTAAAGTGGTCCCTAGAGGGAACCTTCCAAAGGCCTTTTGTACCACTGTGGAGTTCCCAAGTACTCAAATATTCAAAAACAATTTTTTTAGCAAGAACGCCTTGGGAAGACGGGAATCTCCAAGTGCTGCTCGAAAGGCGTCTACCTGACTGACGTCTGCATTCCGGGAAAATGTTCTAACAGCACCCTGCAGCTCTGTTGCTTTCAGAAGTTCATTCAGGTTTTTCATCAACTAATCGAGGAAAAATAATGAAGATTTCAGGCCAGATACTCCTGTTGCGAAGAAAAATCCCAAAGCGAAGAAACCGGCGCGACGAATAAATTCAACAAATGCTGTCATGATCGCTTTGTGACGGAGGTTTGGATGAAATTTCGACGAAAAATGGAAAAATCAAGTTGAAAATGATTATTTTTGCGCGTTAATAGTGTAATCTATATCTTACTGTAATTTTCGCGTCAGTGTATCTTTTGTAGCGCTGATCATGCTCCTTTAAACTTGAACGCGCTTCAATACCAATTTCTTATATACTTTAGTCCTTCTCTCTCTTACGTCTCTTAGAAGAATATCCCGAAACGGCCAAGTAGTCACTTGAGGGATGCTGTGTGAAAGCTACCGCTTCTCGCTAAAAAGAGACGAGTTGATTCAGAGGAAAGTTGTTCAAATTTCTCTTTCTCCTTGTTCCTCTATTGGCTACTTGAAGTTTCCGAGTTGAAGAAAACCTTCTAAAAAGCTGTGAAGTGGTCACTTAAGGGCTGCTTTGTGGGAGCCACTGTTCGCTTGAGCCAAAAAAAGACTGGGTACATGGCACAATTCCCTTCTCCGTGTCCCTTTAGTGGCTACTTAAAATTTCCGAATTGAAGAAAAACCTTCTAAAGAGCTGTCAAGGGGTCACTTAAGGGTTGCATTGTGGGAGCCACTGCTTGCTTAAGTAAAAAAAAAAGCCTTGGTACACCGTACAAATCCCTTCTCCTTGTCCCTCTGAATTTTCAAACTCATGAAACTGGCCGTTTCCAGGACCCGTGCTGTCCCCAGACGGCCGCGAGCTATCATTGGCAGAGCGTTTACGACGTCTGCTACCCCAGCACACACGTCGATTATTCTGCCGTCCGATTTGAGGTTTTTTTTTAAATTGAAGCGAAAACTACAACCCCCTTCCCCGAGAGCCCCCCTTGACACGTCTTCAGGTGCACTTTTCTGAAGGCGTCCGCGTCCTGGACCTCGACGCCAACCGTCAGTGGGAGTTTGAGTGTCGACACGGCAAAAATCGGCCCCAGACCGCCTATTTCCCATGAGCAACACCGACATGTAAAATGTTACATGTAGCATTCATTCTCATCTTCCTTACTGGTTTTTCCCGATAGTCAATCGTATAGTTCAATAAATATTGGAGTTTATTGAGCAAAAAAAAAGTTTAGAAAGGATTTGAACCCCTGGGGCTGTAGTCTGAGCTCTCAGACACTTGGCAAAAACCAAGTTCCTTGAGAGGAACCGAAACTTTAGCCTCTAGTGCCGCTGTTAAAGCTCTTAGCCATTTGACCATGATTATAGGAGTGGCTAAAACGCCAAAAGTCCAATGTCCTCGACGAGAAGCGAACCCTTGACCTCTGGAGTCGCAGTTCGAGCTCTTAGCCATTTGACCATGTTTCCAGAAGCGGAAAAAACGGCAAAAGTTCAATGTAATCGAGGAGAATCGAACCACTGTTCGAGCTCTTAACCGTTAGGCCATGCTTGAATGAACCTCGAAGTACCAACAAAAAAGGTTTATTACCGTTTTCTAGAGACAAATTTCATCATGCACTTTTTTTATAACTCCAAAAGTGCAATTTCCTTGAGGAGAATCGAACCTTTGACCTCTGGAACCACTATTAAAAATTTAACCAAGAGGGATTCCCTTTTATTGTTAGTTTGAATAATGAAGTGATCGTCATTTCAACTTTTTAAAATAACCTCAAAAAAATAACAAATATTTTTTTGTAATTGACAGATTTTTTTCTCTTCAAAAAAGACCAAATACTAAATTTACCTAACTTTGCTTCGAGAACTTTTTTAAGATCATAATCTGTTGTCCTTTCAGGGACCGCCTGAAACGTGACCGGGACTCGCTATTTGATGTTCTAGATCTCAAAATGAAACAAATTTTGTTTTATAGGAATCACTAATTTCATTTTCGCGACCTCTGGAACCGTTATGAAAAGAAAAAAAAATCATGAAAAGCTGGGAGAAAAGACACAGGACGGGACGTGGCTACATGCGGCAGAGCTGAGGTGCAAAAAACTCAGCTATGCCAACATCTTGCCTGGCCCCGGGACTGTGAACAAAATTGGGAAAAGATAGAGGGAAAAAAGGAGGAAAAAAAAAAACAAGAAGGAAGTAGACCAGCCGCAAGAGCCGAGGCGCCGACGAAGAACTGTACTCGGCTCTCACTCACTTTTTGGCTCCTCCGCGCGACCCGCCGAAATTACGGCCACGCCTACGTTTTTTCGCGGTGTGGGTGGAGTTCCTCAACACGCCCACCTTTACCTTTACCTTACCTGTGGTTTCAAGGTGCCAAAACTGCCAATACCTTTGGTTTTTGTAACTATAGAACAGGTGTCGAAAATGGTGGGACTTGATCTTTTGAACTCGAGAATTTTCACAGAAGGTACCTTGAAAAACTAGGTCTTTTGTCTTCATGTGAGACTCTAAAAGTGGAAAAAAAGTCGTGGGACTTTTAAATCAGGCCGCTTCAAAATTTACTTTGAAAAAGTGAAATCGTTAACGGCTATGGCGCCAGATTCATAAATTAAAAAAATTGAGCGACATTATTTTAAAACTAAAATTCTTTCAAACTGTCAAGAGCAGAATGATTTTAAGAAAAGCGGCAAGAGGTCTTGAAATTACTGTGAGAATCGGCAAATTTAAAAATAGTGGGCTGAGAAAATCCTGTTATTTGCGCTCCATAGATAAAAAACTTTCAAAACTTTGAAGAATTCAAGATAGTCAATTCATTTTTTAAAAAAATAACAGTCTTAAAATCGATTAGAAGTCTAGACTCGGCAAAAATAGTTTTCAGAGAATATTAAGCAAAAAACGAACATCAAGTAATGTTCGATTTGAAACTGTAAAATCAAAAATTTTCAGTAGAAAAAACGGAATTTATGGCCCAAACATGGAACCAAAACATTTCTAGCGAGAAAAGTACAAAAATAGTACAAAGGTGAGAGAAAATAGGGGGAAAAAAAGTCGTCGAGTGCATCAAATATGCCGCTGGGGCGGTGTGGCGTCCTAGGCGACGAGATCGCATTTCATCGATCCATCCGGACCGGATTCCGGAGGAGCCTTTACCGTGGTTGTAACAAAATGTTTGTTATTTGATATACTGATGATAAAATAGAGAGGTTTGGGAACAGTATTCATGGGCTGGAATGACTGGAAATGGCTGGAAATGTTGATCTCCTAGCAAGGTAGGTAATTTTGATTTTTTTTTTTAAAATTTATGTCTCAATTTTTTTTTTAAATTTAACCACTTCATCATCTAATATACCATTTGAAGTTCATCAGACTCGTGAAAAATATTTAACTTTCAAGAAAAATGATATAAAATCGTAGAAAAAAGGCAATTTTTTTCTCGAAAACTAGACATTTTTGTAGCCTGAAAATTTCAAAATGTTCAATTGGAACTTTAAATATTATCTTGGTCCATTTAAAAAAACTCTCTCACTAGTCAGCGAAATGAAAAACTGAATAATTTATTTTTTATCGAATTCAAAACTTTCTTTGTGTTAAAAAATCTCAAGACCGTAAAAAAGCAGCCGCGTTGCAAAATATCAGGTAAAAATAGCCACAAACGGAACTTTACAGATACATTTTTCAAGAAAAAGGTTTCTTCCAATCAAGTCCATGAATCGAAGAACTCAGAAATTTGTAGCGGTTCCTTTTTTACTAGCCTACCTACAATTTTCGAAGTGAACTCAATAGGAAATTTCTCGATTTTTTTCTTAATAAAAAAAATGTTTTTGGACGAATTATAATAGAAATGTGATTTCTCGACTTTTCCTTTTTGACATTCTTTCAAGCTAAAACCTTCAAAATATGCCATTGAAAACATTGAAAAAGCAAAACCTCATAAAACGAAGCAGCTAGCACGAATGATGACATATGAATTTCACAATCAAAATGGTTGAATATTTTGCCAAAACGGACAATTATTTGACCAGCTTTCCGAGCGCTTCCTATGAAGAACAAAAATTTTCTCTCCCAATAGAACATTTTCCTTTATATTCAAAAAGAGAAAAAAGGCTGGGACTCTCTTGCAAACACTTTTTTTTTGGTGAGACCCAATGACGAAGGCTGGCCCGGGGGTGATTCAGAAAGGCGGCCGCACAAAGGTCTGATTCAGGCTGTTTTTTGCTTTCCTGGGATAGTTTTGCTGGATGTTTCTTTGCCTCAGAAATGGTCACCAGAAAAGGACCCATTTAAATAGAATTCTCGTGGTGAAGAGCGAAAATTATTGTTTTGAGCCCTCTGCGCCTTTAAACATTCCAGCAAAAATCTCTGAGCAGACTGTAGAATCACAAATAGTTATAAATTAACAAAAACTTTGAAAAAATACGGACAACGAAAAAAGATACTCACCTGTAAAAAGTCAGAAGTTTGGGAGTCTCCATAATTTCAAACAGGAATAAACAGCAAGAAGTTTCGCAAGCAGATCCAATAATAAGAATCGACAGCAATGAAAAACTGTCGACAAAAAAATCTTGATTGGCCTAAAAAATTTTCCCACTCAAATTTTGAATTGGCGCCGATAAAGTGCAATAGAGCACAAAAAGGTCAACCATGTGATTTTTCTCGACAATCGACTCCTCTTTTGACCTTTTTTTCTCATTTTTTTAACTTTAAATAACTAATTTTAGCAATAAACTTGTTAAAAAAATGTACAGAATTTAACGAATATTCAATTTGCAGCCGATTCCAACGGGAAAAAGGGGCGAAAAACGAGGAACAAGGCGGAATATATCAAATTTCAACAGCGGGCAGGAGAAAAAGAGCGCCACTCGAATTGTATTCAAAAACCAGTCATTTCAATACAAAACGGAAACATTCCTCGTCATCGGGCCGGAGCCACAAACACGCGGCAAAATAAATAGTATGGACCATTTCGGTATGCTTCTTATCAGTTGTTATCAAATGGGCGGAGCTGATAGGACAATTTTAGGGTTTCTGGCGAGGTTCCAGGACGACTCAAGAGTCTGTAGACTATTAATATCAATGGTCTGGCCCTATTTTTTTGAAAAAAATTACGAAAAAAATATAACAAAGAAAGCGCGGAAATATTGATTTTTTGGATGGAATTATATGAGTTTCTTTTTGAGAAGATAAAATTCAAGGCTTGCGCGTCAGGTTTTAAACTCAGAAAAGTTGATAAAAAGTGAATTTTCCTTCTCAATCTAATTTTTTTGATTTTCTAATTAATTTGAAATAAACCTTTTTTATTTTAACGAGTGGTTTCGTCGTGATGACTGCTTTCCAAAATTATTTTTTTGTTTTGATTAAATTTTACCTATAGTCACACAGAATAAAATTCTTCGCATCGAGACCCTTTTATCCAATTTTGTCATGCTCCTTTCGTAAAATATTTATACAACATTTTACCGGAATTTTTTTAAAAATCAACTTCTGTGAGCTATAGAACTTTTTCTAAATTATTTTTCTGAGTTTCAGGCTTTTTAAATGTCCGGTCTAAGTGTCGCGAAACACCTATAGCCATTCATCTATTTTTTGTACGGACATCGTCATGTTTCGATTGGCCTTTCAACTTCATAAATATCCTAAGAGATTCTAGGCTTATTTATCCTCGGTATATAACCTCCAGTAGGCGCTCTCCCACAATGACCCCTCGTCGTCAAGTTGTTTGAGAGCCTGACACTTTTGGCACCACGGAAAATGGTGCGATAGGGCAAACAAGTCAACTCCTTATGTAGTTGGCACTTGATGTCGAGAGCAACTGGTAGTTTGGAGGAAGAAGTGGTTTTTCTGAAGGCAGGACTAAGTTGGAGACTTTTTAGAGGAAAATTTGGGACTGGGATTATTGTAATCACGTCACGTTTTTATATTTTACTTACTCAAATAATCTTGCTTTAAAATCGAAACAATACGTTTTGTTAGGAAAAGAGAGATTTGGTAAGAAAAAAAAAAAGTAATCTCGGAAATTGGTGACGACGTGCTCCGGACGTTTCTGGACGATTCTAGGGATCATTTAAGAGTGCTGAGGGTACTGAAGTGGTCACTAGAAATGCCGGTGGTATGAAAAAAAGAACAGCGAAAATTCGAACGGCGACTTTTCCGATTTTTTCATATCGCTAGGGAACTTTCCGACGAATCCCTTTCCGACTATTTTTCTCAATAAAATCTTCGTTTTAAATCTTCCCATATAAAGTAGGTAACTGGTTCTTCATTAAAACACAAAGCAGTAGGAAAAAAAAAATGTTTATGGATGTTTTATGAACCGAAAAACATAAGAGGAAAAAGTCGGAAAGAGATCTGTTGGAAAGGTGGCCGTCGGAAAGTTCCCTAGCGATATGAAAAAATCGGAAAAGCCGCCGTTTGAATTTTCGCTGGTCTTTTTTTCATACCACCGAAATGCCCCGACACGTCCGATTCGCGTTACCAAGGTCCGAGATGATACTGAATGACGTCAAAAAAAAGTTGTACAGTAAACGCGCGCTAACGAAACAGGTTGTGAATATTTGGATGAGCTTTACATAAATATCATTTCTTTTTAAATTTTCCTGATCTTTTTTTCAATTTTGTGACCATAGAGAAGGCTCTCTAGACAGAACATTGGGACTTTGGGGTCTTATTTTTGATCACGTCACGTTTTTTTCGATGGCACTGAAAAATATTATGCCTTGTTTAAACTAAATGCGGCGATTTCAAAATTGACGTGTTATTCATGATTTGAAATAATTTCGAGAAGCACGCAAAATCAGAATTTCTTGAGCCGTTGGAAGAATTGGGTCCCAAAGCGAAACTTCAAATTTTGGAATGAGATGGGCATTTTGAACCAAAATTTTGAATTCGCAAAACGGTGCAGAACCCACTTTTCCAGAGCTCGCAATTTCGTTTAAGCATTTTGAACGAATAAAACGTCAATTTCGAAATCGCCAAATTTACTTCAAACGGCATTACCTTTCCCCATCGAACCAATAGGTTTTAGGCACTAAAAATGTATCATCATTTTTTGAATTTGAGCAAAAAAAGTCCAAAAAAACTGCTCAGTCCGACGGTCAGAGAGCTACTTAGCGGTAATTTGAGCCAACATTGCTCATACTTTTGGGCCTCGTATGTTTGCTTGACGTCGTCGTCGGCCCTATAAAAAAAGGGAAAAGGACCGCCGATTTTTTTGTTGATTTTCCGTCGGCGAGAACACAGACCATTCCCATGGATCGTTTAGGATCTGTAAGTCAATAGGAAAATCAATTTAATACATTTAAAGGAGCTCTTAAAAAAGGTCTCACAACGATGAGACTTTTTTTGGGTTAATTTAGATTAAGTTCGGCTTCTTTTTTGAAGACCTCAGAAGCCAAAAAAACTCCGAAAGTTGTTGTGAAATGTTATATTTATATCAAAAAAATTTGATAAAAATATGGAAATAAAATTTAATCAACAGAAGTTTTACGGAATGTTTAAAGGAGCATAGGAGGGAATTTAAAGGGTATCACGACGAAAAACACGTTTCGTTGAGAAATCAAGACTCTGTATATTGAAGTTTATCGTTCTTCAAGGAAAAAAGTATCTTTTACAAGTTCATAAAAAAAATTGGAATAAAATCAACAAAAAATAAAAATATGAAATCTACACATGTTCTGGTTTACATTGAGGATTTCTTCTTTAACAGAAATAAATTCAGAAGAAATGGAAAAATGAGAAGAATGCCGAAACCCGTCCTTTTCCGCAAAACAAGCCAAATTTAAAAACATAATTCATCCATTCAAGTAATCCGCGTCGGCGTCGTCTTTCGAAATGAAATCGCTCTTCCCACGCAACAAAACGTCGGCAAACGTCTTCAGGACCGTTTGGCAGTATCTTGAAAAAAAAATAAACGAAATATGACAATTTTTCAAAAATACTTTTTCCGTTCTTCCAAATTTTGCTGAATGGAGCTGTACTTGACCGGGTGGAAGCTGACAAAGCTGGAATTGTACAGAGAGTCCCATTGTTCTCGATCTTTTCCCCATAGATAGCTTCCCAGTCGTATTCTGGCTCTAAAAAAATTATTTATTATTTTTTTCAAAATCATTTTTTTGAGCCTAGATCAATAAAAACCGTGAGTTTCTCGGAAGAATGATTGGATTTTAAAAGTTATATTAGTCTTTTTGAAGCAAAAAAGGAGAAAAATCGCAAAATCCAGCGTTGCTTTCAACATTTTCGGGAATTCAATCGACAGAAACTGCAAAAAGGTGTATAGCCTGTTCCGCGCCATCTTTTCACGTTTTTCTTTCCGCCAAAAAGACCGTATACCAAATTAGATCAAATTTCTGCTTTTATAACGGCAAGAAACAAAGGTCTTGAAGCGAAAGTTGGTTAAATTTGACCTGGCCTTTTGGCGGAAAGAAAAACGTGACAAGCAAGCGCGGAATGGCCTATACGGAAAATGGTCTACACGAAGATTTGTATCAAATAAAGTAAAAAATCACGGAAATTGGACTTATTTGATCATGCGACAATTTTTGGACTACCCAAAAGTTTTGACCATCATTTGACCTCAAGACAATCTTGCGCATTTTACTTGATTACTCTTTTTCTGTTCTTCGTCTTTTTTCCTGCGATTCTTCTGTTGAATTTCTGGATGATTTCACCACCTTAATACTTTTCATTCAACGCCGAATAATCAGGAGCAAAAAAAGTGAGTTATTTATTTTTAATTCAAATATACATCAAATAAAAAGTTGACCGTTTTATAATAGACTTTACGGCTTGAAAAAAATATTATTTATCATGTTTGTCTTCTAGCTTTGTAATGTCTTTGATCTGAATTGTAAAGCCACGAAAAATGATTTTTTTGGACATAAAGTTAAGGACCTTTAAAACGAATTGCTTCAGGATGAAGCTTCATAAAAATTAAATCACTTTGAAAAACTCGGAAGTTTTTTCCTCGGTTTAAGAAATTTGAGGGTTCCTTCTTTCAAAAAAGATACCCAACCTAAAAAAAAACACACGTCTGATGTCGAACCGAGTGCAAGAATTTGTTCACGGCGAGCTCTTGGAAAAAACGTTGCTCGAAAAATATTTCCATGAGGTCCGCGAAGTAGTCCATTACCGTTGAAGGGAGGTAGATACTGAGATTATAGCTGTTTTTTTTTTCCTACTCGGGCGAAGTCGGAATGGTGGGTAATGGCCGCTAAAAGGGAGAGGCTCAAAGAAGGCCGCAGAAAGGGTGCAAAAAGGCAGCAAAGAGAGTCCCTCTATCGAGCCTTCCATTTTTCTAGGATTTTATAGGCTTAAGAAATGGTGGAAGAAGGGAGAGGCAGCAAAAATGGTGCATAAGAGCCAATGAAAAGGTAGTTAAAAGGTAACCTATACCACCCTAAAAAGAACATTTCTATGGAGCTTTTTTTGACCCATTCCGACTTTGTCCAGGAAAACTTACAAATCACTGACGCTCCATGACGCCCTCCGTCGCATCTCCTCAACCGCGTTTTTGTATCCGTTTTCTCGAAGCTCAAAAAAATGAGCTTTAATTTTTAAACGAAGATATTTTCAATAAATACCCCTTGTTCAAATTTCCGCCAAGTTAGACCAACATCCGGATCTGTAGTTGAGTTAACAAAGGCCAAAATCCTCTCAACGGCTTCATAAGCTAAAATCCGAAAGAAAATTAAAAAATGTATTATTTTCAAATTCACATATATCGGCTGACTTTTTGCCCCACCAGCCTTCAGTGTAGTTGTGGAAACTTATGCCAGTAGTGTGGAAAACCCGCGAAAAGTCGACTCTCTGCCATAAATTGAACACCACGTCATCGGACATCATGAAGTAGCCTAATAAGGGAAAATAAGAAAAGCATCTGCGCTCTGTTGCGAATTTCTGAATTTTTTTTCGATTTTAAACGTCTCGGACATTGGTATAACGTGCTCCGGACATTTCTGAGGGATTCTAGGGATCACTTAAGAGTGCTGACGCTACTAAAGAGGTCACTAGAAATGCCACGATACGTTCGATTTGCGTTAATAATGTCCGAGGTTGTTTTTTTTGTCCTAGACGACTCTAGAAAAACTAAAAAGGCTTTTAGAAAAAATTTGCTAGAGCAATTTTATAGCTTTTTGTGAGAGAGGTCTTTCTTTGTAAGCACACGTTAAAAGGAGACAAGAAAAACCCAAAAACAAAAGTCCTTATTTTTCGAAAATGTAGAAAAACAAGCGTTAGCCCTTTTTTCGAAACATCAGAAGATTTTTTTGAGTTTTGAAGATTTGAAAGATAAAAAAATCTTTGAAGTATCACCTCCAACATTCTGTAACTGCATATCTCTGACTTTGGCCGCACAGATGTATCCAAAAAAGCCATTCCGCATTTCGACCTCAGACACATCTACAAAGTTGATCCGAGCGATTGGCTCAAGGAACCTGTCTGTAAAACCTCTTTCCATCAATTTCATCAAAAAATGTTTTTTAGGAAGGTTTTTTTTCGTTGTATAGTTAAAATTTTCATTCTGTTTCGCCCAAAAACTATCTGAATTAAGGCCAGATCAAGATCCTTCATGATAGTTAACTGCCCAAGCTCTTCGTTTCGGGGACTCGAACTTTCAAAGTCGATGTCATAGACTGTTCAGTTTTTTGAATGTCAAGCAGCCAACCCCGCCCCCCGGGACTACAGTACCTTTTCGCGTTAATAATCGCCCACGAATATGATCTTTTAATAACGGTGAATCTCTTTGATCTAACAGCTCGAACGAAAAAGGCGAAAATGTAGCGCGATTAAAGGATTAACTACACGCGCAATAAATCGACGCGAAAGATACTGTAGCCCCCACCGGGGACGGAGTTAGGTGCTTGACATTTGAAATCTGGACACGCTATGATCCAAAATCCGGCCTGAAATATTTTTCAAGTTAGAACACTCATATTATAAAAAAATTTAAGTTTACGCCGAAAAAAGCCTTCCTTATGGGATAATCACCAGGAGGTCCAAGATGCGATTCCAGAAAAGTACCGCAAAAAACGATTACACCAAAGTAAGGTCGGTATAAGCGTTGTAATAAATTTATTTCCTTCCCAAGTGGATAGTTTTTCGTGATTATTAGGACCTGAAAAAGTCAGATAATTTATAACTCATGACTTAAAAAAACATTCTCCAAATTTCTACTGTGGACGTAGTCGCTCGCATGCCTTTCCGCTATTTCTCGCGCACTCGGAAAATCGGAAGCAAGCTCTGAAAAAAATTTTTTTCAAAAATTTTTCACGATAATAACTTTTTGAGAAATCCTATTGACGATTTTTTTCGAATAACTAATTAGAAGTTTTTAGAATACCAAATCGTTTATGAAAGTCGTCGAAAAGGGAGAAAAAAACAAAATTTATCAACTTCGGTTATTAAAGGCGCAGAGGCGAAATTCTCGCTGTGCTTCGCCACGAGGAGATGTTTTCTCTTTTTACGTTTTTTTTTTCAAAAATTTTAAATTTTTTTTACGCATCAAAACGTCAATTTCTTTGTTTCTTTTTTCAACCTTGGTATCCGGCCTCCGCACACCATTTGTTCAAGTCATCAAAAGCTTTCAGTTTATCGATGGACCTTCCCAGAATCTGAAATTTCTTAAAATTCTGTTTATTTTAAACTAATCTTACTCCAGCTTCCTGCGGAAGTTCGAAGTTCGCTCGACGACAATTTTGTGCTACTTTTCTCCAATTATTTGAATTTTCATTCAGAGAATCTTGATCGTTTATTTTTCTTGGGAAAGAATATCTTAAATTAGACATTTTTATTTAAAAAAAGCGTATTTTCGTGAATTTGCTACCAATAAATTTTCACTCACCCAATATTTTCGAGATCTTCCAGCCATTTCCTGGTCAGAAGAGCATCCTCAACGCTCCAAAAGCCTTTTGAAGCAAAATCATCGCCCAGCAGTACGATGCACTTTTTGAGACTTTCAAAGTCGCATTTCCAAGAATTTATATAATCAATAATTTTTCTCGAATGCTTGAATAACAGTCTAGAATTATAAAAATGTCAAAAAAGCCTAGAATGAACTAAAACTTCTCTTCCTGTATCATATTTGTAAAATTTTGCATCTTCTGCATTCTCACAGCGTTTGTCGGAGTGAAGCCGATGAAATCTCTGGTTAGGTTCAAAATCGCTTGGGCAAAGTAGGAACGCCAAATATCCGCGGTTCTGAAAGGACTTTTCTCATTTTATTTTGAAACTCTCCGAAAAAGAGTACCGAGAAGGAACAGAAACGGGAAGCAGAAGCAAATGGAAGGCATTTCGATGAAATAATGTATTCTGAGAGTTCCAAGGTGCGAAGGTTCCTGTGAGAAATTTTAAAAATGAAAGTTTTTGGAAGAAAGTACCTGGCGATAGGGCGATAGGCGGAGTGAATTTATTGAAGTCTTGGATCGTTTCTCCTTCGTTGAAAAGTCTGATAGGTTTTGTTATAAAAATTATAGTGTCACAAAGTCTTAGGGAAGGCGCATTCGAATCAAACTTTAAAACTAAGACAGTAGTATTAACATTTGAAATGATATCGGTGAATATAAGTTGTCCATGGAGCTCATTGTCCGATCATTTTGAAATAAAATTTAATTTTTTTGAGCGGTTTTCTTGTGGCAGAGTAATGGGAACTGAACTTTCTAAAAATTTAGTATTACTATTTGAAATAAAATCGGTGAATGAAAGCTGTCCATGGAGCGCATTTTTCTGATAATTTTGAGCTAAAAAGTTAACTTTTTCTGAGCGGTTTTTCTTGTGGCAGAGTAACTAAAACTAAACTTTTTTTCAAAAATTTATTAATAATATTTTATTTAAATCGGTAAGTATAAGTTGTCAATGGAGCGCATTTTTCTGATAATTTTTGAAAATTATAAATTTTTTTAGCGCTTTTTCTTGTGGTAGAGTAACTGAAGCTGAACTTTTTTCAAAAATTTAATATTAATATTCGCTTTAAATCGTTGAACATAAGTTGTCCATGGAGCGCATTTTTTGATAATTTTGAGCTGGAAAAATTAATTTTTCTGAGCGGTTTTCTTGTGGTAGAGTAACTGCAACTAAATGTTTTTTTTTTTCAAATTTGAGATTAAAATATTTACCTATAAACAACATCCGTATCAGGATCATTCTTTATGAGACCTTGTTGAACCACCGGCGTTCTCATTTCTTGACAAAGTTCCATTTGCCCAAAAATACTAGGGCCATTCTAAATTTTAGAGTTTTGATTTTTAAAATCTTCTTCCACCTATAAACCTTGACAAGATCTATCGGAAAGCCTCTAGGCCACATTTCAGGCACGCCGGCAAATCGATAAGGGTTGAAAAAACGGTCCTTTCCTTGGCGAATCCGCAAACCTTTTGTAGTTTTTGGATAGTGGAACTGGTTCAGGCCTTTTCCTAAAAAAAGAAAAAGTGTTTGTTTTGAGACGGATTGGTTGCATTTGGAATGGCTCAAAGCGTTGCGGCTGCGTAGCTGTTTGCAGCTTGTTTTATTTTTCGCGATGCTCCCACGCATAAGCCGTTTTAGGTCTGACGTAACTATGGAGCCATTCCATGTGCGACCAAATCGAAAAAGTTTCTGAAGAAGAAAAAAAAAGAAACCGAACGGCTGAACATCATCCACAGTGTCGTAGATCCACTCGGCTCCATTGGATATTGCAAAAAGATATCCAATATTTTTATGAGCCGAAAAGTTCTCTAGGACATCTTTGGATATGGAGAAGCCTGGAAAAAACTGTGTAAGATATTGTAAGACAATAATTAGATCAAAACCTAGGCTTTCCTGGTCTTCCAAGCTCAGAAAAGTCGCGTTTGGAAGGGACCAGTTTTTTGGCGTTTTTCTGGTAGCCACCACGAGAAGGGTCCAATCAGGCAGCTCTGAAAGGATCTGAAAAATGATAGACCATGTCAAAAAGAGAGATCAGTGATCTGAAGAGACTTTAGAGAAAAAGAATTGTTCTTCTTCTTTGGCGTCTCTTCAGGCCGCTGCTGATCTTTCTCTTTTTTTTTTGCTCCGTAAATTTTTACCTTAATTTCTTCAGTTGGGAGCCTGTCAGAAGTCACAACGATCCATTTTTTGCTCGGAGCAGTTCTCGTTTTATTTCTTCTAAATCAGAGAGGCTTGGATATGAGAAATTTTCTGCCTTATTTTGAGTTTTTTGGAAATTATGTCATAAACTAGGTTTATTGGACTATTCCTTTATTCTCTTTTTAATTGGACACTGGTTGGGTTCTGAAATCACTTGAGTGATCACTAAAAGGATCAGAGAACCATCAAAAAAAAAGGTGGAGGAATAGGGTGTGCATGAAAAATAATGAGAAAATAAAAATTCGGACTTCGGTAACTAGAATTGGGTCTTAGGAATTTTAGAGTGGTCCCTATAGATGGTAGGGGGAAAATAGTCCCTTTTGGGGCTGAAAAAGTGGTCCCTATAGCGGTAAAATCAAGGTGATCCCTACATGGATCGTTGAATTTTATCCAAAAAAGGTTAGTTTATAAGTTTTTCGCATGAAAATTCTTCTTCACCTGGAGTACATAAAAATTATCGAATAGCAGGCCGACTAACTAAAACCCCTATAGGGACCGCTTTTTGCAAAATTTAATGGCCCCTTTAGGGGTTCGTGTAGTGGTCCCTAATGTTGCCCCTGAAGAAACCGTTCTGAGGTTCCTAGGGATCACTTTCTCGGTCCTTAAAGGACAAATAAATTTTTTCCTCTAACCTCTATAGGGACCACTCTAAGATTCCTAAGGAAAGCTCACTTTAGCCACAAACTTTGAAGAAAAAAAAAGAACTTTCCGAACAACTTATTCTTATTTTCAAGGCTCACAATAGAATAGGATGCTTCCGAAAAAAGGCTTCTGATATTGTCGAAGGTACATCGAAGGACAAAATTATGCTGTACAAGCTGGCAGCCAATAGGAGAATAGTCAATAAGCCGAAATAAACATCATTTTTGATCATTTTTGGGAAATATTGAAAGATGGCAGAGGCACGGAACAATACGTCGCAGTTGAAAAACATATCCTGAGCAAATGAAATGGCTATTTGAACACCTGGAGAACATTCTCGTCTACAAGCTCACTTCAATATAGTTTCACGGTCTGACCTGTCTGCGCCCTCTTATCTCTAAGCAGCGGGATGATTCATTGGGAAGGAGTTATGGATCAAGATGTTTTTGAGAGGAAACAAAGTTATTCAAGGCTTTTTGCAGCTTTTAATCAATATTAGAGTGATAGGATAGATTATCTTTTTCTTCTCATCAAAAAACGATCTGTGATTAAAAAGGCCAGGATTTTCATAGTTCTTACCAGGGACTCGGGCTCGGGTACACTTATCAAGTTGAAACTACGGTGGCTTATAGACTTGGGTAAGATATCTTAAAAACAAGAGAGATTATGTGCCTAACCACATTGGCTTCTGAAAAAAAAGCTTCTCGAAGAAATCCAGAAAGAATCCCTTACCCGCCTGAACCTTCCCCCCTCACCGTGGTGGCCTGGCGCAGTGGTTAGAGGGCCAGTCTCATGATTGACTTTTTTGAAAAGGTTCGGTTCCTGTCGGGGGCAAATCTTTTTTGCATTTTTCTTACTGGAACTTCAAGTCTCTACATGACTTCGGACCCAACTTCTCTTTTTTCTTTGATTTCTCAAACATTTTTCGAAAAGTTTTTTTTTTACTTACATTGGGACTTGATACATGATAAGATCTTCAATTACATTTTTTGGTTTTCAAATTTGTGCTCAAAATATTTTTCGATGTGAGAAGTTTGAACTGAAACTCCTAAAAATCTTCCTAGAGGAATTTTTTTTCTTTTTTGAACTCTAGTTAAAAAAATGGAATTTACGATTCCTAGTGAGAAAGACGAAAATTTTAAATCAAGCTCAACCTTCCTTCGAAAATCGTGTTTTTTTAAATGTACACAAAATAAGCGAAAAGAAAGTTTACTCGTAAGTTATGGGTCTGGGATGCGTCTATAGAATGGGATTGGTGTCAAAATGTCACGAAAAATGTCAAAATCATATGAAGACATAACCTGTGAATATAATACAGAAATTAAACAAAGAGAATAAAATTTGAATCACAGTAGGGTTAATGACAAAGTTTCATCTGCAAAGTTGAAGAAAAGACAGTTTTTATGAAGTTTTATAGTCTTTAACGATTTCAAACAGTCTGACCTGTCTGCGCCCTCTTTTCTCTGGTCGAAAAGCGAGAAGAATGAGAGAGCGTGGAGGGATCAGACGTTTTAAAGTCATGGCGAAAAAGGATCTGTCTCAACTTTTCATTTTAAAAAATCTTTTTGAACCGCAAAACTTCATAAATACGTCTTCAAGGCTCATTATGTACATCGGAAGATTTGACTTCAAATGGTTGACGATTCCTGGAAGCTGTCCAGACGCGTGTAGTTCAAATGAGCGTAGATCAGAACCCCAATGTCGCGGTGGCCGTTCTCCACGGCGATCGACAGCGCCGTTGAACTGTCCTGAAAAGATTCCATGATCATTCAATTTTTGAAGTATTTTATAGTCCATCCGGCGCAACTTGACCGTTTTCGCGTGTCTGCGTCTCTCTGTTCCCTCACCGGCGAAGTCAGAGAACATGGAAATAGCAAGTAAACATGAGAGAGACGGCGAGAGATAAGGAGGGCGCAGAGAAGTCCTTACCTTTCAAGTCGCAAAAAACAGACTATAATGAGAAAATTTTTAGTGGCTACTATAGAGGCCCGCCAAGGACTACTTGGAGAGGACACTAAAGTGGCCACTAATCCTACATCTATAGTGGCCACTATTTTCCGTTTTAGTGGCCACTTCAGTAGTTTTTCTTACAGAATTCCTTCCAGTAACTCTGATGATTTTAAAACAAACTTTATCGTTAAAAACTATCATTTTTGGTATGTTCTGTTGAATTTCATACTTCTAGATTGAAAAAGGAAGGGAGAGGCCAATAAAGTCTGAAGAGACGTCAGAGAAGTTATGGTACTCTCGTTGTCTGCCGTCTCTTCAGGCCCCTGTTGCTCTCTCGCTTTTGTCAACATTCATTTTCACCTTACGTTAGACAGTTTTTCAAAGTGGATAGTTAGACACAATGAAAAGCGGAGAGACACAGACACTTTTTGTTTTCTTTGTTTCTCTACACGTCTCCACTTTCTCTATACTCTCTCGCTTCTCCTTTGTTCGAAAATATAACCAGGATATCCTAGAGTAGAAAGATGACAGGAAGCAACCTGAAGAGACGCCAGAGAAAGAAATTCCTCTAGCTTCTCTGATGTCTCTTCAGGCGTCTGTTGATCTCTCGCTTTTTTTTTCTTAGGGTCGTCTCAAGTTCCCCTTAGAAAACTAACACAATCAGCAAGTGATGCGTCAATATTCGGTTGGCTCAAAAGCAACTTGACGATTTCTCGGTGACCGTGCTCCGCCGCACACATCAGAGCCGTTGAGCCGTCTTCGTCCTGAATTTTTTTTTGATAAAATCCGGCACAATGAGATTGAAATCAGTATGTTCAGCCTGATAGAATCGAATTTTTGCTCTCTAACAAGACTTATTTTACATAATTTTACATTTTTAGATTTTTTTAACTCCATTTTTGTCTTCCACTCGTTTATTCCCATTTTGTTCGCGAAAAAAATGATAGATAAAGACATATATATCTATATTTCAGGACACCGCAGGATAGGCTACACAGTACGGCCTCCAGGGAGCGGCAGCAATTCAAGTCAGTTTCTTCTTTTGTTGGATTAAAATTTAGGGCGAAAAATTAGTTATCTGATCTTTTCCACTTTTTGAGTCTGTTGACAGGTTTTCGAAGCAAAAAAGTAGCAAAAAAGGCTCTAAAGGTTCCTGTTTTGCTCCCTTTTTGCGCCATTTCGATAGCTCTTATGAACCATTTTTGCTGCCTTTTTGCGGCCTTTTTGCGGCCTTTTTTGAGCCTCTCTTTTTTAGCGGTCATTACCCACCATTGCGACTTTAAATGTATGAAATGATAATTTGCGTCTTTTTTCCTACAGTAAACCTAAAAGTGGGCGGAGCTTATCAAACCCTGGTGCAAAATGTTTAGAAGGCTTTATTATATCTGTGATGAATATTGAGAAGAGCTTTGAGGAGCAAAGATAAAAATCACATACTGTCCTTTTTAAAGGTCATCCTAGGCTTCCCTACAAGTTTTTTTTCTGAGATTGGTTAGTAGAGTTCAGATCGAATTTTCAATTTTTTTAAATTTTTCTCCCGTTTATTGGGTTCTGCACCGTCTTCTAAGTTTCTAAGTTCCTGCCCAAGTCGAACCTGAATGTTGACGTCGGCGTTGCACTGGAGCAAAAGTTCCATCGTCTCCTTTTTGCCATGGGAGACGGCCAACATCAGGGCGGTCTGGCCATGCTGAGTAGCCCTCACATTCACGTCTCCCATCTCGAAGAGTCTGTGAGGAAAAATAAAATTAATTTCTGTAGCAAAAAACAGAGCTTTCGAGTCGTATAAATACGCGCCTAATTGCTTCGAAATATTACGAAAGTGCTTCAAAATGAAATTTTGTACTTTTCCGGAGCAATTTTGGCGACTTTTCTTTTGTTTCGTTCCGTTTCTTGATTTCTTCTCAATTTTCACTCATTTTTATTCCTCACCTCTGAACGACGGCCCGTTCCATGTCATCTTCGAGAGAACTCAAGGCGCCCAACATCACAGCTGTGTAACCGGCCTTAAAAAAAGCATTTTATGACTTTTATTTCTAATTTTCCCAACCTTATTGGCATGATTGAGTTCACACTCGTTCGAGTCCAATAATGAAGAAACGACTGGGAAGTTGCCGTGCGATACGGCGTAGTGCAGAGCGCTGTTGCCCTGAACGTTACGATGTTCGAACTTTTTTTGAAAACTACTCGTATAAAACTTTTTGAGGCTTCAGTAACTTTCATTGGCAATCGAATATGGTATCTTCATTTTTTCATGAATGCCGTGATCCTTCTCAGGCCCTCAGCTTGAAGAAAAAGTCTTTCCAGGTTATCGGCTTTTCATTTTGCTGGATTTCTTTGGATTATGGTCACAGTCAGTAAATCTTCAGAAACTGTATCCTGTTCATGTGAAAGTTACAGTCTGTAAAGTACAACGAGATCTCTAAGAGACCCTCTTTAAGTATTTTCGAGACAGGTCGTGTAATTTATGCGGCGTGCCTTAAAGTTTTGAAGTCATTGTATTATTTTCTATGAGCTCTACAGTGATATATTAATCATAGGACACCTCCTTGTGAATTTATCTACTTATAAGGTTCTAGTTAACATCTTCAGAACTTCCTCCTTTTTTTTCTCAATTTATTCCCAATTTTACCCACATTCTGATCCGTGATATTGACGATAGTCCGCAGAACCACCGGTCCGAGCTCGCGGAGTTGCTCGACGAACTTGTCGACGTGGTCGAATCGGCTGACCTTCCGCGCCGCCGTCTTCATCCACTCGTGTTGCACGTATTTCAGTGCCCAGTCCTGTAGATGATCAATCCCTGAACCAAGTCATGTCCAAGAAGGACGAACCGCTGTTTCTGAAGAGACGCTGCCCGGCTGCAGAAGATGCGAGTTGAGGCTCTCCAGGGCTTCTCTCAAAGGCGTCGATATCTCGAATGGAGCTTCTGAAGAAGGAAATATAAATGATTGCAAAGGAGATCTGAAACCATTGGTGACGTCATCGTTGGCGTCATAGGTGCCTTCAGAATCGTCCGAGTCTTCGCCTTCAGAATCACTGGAACATCAGATTTGCATGATCGACCATCGTAGTGATTAGGAACTTTCTGAGCGTCTGCGCTCTCTTTTTCTCTCACTAACAAGAAGCTAACGAGAGAACGAGAGAGAGCAGACAGTTAGATTTGGACTCACTTGGAAGAAAAAAACTCTGTTTTAAATCGCTCTTTTTGAGTCTTTCAAAATGAGCAACCCTAGGAAATTCAAATTTAAGGACCCTTCTAAGTTCTAAATCTAAAAATCTCGTAGTATGAGCAACAGTCAGCAAAAATGAAATTCTACTAGTCAATTTTTCTAAAGATCAGGCTTAGATTTTTACTTTCGCCTTTCTTTTCGTAAATAACTGTTTTTTTTTCAAAAGTTTCTAGAATGAGCAATAATGAGAAATATATGAGTCTCGAAGCGATAGAAATTCAAAAGATTTACTGTAACCAAAGCAACAGTCAGACAAAACGAGAGCCGGTTGCGTCACCTGAAAGAGCGGATTTCCGCAGATCCGCTGACTTGACCCCCATCCCAACTCAAACAATGAGAAAGACTCCGAAAAAGTCTGTTTACCTTAGACGGTCATGGGAGCTGCTGGAGTAGGGGATTTGTGGGCTCGAGTTTCGTGGCCATCTGTAAAAACTTGGGGATTTTTTCTTATAAATGGAAAAATTTCCACTAAAGTGGTTGCTTGAAATCGAATCCTTGGCTTCTTAGCCCAGAAGATCATGAGATTCGTTTTGGAAGTTAATGAAAAACATTATGAAGCGAACCGCAATAAGACTCGAAAAAGTTCCCTCTAGGGGCCGGAAAAGTGGTCCCTAAAGGGGTGTAGGGTCTGGACACTTAGCCCCTAAAGCTCAAGTGTTCCCTATAAGGGTCGTTCAATCAAAAAGTGTTAATAGTTTTCGCATAGAGTTCATAACTTTCGACTAGCATGTTCCCTTCAGGGGCCACTAACTAAACCCTTATAGTGACCACCTTGTTTTTACCCCTATAGGGACCTCTTTTTTGGTTCCTATAAGGGCTGTTTCTCCCCCTAACCCCGATGGAGAACCACTTTAAAATTCTTAAGTAGTGGCCCGTATAGAAACCCTCCAAGAGCCCCTAAGGTTCCCCCTATAGGGACCACTCTGAAGTTCCTAAGTGCTTCGCCCTCTCTTTTCGAACTCATTGACAAAACTCCATTTCCTCTGAAGTCCGTACCTTCCGATGGAGCGCAACTCGCTGCGAAGGGGCGTCAGTCGGTCGGCAGCTTCGTCTTCCTCGTCAGGCGTCGCCGCGTGCTCCTCCGGCGGCACGTACTTGACGAACTTCGGTCTTGGAATCCTGGCTGGTATCGGGTCCGGAACCTTCGAAGGCGGCGCTGTCAGCTCCTTCTTCAGCACGACTTTGGATTTCAGAGCGTCGGTCTGCTCGCCGTTGGGCACTGTCGGAGGTGCCGATGGAGCCTGAAGAAATGTTCAAAAAATTGTTCTCTTATTAGGAGATTCACCTTCTTCTTCTGCTCGATGTAGTCCAAGTCATCGACCGACCTTTTTCGTTCCATTCTAGCGCTTCTGAAGTTTTATTCTTAAAGTTTAAATTCCGTTATCTTGTCAGCGAAAATTCACTACATTACTGTAATCGTTTTAAAATCTCTTCTTTGTTATGAGAAATCATTGAATTCGGTCCAAATTAGAAAAAAAGCAGATTTGAGGACTAGGGGCTATGGCTTTGTCAAAATTTTTTGATTTGGCAACTTTCCAGTAGTATCTTGAATCAAAAATTCCATTTCCAGACGATGACACACTTTAGCTTCATTTCTGAAAAATTCTCTTACAAAGGAGATGGACTTTTTAATAAGACTTGGCTCAAGTATGCCGAGGGCCTTTCTGGTTCCAAAAAGGAGATTTTTGAGAGATAATTTTACCAACTTTATGAAGCTTCAAGGGATCCTCTCAAAATTATCTGGAACCTATCAGTCCATCCGTCGCGACTTGACAGTTTCCGCGTGTCTGCGTCCTCTGTTCTCCGGCGAGATCAGAGAAACATGGAAATAGCACGTAAACATGAGAGAGACGTCGAGAGATGAGGAGGGCGCAGAGAAGTTTCAAGTCGCAAAAAACGGAAGATACTGAGAAAATTTTTAGTGGCCACCATAGAGGCTCGCCAGGGACTAGTTGGAGTGGACACTAAAGTGGCCAGTAAACCCACCTCTATAGTAGCCACTTCAGTAGTTTTACATCCAATATTCCTTCCAGTAACTCTCGATAATTTCAGATTTGGACCAGTTATGTTGATCCATTGACCCCTAAAGTGGCCACTAAAATTTTTATTGGTCTGAGTAGTAGCATAGATCTCTATAGTGGCCACTAATTAACTCCTCATGTGGCCACTAATTTGACTACTATAGTGGCCACTAAAACGTCAAAAACCTATAGTGGGCTCTAAAAATTTTCCCAGTAGGAGTCAAGAAGTTCGACAAGGCTCAACCGCTAGTAAAAGAAAGCCCAATTTAGCAATTCAGTAGAAAACACTAACTTGGACAATTGTGATCCGCGGACAAAGTTGTGCTTCTGCTCGGAGGTGAGGAGCTTCTTGACGGCGTTGTTCTTGGCGATCTCGAATTCCCTCGACCGCGTCCCGTCGTCTTCGGCCTTCAGAGAGGAAAAAACCATGTTAGGGCCATTTATGGCGCTGTTTGGAGAACGGACCTTGAAGCCGGGCGCCTCGTTTTCGTCGACCTCCTCGACGCAATCGTCGCACGATACGCAAATCTGTTAAATTGGGGCCGTCAGACGAATGGAGAATACAATGGAATATGGGTTTTTTCTCGTTTTAGAGACATTTCGTTCCGTTTTGAGGTTATATCACAGAAAAAATATTGCATTGGATTTATGGAAAATCTTATGAAGCTCTTCCAAGCGGGAACAAAGAAAGTGGGATAATTTCAAATTAAGCCACCTATTTAAAGCATTTTGAAGTAATGGACATGCCGAAAAAGTTTTTTTTTTGGAACCAAGGACTCGCAGGTAGTGAAATACTGGACCAAAAATAAAGTTATAAGCATTCTCTGAAACTTAGCTGAGACATGAGATCTTTTTCAAACGTTTAATTAAAACAAATCTTCATTTTCAAAACTTCTGTGACTATAGTTATGACGCATTTGAAGGAAATTTCTTATTAGAAAATTTCTGCTGAAAAGAAATTTTAATGATATATAGCACAAAAAGTCTTTTTTAGGCCAGTAAATTCTCAGCAGACCTTTTTACACTAGCCATAAAGGTATTTCAAAATGGTTTTTTGAGCATAACTTTGAAGGTGTGGTAAATTTTTGTTGAGGTTTGAAAAATCATATTTCCCAAGTAACTTCGAGTTTCAATCTAAACTTTCTTATTTGGTGAAACTAGGTTTTGGCTTTTCGAAAAACCTACAACCAAAGAATTTAATTTGCCAGCTTCAAAGAACTTTTTTCATTTTAAGCTGTAACTATCCATCGTTTTCAGGTACTGCGGGCCTTTGAAAAGTCTAAATTTCAATAACCGGCAAAATTTTAGACATAAAATGACAAAAGAACCTTTGAAAAGTAGATTTTCTTGCTCTGATTTGCCCTTATCAAACCGAAAATTCAGAAGAATCTAGTTTGCCAGCTCTCGGCTGAGCATTAGATTGCGCCTGCGCTTTTTTCAAGCTTCCTCTATGCGCTTTTAAAAAGAAATGGGCTTAAGAGTTCATTCACAAGACCTTTATGAGCTCACCAGGGAATGGTCTTTGGACGCAGTGGGACTTCTGAATAAGACCATCTTTTCTAGATGAAGTTTTTCAAGCTGATCTCTGAAATGGTCTCAAAAAATGCCCAATAAGTCTGTGAAAGAGGTTATGGACCCTCAAAAGTCCGAAATTTGCCTCCAATTGAGCTTAGTTTTGGAGGGTATGTAGATCTCGACACTGAAATTTCAGGCTTTTGAGGGTCCATAGCTTTTTTCACAGACGTATTTGGCAACTTTTGAGAGCAGATTTGGAATCAGCGTAAAAAACTACATATAGAAAAGCTGGTCTCATTGAGAGGTCCCACTGCGTCCGAAGACCATTCCCTGGTCAGTAAGCTTACTATATAACATGAATCCGAGCCAATATTTTCAAATTTTTGAGCCTTACAAGTTCTGATAAATTTGAAGTCTCCTCCCACCAACCTTATCTTCAACAGTACACGATCCAACACCAACATTCCGTGTGAAGACATCCTGACGTTTCTGACACTCTTGGCATTCCTAAAATCGAAAAATTCCATCCTATCGATTCAGTAGACCTTACTTCAGGAACTTGAACACTTTCCTTCTGATCATCTTCAGTCTGAGCTTCAGAATTTGACGTTTTCGCTTTCTCTTCCTCAAAAAACATGTGTACCAACTCAAGAAGCTCAAAAAACCTCTTGAACTTTCGGCTCCTCCTGCTCAGTTTGACTCTCTACACAGTTGGACGAGGGACCATCGGTCATTGTTTCCAAATCTTCCGTGGTCTTCTTTTCGACTTCTTCAAGTTTAAAGAATGATCACATTTCAAAGATGCTCAGAAAAACCATCAGTATTCACGCCGAAGTGGTGGAGAACGGGATTTTCAGTCTGGGAGCAGCCGGATTTGCTCTCACAGCAAGTGTTGACCTCAGCCTCAGCCGTAGCTTTGACTTCGGTCTGGGTGTTCTGAAACAGGGAATCAATAAAGATCTAGATTTTCGAGGTAAAAAGCTATCAAAAATTAAATCGAAACTAGAGCATGCGACAGAGAAGTGAAGTTATATTGCTCGATAAACTTGAGGAGGTCCTCGAGAAGCTGAGGGATAAAATCCCATAGTCACCCGTTTCGTTTTCAAACTCTTTTTCCAGGTTCTAAAGTTCACACTTAAGAAGCCCAAAAATAATATTTTTTGATTTTCTAAAAAGTGATCCTAGAGGAAGAAGATTTTTTCGGGTTTCCCCAATAATCTAGTAAATTTTCTCACATCTCCTTGTTTTCCAGGCCTTTAACTTTATTTCTGAAACTTTTCTGTACCTCAAAAATCTTGAAATTTTTGAAAAGACCAAAAGAGTGAGATTTTTAAATTTTTGATTTTTGCTTCTATTTGGTCTCTTAAGAAACCCCTTATTCTAAACTACAGTAATTCCTGCTGAAATCCTCACATTGTCCACACAAGTCGAAGTGGTCGCTTCAGTGGCGACGCCGACGGAAAGCATCCGAATCGCCTCGCCAACGCCTTTCTCGACGTAAGTTTTCACGTCGGTCAGTGTTTCCTTGCTGGCCATCGGTCGGTTCAGCCTGAAGTTGTCGATTTTCAAGCAGCTTTTGCAACTGGAAACCTTTCCAAAAGAGCTTCGAGCTCTTTTCTCAGAGCTGGACATTCGGAACAAGGTTTCGCTGGTGGCAGGGGTCCTGTCGAAACGGCGACCGACCTTTTCGTGACTTTCGGTGCGGCTGTTTTGGGGATCTAAATTTTTGATTCTCATAAAAGTTGGCACAGAGAATTCTAATGTTTCTTGGCTCATAGTGTCACTTCTAAATTAGACTCAGCTCTTCAGTTCTTCACTCTGATTCCAAAATTTTCAAAGGAAATCTATCAAAAATTTATTTTTAGAAGATGAAAAATGATTGAGCTCTTTTCAGAAGACTAGAGATGACATGGATTATTGCGAAAAACGACTTTTTCATTTTACCAAAATTGAATTTCTTGAATTTTTCCCAAAGTACTTGATAGACATTATAGCAAGCGTGCTTGAAGTTATTTTGAGTTTTTTTTTCAAATCATTTCTAAGCTCCAAATTTTTTTTGAAGTTTATAAACTGATTATTCTAAGTTTTCACCACTTTATAATTTTTTACAACACCCATAAGATGAACAGAAAGTACATAAAAACGACTTTTTAATGGTTTGGCGGACTTTAATTATTCTACTTTGAACAATCTTAACTTTTTTTCGACGACTTTCCCGGCAGTTCTGAGGCCAGATTCGAAATCAGCGTGAAGAACTGTACCCAGTCTTTAATAGTCAAACTTTGCGCTGACACCGTTTATAAAGAAACTGAGGCTTTGAAAAATTCTTCGCGACTTCAAAGTTTGACTATCCTCTTTAAGAACGTCAGTAAGCTTTCATAATTGAACTGAACTAACCAAATCGTCCCTAGGAGACATAGACGTGGCCTGGGTTCTCGCCAGGACCGTATGACCATTTTGTTGAGCGTAGGTGAAGGAAGAGTCTTCGATTTGAGGAGCCACTTGTAGCCTCTGAAAATTTATTTTGGTTGATCCCTCAAGTGAACTGTTTAATGCATCTCTATCCTAAACCTCGAATCTCTCAATTTTTTTTCCCAAAAAATTGAAAAAAAAACCGGAGACGATTTTTTCAAGGCGAGAAAAATGTCCGCACGTGTTGACACACACTGTTCCCACACACTAGAGCTTTTCTCTCTAGCCCTCGAAGGCACGAACTCTCGAGGTCCAAGTGATTCGAAAAAAAGGTTCTTTGAACGAAGTTCGAGGTGCTCCAGCTCTTACAAGGGCATCGTGCGAACAGAGCTTTTTATCGAATTTTTATGCCTTTTTTGGCGGAAAGGTCTTCTTTAAGGAGATGAAACGATGACAGTAGAATAGATTCGAAAAAAAGGTCCTTTGAAAGAAGTTCGAGGTGCCCCAGCTCTCAGAAGGGCACAGTTCAAAAAGAGCTTCTTATCGCTTCATTTAGCGGGAAGGTTTTCATTAAGGAGATGAAATGATGAGAGTAGAAAAGTTTCGAAAAAGAGGTCCTTTAAACGAAGTTCGAGGTGCTCCAGCTCCCACAAGGGCATAGTCGGAAAGAGCTTCTTATCGCCTTTTTTGGCGGGAAGGTTTTCCTTAAGGAGATGAAATGATGAGAGTAGGACAAATTCGAAAAAAAGGTCCTTTGAAAGAAGTTCGAGGTGCTCCAGCTCCCACAAGGGCATAGTCGAGAAGAGCTTCGTATCGTCTTTTCGGCGGGAAGGTCTTCTTTGAGAATATGAAATGATGAAGAAGAGGAAGGAACAGATTCGGAAAAGAGAAACCAGAAAAAGCAGGAAAAAAAGGTCATTTTTCTTGGTCTCATTTAGGGGTCCCTCTGCGACCGGAGACCATTTTCTGGTTAGCACTACCAGTACGACTTTCCCACCACGAACCCTCTGAATCTTCGGCGACGTCGAGTAGAACCGAATTCGCTGATTGGCGCTTTCACTGTCACTGATGGCGTATTCACGACCTCTGCGGAGACTTGTGAAGTCTCCCGCAGGTCTGATGTCTCCATGAGACGGCGTCCGCTGCCAGAGTGGCGTCGGCGTCGGTGGCAGTTGAGTTGGCCGGTCAAAGTCCTAAAAAGTCGGACTTGAATGCCTAGAAATCTTAGTGTCTATCTTCCTCATGACTTATTTCGGACCTCAGTAAAAGTAGTTCTGATGCTTTTTTTCCTACTTAGCTCACACGGATCTAGTAAATTCCAAAACCAACCCGGTAGTCTTCATTCCTGGTCGGAAACCGTGGAGTGGTGATGCCCAGGTCGATGGGGGTGCCGACGCGGCTCGTCACCTGGCTTTCCTGCCCCGGGAAGGGAGATTCGGCGTTTCGCGCCTTGATCTCCGAGATAGTTTTGCCCAGAGCCGTCGAGAAGCCTAGGACTATTAGATAAAAAGATATAGCTCCGATTCTCAAGGATGAAAAATATCTCCTAGCGAGCTCCTAAATCAACTCGAGCTTATGATTTCAAAAAAATTCAAAAATTTTTTTCGAGTTTTTAAATTTAATTTTGAAAAAAATTAATTTTTGTTTTTGTAATAATTTTGAGACCTTCGGTCTTGAATGAGTGTTTTGATTTTTTTGGAAAACTTGGAGTGGCTCGCCCGACTTGAAATGGTTTGCGCTCATCAGTATCTTTCATCAAAAAATTACGATAAAAGTCAGTTTTCGATTTTTTAGTCATTTTGAGACCTTTGAAAATTCAAAAAATGAGTATTTTTGAATTTTTGGAGAACTTGGAGCGACTGTTCCGACTAAAAAAACGACTTGCGCTCATCAGTTTTTTTATCAAAAATTATGAAAAAGTCAATTTTTCGAATTTTGGAACCATTTTGAGACCTCTGGCAATTCAAAAATGAGTATTTTTTTGATTTTTTTGGAGAGCTTGGAGCGACTGTCCCGACTTGAAAACGGCTTGCGCTCATTAGTGTTTTTTTCATCAAAAAAATTATGATAGAAGTCATTTTTCGATTTTTTTGTAATTTATTTGAGACCTTTTGGCAATTCAAAAATGAGTATTTTTTTGAAATCTTAGAGAACTTGGAGCGACTGTCCCGACTTAAAAACTACTTGCGCTCATCAGTTTTTTTCATCAAAAAAATTGTGAAAAAAAGTCAATTTTCTGTTTTAAAAAAATCATTTGGAGACCTTTGGCAATTTAAAAATAATTATTTTTTTGAATTTTTTTGGAGAACTTGGAGCGACTGTCCCGACTTGAAACGGCTTGCGCTCATCAGTGTCTTTCATTGAAAAAAATCATACCCTAAGTCATTTTTTTCTATTTCAAGAATCATTTTGAGACCTTTGGCGATTCAAATTCTTTAATTAAAAGTCACGAAAAAGCTTAAAAAGCCGTTTCAAGTGTCTCATTTTTATTTTCAAATTTTCGACTTTTTTAAACTATTTTTTTCATACTGTAGCTGATTTATGGCTGGCTTGAGCCAAAAAAAGGGTCCTGACACGATAATAAAAGAGATAGTGCCTGGCTAGTGGAGAGCGCAGACAGGCCATGCCCCCTAAGAAACCGTGAATCAGCTATGTATTTCAGAAAAGTTTTACTTAATGGGAAACGCTTTGAAGAAATTTTTTCTGGCCGATTTTTGAGTCTCCCTACAGCCTCGGAACACCTGGAAGGCATTTTCATTTCTTTAACAGGAAATAGCCCATTCCCGGTATTTCAAAACGTCATGAAACGCTCCACTTTGAACCCCGCTTCAAAACAAAGGCCACACAATAGTGCCGAGATTAGTCATAAAGGCAAACAGCGACGAATGGAGAAGTTTACGCTTCCTCGAATTAGCTCCCATTCTTGATTATCATGGCCAGTTTCGATTCGCCTGCTTTTGTTTGGGTTTCGATTAGGGAAGAATCAAGTGCGGTGGGTCACGTTTACCCAACCGAAAATAGCCTCTCACCGTTCTTGATTGGCGTCGTACTGCCGTCGTTGTAATGACCATTGGTTCGGCTGAAGCTTCTCGAAGGAGCTGAAAATTCAATTTTTAAATTTCAGCTTCATAAAACCAACCGAGTTCGAATGGAGGTGCTGGCGGTCTGCTTTTTGGATTCTCGGCGGTACCTGAAAGGGGCCACTTTAGGGGTTTTTGAAAGTGATCATTTTAGAGGAGATTTATCACTCAAGTTTTCTTTTTTTAGTAGCTCTACAGTTTTAAGTGGCTACTTAAGAGCTTTTTAAAGTGAAATGTAGAATCGAGAAGAATCCTAGTTGTCACTAAAGGAGTTTAGTCTGAACTACACAGCAGTTTTTATTAAGACTCTCCAAAGACGAAATAAAGGACAGAAAAGCCTCAAGTGAGCCCTCAAGGGTTCTCGATTCAAAGTGGCTGAAGAATATTGAGAAGTTTTAAAGTGATCACTTGAGTTTTACAGTTTTTAGTGGTCCATAAGCCGAAAAATGTGCTGAGTGGTCTCTTAAGCGTTTTTCGTTTCGCTAGGCCTTTTAAATGACGAATTTTGATGGAGTCCCTTGAAGGTTTATTTCGGCTCAAAGTGATCACTTAAGGAGTCAACTCAATGACTTTCTCCCACTTGGACTAATGTTAGGTAAAGTTCGATTGAATAAAAAAAACATAACACGCCCTAAAATATCTCTAGTGATAACTTAAGAGGTTTTTCCTCCCAGGTCACTTTTTAATGAAGTAGCTGAGGGTTTTTGAAGCTTTCGATTTGAAAAAAGGAATTTTATAATTATTCTCGGTGTCTGAATTTTTTGAAGTGCTAAAAAATCGGGAAAATGAAAATTGGCCTGAACGATCCTTGATGTACTAGAAGTATATTTTGGAAGTCTCAACCTGCACAGACCTTTCTTTTTTGGAGAAAACGGCTCAAAGTCAAAAAAAAAACCCTCTAAATTCATGAAAATAGGCTTTTTTGAGGTTTTAGGCCATTATTTCTCGAAAACTAGGAAGTTTTGCAGGTTGAGACTTTCAGTATCTTCATCTGGTACATCAAGAAGTTTTCTGGCAAATTTTCAGAAAACAAAGTAAAATGACCTCCCCTGTGAGCTCTTAAGTGATCCCCTGTTCAGTTTTATTTTGTGAAATCTTTCATTATTCAATTTGAATTTTTTTCCTAATGATTTGAATAAATATTATTATCATTAACTAACGAGAACGGTAGCCGGTATAGTCGGAAAGGTAGCCGTTCTGCAGACGGTTCCGAATATCTGTCACGCCGTTGGTTTTCTTCACTTCAGCGCTCTGAAGTTGGTTTTTTTAATGGGTTTTTTAGTTTTCAAGTTTACCTTTTGCTGTGGAGCAAGAGCCTCCTCGAAATCGCTCATGATGTTTTCCAGGGAATCACTGGAAGGATAACTTGTTACAATCTTTTTGAAAAACGCTCCACTAATTTGATTTCCATTTTCTCATTTCTCAACTCATTCCACCGAAACTCCCGCTAGCCGCCGTGCAGCTGTGCGGGGGCCCACGTGTGAATCACGCAAGCTCTTCTTTTTCCCTTTTTGTGTCATAAAAACGGCGCCGAAAGATGCGCTTTTGTACACGACGAGAACGCGCAGCTGTTCGTCAGACCGCAGGATTGCACGTTTTTTACGATCAGCAAAAAAGTTTTCGCAACGCTTAGGAGATTTACAGCTGGACGTTTCAAAATTTCTTTTTTGTTAAAGAAGAATTCTGAGGTCTTACTTGACTTACAAAAAGGTAGTTTAAATCTGAGGTCGGGAATTTCCTGGAAATTGGCCAGAACACTTCTTTGGGGTACCAGATGAAGATCCTGAAAGTCTCAATCTACACAACTACCTAGCTTTTGAGAAATAAGGGCTTAAAGCCTCAAAATGGCCTATTTTGATGGATTTTGAGGGTTTTCTTTGATTATGAGGCGTCTTTTCTCAAAAACGAGGAAGTTGGGCAGGTTGAGACTTGCTGAATCTTTTTCTGGTACATCAAGAACTTTCAGGATTTTTTTTTTCTGGTACAAAAATGGGTCTTTCGGCCAATTTTCAAGGAATTCCCAACCACAAAGTGAAATGAACTCCCTTGTTGGAGGACCGGTGGATATTTTTTTGAAATTTTAAAATCCTTCTCGAATTTTTTTTTAGGTTTTGGGAGGGGCTGTAAAAGAGAATTTTGAGTCTTTGAGGCTACTTCTGAGCTTGTTTGGAGAACAATTTCACGACTTGAAAAAAAAATTGTGATCTTCATAGAGCATGGTCTGAGATATAGGCTCAAAAGTTGTTTAACAGGTTTTTGAAAGAATTATAATGTTTTGAAGTTACTAATGACTATACTACCCTTCTCTCTTATTTTTAAAAGCTCAATGAAACATATATTTTTCATTGAAATTGGTAGAGAAAAAGTTTCTCAAGCTCCAAGAAACAACATTCAGAAACATCTAACCGTAAGCTGTCAAGTTTTCTTGTCCATCACTATTTTTTTCGAGACCCTTTCCGGCCCTTTTTGAGCTCAAATTTGTAATCCTCATGAAAAAAATGAATATAAAAAACATCTAGTGGACTTTTTATATAAGAACGACGACAGAAAATGTTCTGGTTTTTTTGAAAAATAACCGTTTTTGAGGCTACAAAAATAGCCCCGTTCGAAAAAAAGAGCTCATTCCTCAAGTTCACGGCGATCTGACTTTATCAGAAGACTTCTCTGGCTTTTTTTGATCTCAGCTTTAGAATCGACATGAAAAATGCAGCCAGAAAACTTATTTTCAACTTAAAAACTTGAGACGGTCCTGGTAATTCAAAAATAGCCGTACAGGAAGCTGTTTCATAGAAAAAAGATCTTCTTGTTCAATTTTGAAGTGTCAGATTTTTTTTTCCGTTTTTTGAGCTCAGATTTTGAATCAGCGTGTGAAACTACCTTTATTGAACTCAACTCAACCCTCTCAGAAAAAAAGACATTCATCTGCTTATTCTACTTCCCAAACGAACCTAAAAATGCTGTCCAGAGGGCTCATCAAGACTCGATCGTGACCATTGTTGTTCATGTTCCGACGGCCCAAAGTAGGCGTCGTGCGCGGCTCGAAGCCGCTGCTGACGTTCTCAGCGAAGGACACAAAGTCGACGCAGATGTGGAAGCCGTAGGGGCAACAGCGGCACTTGGAGCCGCGCGACAGCCCCGCCGACGTCGTCATTTCGACCCTCTCTTCGAGAGCTTTTCGCTCTGGAAAGTCATCAATCAATCAATCAATCATTTTTCGCTTCAGTCATAGATCTAATCGACTATAATTTATGAATTTCGCGGGAAATTCAAACAAAACGCGAGATATTTTGCAAAACACGAACAAAACGGAACAAGTATGGCTTTCGAAATGGAGACTGTGGAGATTTTAAAGTTTTTTCTCAATTTTGGAGCATTTTTTCGACAAATAAAATCCCTTTTCTGTTCAAAAATTGAAGCAAAACGGGTGCAAAATAATCGAAAATTTTCTGCATTTTTTCCTAGAAAAATTTTTTTGTTTTTTTCCGTTTCGATAAAACAAAAAATCTTGATATCAAAAATAGTTCTGAATGAAAAAACACGTGAGAAGTGTTCAAATGGGCAGAGAAATATTAGAAAAAACGTTAAAAAAATAGGAAATTAGAAATCAATAGAAACATAGAGAGAATAGAAGAATCAAAAATTAGAAGATTCTTCTGGTGAAGAAAAATTTTTGCATTTCAATACTTGAAAAAAAGAATGAAGTTTAAAAAAACAAAAAAACAGAAAAATTATATATTGCGCGTAAGATGCTGCGTTTGCCCCTGCAGACACCCTCCTCTCACAAACTTGCAACTACAGTAATCCAAAAAAATTAATTTTTTTCGTGAGTTTTTTTCATTTTCCCCTATTTTTAAAAAAATAATTCTAACTCGTTGCATCACTATGATAATCACTTCGAAAAATGAGCAAATTTCAAACGAAAAAATAGTAAATCTTTTCGAGGTATATGCAAAACAGAGGATTTAGCGGCGGTTTTTTTATTCCCTCTTCCTGAAGGACCACCTCAGGACAGCCTCATATACACACACAGGAAAGCCCACAGGAGACAGGGCGTCCAGTGGAAGCAAACAAAAACAAATGAAACGGCAATTGGCGGGAAAATCTCCTTCTCTTTTTTTTTGTTCCTAGTGGATAGGGGGCATTGACCATGGGTCAGTGAGGAAGGAAAAACAAGCGGTTTTAAAGCTCGAGACTGGCTTGTCCAGTGATTTGACTGAGAAAGGTTGTAAAGTAAAAGCGATACTTCGAGGCTTTTTTTCGGTAAAATTGTGTATAGTTGATTCAAGAAAAGGTTTTCAAGGAGTAGGGGGAAATTTGATCAAAGCCAATCACATAGTTGTTTTTGTTCATCTTCTTAGGAATTTTAGAGTGATCCCTATAGAGGTTAGGGGGAAAAAGCCCCTATAGGGGCGGAAAAAGTGATCCCCATGGGAGTAAAATAAAGGTGGTCTCTATAGGGGTTTAGGGACTGACCCCCAGCTCCTAAAGCTTAAGTGGTCCCTATAGGGTTCTTTCAATTTTATTCAACAAACGCTTGTTTTTTTCAGTTTTTCGAGCTTTAGTGGACCCTATAGGGGTTGGTAAAGTGGTCCCTAGAGGGGGCTTTCCAAGAGTCTATAAGTTTGCCCCTTAGGGACCACTCTGGAATTCTAACTTTAAACATCTTAGCGAAAGATATATCAGAAAAAAATTTAAAAATGATCATATTTTTAATGTTGAAAGTTTTTCTTCACAACAAAAAACATGTTATGATTTGTTTTCTATACTCTATTCATTACTGGGGCGGAAAAAAATCATAAAGACGTCTAAATCTCTCCTTTTGCACACTATTTCATTAATCGTGTCAAGACCCTCATTGAAATTGTCAAATCCAGTTGAAGAAATATCTAGTCATACCCTTTAGAAACGTAAAAACCAAGGAAAAATACGGTCCCGACTGATTGTAAGAACTTTTTAATAAACACGAGGAACCAGTTTTTTCGGAAGAATGGCTGTAAATTAATTAATCAACTTGCAGTGGGGAGACTGGTATGTAGTTCTCGCCATAATTTGTGTCAAGGAAACTTTTGAACGGAAAAAAAGGTCAGGAAACTCGTTGGGAAAGAGAAAACTAAGAAAATCTTAAAATTCTCAAACGGAAACATTAAACGGAAAATGATAGGAAAACATCAATTCCCAGTGGAAAAATGAAATATCGAAACTGCCTCGATAAGAAGCATCAAAGACACAAAAGAAAAAAGAGACGTTATCAAAAAAAAAGGCCGTATATTTCGCAGGGTGCACCAGCAGCACCACACATGCGGTGGGTGTGTCTCCCGATCGATAACTGGCAATCAGTCAACTTCTCACTTGGTCCCAAGGTATTTTGGGTGATAGGATGAATGAGAGATGGTCGGAGAGTACGGAGAGAGAAAAAACCGAGGCGATAAATTATTTTTTCCATGGGTGCGTTACAGTAGTGTCTGAATTTACGAAGATCATAAGAGCTGGAAATCGATTTTACGGAAACTTCCGGGTATTGATCATAACTCATTTACTGACAGAAAAATAGTTTTGAAAAAAGGTGCATTTTTTCGTTTTTTCTGGAAGAATATTCAGAAAGTTTCAAAAGTACCTACAAGAAAGGTCATTTCACTTTTCGGTTGGGATTTTCCTGCAAATTGGCCCTCCTTGAAGTACCAGAAGAAAATCAGAGAAATTTCGACCTGCACAACCTCCGGTTTTTTTGCGAAAAGAAGCCTCAAAGAAAACCCTCAAAACCCATAAAAATAGGCCATTTTGAGACTTTGGGCCCTTGTTTCTTGGAAACTAGAAAGTTTTGCAGGTTGAGATTCTCAGATTCTTTTTCTGGTACATCAAAAAGTTTTCTGGCCAATTTTCAGGAAATTCCCAACCGCAAAGTGAAATGACCTCCCCTCCATACAAGAAAATTGTGATCAAAAAAAATGTTCGTGTCTTTTCTGATACAGTTGGGAAGTTTCTGAAAGATGGTCAGATCACTTTTTGAAGTCTCAGACAAAGCTTCGGAGATTCTCAACCGGAAAAAAACTCATTAATATCCAAAAAAGAAGGGTTCAAAGTCTCCAAAAGGACCACTTTTGATGGTTTTCTCTGATTTGGAAAGGTGATTTAAACAAGATTAGGGGTTTCGGAAGGTTTAAACGTTCTGAATCTGTCCCTACTGCATCTAGAAAAATTCTGGCCGGTTTTAAAAAATAATTCGAAGACCTAGTGAAATTAAACCCCTTGTCAAACTTTTGAAAAAAACTAAAAGTAGGGGTTTTTTTCAAAATTTCTCTCGTTGACATCAACAAAACCACGGGGAGCTTGATTCACCGGAAAGACAATGGAAAAAATCAACCTTTGATCAAAAATCTTAACTTCTTATCACTTATCTACTCGATCGTGTGTAGAAAGACATCATCATGAGACAAAAAAGTAAACATTGGTTATCAGAGAAAGAGTTGGAGATTGAGGGTTAGAAAATTCGGTAAAATTAAGCTTCCAAGGTGGAGAATTTCATGGTGAAAAAATTTTGATCCGGAAATTTTGAGGGTTGAGAGGTCCATAAAGTCATATATGGAGGATTTCAGTTCAAAAAAATTATTTATTTAAAGGACCAAGTGTTTCATTTAGAATCTGGAAGGTTCAAGCTCAATAATAGGCAAGGAAAAAGTAGGGAAAAATTTTGTAATAGGAAAAAGCGGTTGATTTTTCGAAAATTGTGTTAAAATAGATTTTTATAGGTTTTTAGTGGATTTACAAAATCAAGCAAGGAGTGGTTTTTCGCCTTGGGCAATGTCGGAGTGGTGGATAATGGCCGCTTAAAGGAAGAGGCTCAAAAAAGCCGCAAAAAGGCAGCAAAAAGGCATCAAAAAGGCATCAAAAAGGCATCAAAAAGGCAGCAAAAAGGCATCAAAAAGGCATCAAAAAGGCAGCAAAAAGGCACAAAAAAGGCACAAAAAAGGCGTCAAAAAGGCAGCAAAAAGGCAGCAAAAAGAGTCCCTTTATGGAGCCTTACATTTTTCTGGGATTTTAAAGGCTCAGAAATGGTGGAAAAAGAGAGAGGCAGCAAAAATGGTGCATAAGGGCCGAGGAAATGGCGCAAAAAGGCAGCAAAAAGGAAAGTTCTATGGAACCTCTTTCCAACCATTCCCACTTGCCTATGTTCCATGGATGTCAGTCTTTTTAAGCTTAGAAAATTGAAAAAGTTGCTTTCAAAGGGAAAACAGTAACTTCATCCAAAAATAGATTTTTGAGGGCTCTCTAGGACCTCTAGATCAAGTAAAGATCAAGTGGTTGCATTCCGGGATTTTTTCTTAAAAGTTTCGAAAAAGCTGTAGTGAATGGAGTATACCACAAAACAGAGACAATACGTCGAATTGATAGGATCTGGGGGGTGCGCGGAAACGGCGAGTAGGAGGAGATTAACGCGTATCGTGCGCCACCGCAATCTGATCGTCGTCGTCGTCGTCGTACAGCACCCGTACAGAATTCGACGACGACGCCGCCGGCGACGCAGGCGACGCATAAAAGTCGCAAGACGCGGAGGCCACGCCCACCAACCAATTTCGACCTTCTTCTTCTACGCGGCGCGTGCATAGACAAACAGATAAGAGCGAACAAGGGTACAATGCAAACCAACAGAGACCCCCTAGGAGGTGTTCCGTTTTTGGAAACGGCTTTTTTTTCGTCAGGTTTGAAAGGTCCGGCTTGATGTAGTCATTTTACTTTGCGGCTTGGAATTTTCTAAGAATTCCTTAAAAAAATCTCTGAAGGTCTAGATGAAGATCCCTCATATCATAGGTTTATTCACTGCATACTGTTAGAAAAATAATAAATAAAATAGTTCAGAATAAGCAGCAAAAATAACCAAAACGGGAATTAGTCCACCCTAGACTATGACCCGGGGATAGAAAAGGAAGTTAGAGCAAACGGGAAGGAATGGATTCGAAAAAGCAGAGTTAGGGGAGATCATTAAGTTTATTTCATAGTCGCTTCCCTACAGAAACTTTTATTTTTTTAAAAATATGATTTTTTTAAAGTTGCGAAAAAAATGGGTTTTTCGAAAATTAATTATCTTGAAAACTAGAAGCTGGCGCCGGTTGCAACCTTAATGTGTCTTTATATAAACTTTCAGAGATTTTTTTGAGAGAATCAATCTGTGTTAAGAGCAAAAATTTGAGAATTAATATCTCAAAAACTGGAAATTTGCGCAGGCAACGACTACAAAGGGATTTTCATCTGGAGATTCAGAGAGTCTTTGAAGGAATTAGTAGAATATTTCAAACCGAATATTCAATATTCATAAATATTCAATATTCAAAAAACCGCAAGGTAAAAATGACCTCTCTTGTAAGGGAAGGTTTCGAATTTTTGAATGAAAATTTTAGTTTTTTCGAAGTATACAAGCCCAAATTTCGTCACCAAGCTTTGCGTTTTGAAAAATAGCTTTTTTTCGTCTGACTTGAACAGGAAAAACGCCTTAAAATAATGAAATTTAAAAAAATTAGGATTTTTCAAAATTCAAAAAGTCAACTTTGAACAAGAAAAATATCGAAATAACGAAGTTTTTCCAAAAAGCTTGAAGCTCAACTTTTCTCAGGAAGTGTTCCATTTTTTTGGAAAAGGGCCTTTTTCGTCAGGTTCGAACAGAAAAAGCGTGAAAGAGAAAAAAATATTGGATTTTTCAAAATTTCGAACCTCAACTTTTGTCACGGATTTTTGCTATAAGTTCCGTTTTTGGATACGGCTTTTTCTTTTTGGTTTTTGTAGGTTTGAATTGCAAAACGTTCTTCAAGTAGTATCAGAAAAAAACTTTTTTTCTATGTTTTTGAAAAATCAAAGTTGGTCAGGAAGTGGTCATGGCTTAAGAAGGCAATGGAAATGATCAGATTTATTTTTCAAGAAGTTTCACTGAAAATTCTTTTTCATTTAAAAAGCCGAAAAACAGACAGTATAAAATTTATGAAAAAAATCAACAAAAAAAGAGCAACAACAAGGGGATAACAAACACCAAAAATGGTAATTTTCATAACAGAAGAGGAAACGATTCAGACTTGGGTCTTCAGATGTTTGGGGAAGTAAGAACGGTTCCAGCAGAGTTCCACAGAAAAAAGTAAGATTCACATCAAAACACTTGAAAACAGAAGACAAATAGAAAAGAAAAATTGGCGGATTTCAAAAAAACAAGTGGGATTTTTGGGGAAATTCATTCTAAATTGATCCAAAAACGATCGATTTGAAAGATTTTTTTCGACATTTCGACCATACATCCTTTTAATTATCACATTTTATCGCCAATATTTTTGGGAAATATAATTTCCGACGATAAAATATCCCGAATGTCTCTATAGTCAAAGGCGGAGAAGTTCTCAAATTTTTTTGAGCCTTATTTCGCAAATCTTTTTCTAGATTTTCTGAAGGCTCAGTTCAATGAAGGTCTCATGGCGAAAAATCCAAGATTGGAGATTCTGTGAAATCGGAAGAAAAAAATACAAAAAAATCAGGGAAAAAAATGTGAAAAAAATCGCTCGTTCTTATGATGATGTTGTATTAAGAAAAAGTTTACTGATCAAAAATTTTTTTTTCTTTTTATTCAATACCCTTCTACCTGATGTTATCAAATGAGTATACGTCAAGTTTAAAAGAGTTTCTGGTAAAAAGAAGTCTTTGAAAAATCAAAAAATCAGCAAAAAATGATTCTTGCTAATCCTCAGGTTACTAAGCTTCATCTCAAATCACATTTTTCCGACGTACTAGGAACCAAGAACACTGGAAAGCTGAACAACAACAAACAGCAACAATCGAATCAGAATTTGATGTGTTTGGACTTTTTGACGACTTCAGGCCGTCGCTGACCGCCGTCCTCGTCCGTGGGGTCGTAGTCGGCGTCGGCGGAACCTGTCCAGGTGTTGACTCGGCCGACGAACCCTGCCAACAGTCTCTCTCTCAATCTCCCGATCTCTCACTCTATTTCTTCGCCTTTTTGGGTGGGAAGGATTACGCCTCCCGCACAATTGCAAAACATGGAAAACTGAAACGAACGTTTCTCACGGCCGCCAAAGCCTTGCCATTTCTGCGCCGCCAGTTCGGGACAATCGCGTTTCAGGTGTTGCTTCGATCCGCACACGTTGCAGCTTCCGCCTGAGCGAATTACAGCCTTTTTTTTCAAGGTGCTAATTGGAAGACGATTCTAATTGGTTTGACAAGGAAGCTATAGATCAATTCTCATTAGTTTGACTCAAAGTGATCTGATCGGAAATTATTTAGCTGCTTCTCAAAAATAAAAGATACTCGGGCAAAGTCGGAATGGTGGATGATGGTCGCTAAAAAGGAGAGGCTCAAAAAAGGCGGCAAAAAGGCAGCAAAAAGGCTTCAGAAAGGCAGCAAAAAGAGTCCCTTTATGGAGCCTTCCATTTTTCTGGAATCTTGAAGGCTCAAGAAATGGTGGAAAAGGGAGAGGCAGCAAAAATGGTGCATAATAGCCAATAAAAAGGCGCAAAAAGGCAGCAAAAAAGGAGCCTTTTCCACCCTTTCCGACTTTGCCAATTTTATCTTATTCTGCTTTTAGAAGTTAGTGAAGGTTTTCCCAAGAACTGTGAAGATGGAGATTCTCAAAAACTCAACTTCATATTTTTTTAATCATTTAAAAAAATTCCCTGTCTTTTGACTTTTCATGTAATTTTCGAATTTTTTTCAATATTTTCACTACCGTAAAAGGGGGCGGAGCCAGTCCTGTGTAAAATTTTCAGGAACTTGTGTAAATCTGATCTCAAGAAACTACCGTACTTCTCAGAAAAAAGTTTCATTTTGATTCAAGATCCTAAGACTCTTCAAACTTCATAGGAAAAGTCGGAAAGGGAGGAAAAAGGCTTCATAAAAATATTCCTTTTTTGCTGCCTTTTTGCGCCATTTTATAGGTTGTTTTGAACCATTTTTGCTGCCTCTCCCTTCTTTCACCATTTCTTAAGCCTTTAAAATCTCAAAAACAAAAATGGAAGGCTCCATGAAGGGACCTTTTTTGCTGCCTTTCTGCGGCCTTTTTTGAGCCTCTCTCTTTCAGCGACCATTATCCACCATTCCGACTTTGCCCGAGTTTGAAGAATTTTCATTTTTTCCAAGGTGTACTTTTTCATTAAAAAACCAGGAATCTACAAAAATTTCTTCTCTCAAACACCTTCAATCTTCTTCAAAACAGCCATTCCCGATGGAAACGAACCTTGCGGATAGATCCCATTGGCATTTTGATGGCAATCGCGCGACAAATGTCCCATCGCCTTGCACACAAAGCATGTCGCGTAGGGGAAGCCTGTAATTTTTCGATTTGACCACCTGCGAATGAATTGAAATGCTTGGGAATTATTTACGCTTCAACTGGGAGATTCAATCGGGGGACCTTATTATTTTTCGTAGGTCATTTAAAATTTTGAATTGGCTTCTTGGATGTTGATTTCAGAGTCGAATAACTAGAAAATTAATTTTAAAAGAAATCGATAAAAAAATCGATTCCAATTTATATTGACGTTCATGAAAAATCAGAAAAATGTCTTGTTTAACAGAATTTTGAACAAAATACTTGATTTGAAGTTTACTAGATATTCAAAATAACACCTTTTTTGAGTTTAGAAGATTTCAATTAAAAATTTCCCTTTCTTCAGTTTCAAAGCCTATAAATGGTCAATCTAGAAAATTCCTAGGAAAAACTCGTCATTTTTTAAAAAAGGTAATGGAGTGGGTCTATTGAACGGAAAAATTTAAGTTTGAATTATTTTATTTTTTTGGAATTTCAGTCCATTCAAAAATTTATTTTGAACGTTCTTTCGAGTTTCTGAACCTATAAAACCCATAAATAAAAAAATTCCTGAACCCAAACTGAACCCATAAGTTTCTGAACCCATAGACAATGAGGAACAGTTTTTTTCTGAAAAAAACTTAATAAATTGCCTTTTTTTGGACAGCAAGTTCACAAGTTCACTGTAATGAAAGTCCAGTACATCTTTTTCGATTTTCAAAAAAATAATTTGAGCTTTTCAAGTTCCCTCCGACACGTTCCCACATTCCGATTCAATAGCTTCCCTTCGAAAAAAGAAGAAAACCGTATCAATTGCCACATATCCAGGCACCTAACGATGATGCGAAGAATCACGCAATCATGCCACAATCGCTTGTAGGAAGGGAGGCAAAAAATCGGCGCGCATATCGAACACAGGGCCTCCTAATCCGCCACGACAACGATGCCACCCGAAAAACTCGCTTCTGACATCTCCCAAAGACCAGCTTCTCCTATCACTTTCCCCCCTCATGAATAACAAGAAGAAAGTCAGGTGCGTGCGTGTTCCTACCCCCAAAAAAGGGCCAAAATTCCTTCTTCGTTGTGTGAAAATTGGAAGAAAGAATCAATTTTGAGCGGAGATATTCATCGTGGCGTCACACCCATTTGTGGGTAACAAATTCATCGCGCGGAGAGAAAGAGAAGTGGACTAATTGATTGGGGGCCCTGAGTATAGTACGTTACGGGGTCGGGAAGGTGAACGATTTTGAGGAGGATCGCGGGAGAAAGACATTCAGGGCTTGAGTAAATGCAAAGATTTGAGTTACTTTGGGTTGAAGAGAAGACAGTACCCTGACTAAAAAAAGTTATTTAGTGTAAATTTGAGAATTTCTATTAAAAATAGACCCAGTTTCGAAATTTCCAAATTTAAATTTACAAACTAAACTTGCTAAAAATGCTGTTCGAATGTCTAGTCTAAGATCTTTGGTAGTCATCTAGCCTTGAAGAGATAATTTCTCAAACTTACGCTTGAAAAAAAATCGCTTTCAAGCTTAATTTTGAAAATGAATCAAAACGAGAATTTTCAGCAGGTACCGACTATGAAAGACCTCATTTTCACCTGGAGTTTCAAGTATTTATAAGAAATTCCAAATACTTTATAATAAATATTCTCGTAAGATAAGCTATGTTCAAAAAAAAAATCCCAGAACATCTAGAGAAAAAAAAATTGCTAAAGAGAACTGACTGATGAAAACACCTCAGAAAATCGAAAGATAACATATTTTGAAGTTTTTCGGACAAAGTTGGTAAATAGAACCTAGAAGAGCTAGTATTTCGTGAAAAATTTAGGTGTTGTCTATCGATAACTTCTCGTCGTGCAGAACTAATTTTTAGAAAAATCGAAGATTTGTGGAATTTCAAGAAAATATCATGGAATGCTAGATAAAAAAGAAAGGCAGTATATGTATAAAAAAAGTGAAAAGGAGAAAAACATGAAGAAAGCTAATTGAAGTGTACTTCGAAAGAAATAGAACTAAATTTCTGAAAAAGAAATGATGAGGTTGTTAAAAACCTGTGAAAAATTTAATTTACTTAGGAATTTTAAAGTCAACCTCATAGGAGTTAGAGGGAACCCAGCCCCTATAGGTTGCTCCTATAGGGATCACTCTGAAGATCTTGTAGGTCTCGACATTAAAAGAGTTGACTAAACGTGTACTGAAATCTAATTGAAAAAAATTGAATAACAAAAAAATTTTTGAGACTAGAAAAACATTTTTTTCCTTCCAAAAATCACCTTTCTGATTCTTCTTGGGACAGCTGTAGATGTTGTGCTCGGTGGATCCGCATTTGAAGCAGATTCCCTCGGCGGTCGACGCCTTCTTTTTCTCGCAATCGGCCAGAACGTGGCCCGGCTCACGACAATGGAAACAGACCGCACCGCTGAGAAAATTTCGATGGTTTTCTTGGAAAAATGAATCGGAACGGACGTCTGCTTGTCGTGTATTCTTCTCAGACGCCGCTGTTCGCGAATTTTCCACTTTTTGACGACGTTCACCGCCTCGAACCGTGTGATTTTGTGTTTTCCGACCAAACTGTCGAGCTTTTTCTGAAAATACATGGGATAATTTCAAAAATTCCAGGTTTTCCCTCACCTTGAGCACATCTAGAGATTCTTCCTCTCCAACGAGCTTCGCCACGTAATCTTGTCGGGCCTTCAAAATTTTCAATTACTTCTAAAAATTCCTCTGCAAAGTCTGATGGTTTTTACACGGAGCGATCATTTCTAGGCCCTTTTCATGGAAGGCCATTTTAGCGTGCTCATAAAGCTTCAATACTCTCAGAACTCTTGAAAAAAATGGCAAAAAAAGTTGACGGCAAAAGGATTCGAACTTTCATCATATGCTTCGCAGGCTACCGCGCTAGCCACTGCACCACGCTACTAGCTTCCATGCACTGGTTGGTGGCGCGCACAGATTCCTTCCAAAAGGCGTCACTTGGTTTAGGATGTAGGTTTGAAAAATTATACCTCCAAAACTAGAATTTCGCGCAGGTAGCGACTATGTGGGATCAATTCCCAGTCCATTTAAGATTTTTTTTAGAGAATTTATAGAAAATTCTGGACCCAGCGCTAAAATGGCTTCCCATGTAAGCAGCGTCAGCACCCTTAAATGATCACTAGGAATATTCAGAGAGTTCAGTTCGCTTGACCGAGGTTCGAGATGATTTAGAAAGCAAAACAGTGTTCATTGACGCGCCAAAGTTGCCTTGAAACAGTAAAATTTTGTTTTGGAGCAATAGTTTTCATCGAATTAAAATGCTATACAAGATCCTAAATGGAGAATTTTTTTTCCTGAACAACTCTCAGAAAAAGTCTAACAAGCTCATTTTCGACACCTTTCTAAAAAAAGATCCTTCTGTCACTTTTTAAAAATTTTTTGGCAATTTCTCCAACCTTTTTGAGCAAACTTCCGCTTTAAAAAGCGATACAAGCGCGTCACTTTCGTTCTTCTTGACAGATCCTGCGGCAACCGCTTCCGTCACCCCTTTTGTAGCCTTGAAATAATAAATTTTATAAATATCAACCGAAAAATCAGAAGAAACCTCGTCGAAACTGCTCTTCTCGGCCAAAGTTTCGAGCAATTTACTGTGCTTCTCACTCAAGTAATCCATGCTCTGCTTCATTTTCCAAGTCTTTTTCTTCTCCTTTTTCCTTTCTGAACAAATTTTATTTTGAATTTTAATGGATATGGGAGAAATACCCATATTCTCCTTCAAAGCAGTCGATTCACTTGTCCCTGGGTCTGTAGACAAGGCGGGGACTTTGGCCGGCGTTGCTCCGTCTTTCTAGAAATTCGAATCAATTTTTATGATCTTACAGATATGAAATTCTCGCGTTACTTCTTCTCCACTTGCTGTCTTGCGCTTTTTCCCCTTTTTCTTCGGTCCTTCTTCCGTAGATTTCGCAACATCGCCAGACTCACTATTTTTCTAAATATGCGCCATTAAAAAACAAAAAGAGCGTATCAACAACTCACCTCTAACTTTTTATCAGCCTTTTTCGCTTTTTTACCCTTCTTCGGAATGTTTTCCGTCGGTTGTTCTTCAGTTTCGACAGCTTTAACTTTCTTCTTCTTTTTCTTGTTCTCCTTTTCGAAATCCTCGAACACTGGCTCAAAACCAATATCCTCCGCCATATCTGTAAATATCCTAGCAATAAAGAAGCCTTTCAAACATAAATTAATAAAGAATAAAATATTTAAAAAAATAGAAATTTAACGTAATAAAAAAATTGTGCGCAACGGCAGAAATTCGCAAAAATGTGTGCACGCCGCTTGCTGTTTGGCCCCTCCCAAGACAATTTCAAAATTTTTAAAACTCCAAAAATTAAAATTTTTCCGGTCTTTTTCACTATTCTTTAATTTTTCCAATTGTTCAATTTGCTTGATTAAAGCTCCAAGGAGTGAGGATGGAAAGGCCTTTTTTGTGTTGCTTGATTTTATTGATTATTTCGCCTTTTCTGTTCACAGACGCCGGAAGGGAAGCGTCCCGGATACCGGAGAACTGTGATGAATTTAGTGATTCTATAAGACATTTAAGCATTTCAAATTGCTCTCTCAAATTATCTAAGTACTTCTTTGTCGTTCGAGAGCGTTATTTTTTTTTAAAGATTGCCAAAGTTAACTACTTTCCATTTTGATCTAGGGGTTTTCCTTCTGATGACCGCTGCTATCCCAAGAGGATCTTGGGTCAATTTGTACAAGCAACTCCAACGCGAAGCCAAGAAGGTTAGCGTCATTATCATTGGTTTAAAAAAGATAATTATTTTTCAGTTCCCTCAATACAACTACCGCGTTTTCGCCCAACGACGCGTTCGTGAATATTTTGAGGTGAACAAGAGCCAGACCGACACTCAGAAGCTTGAAACTCTCTACAAGGTTCTGCAACTGCTTTTTGTATTATTCATAGTTTTTTTGACTTTTTAAGGAAGGCCTACGGAACTTGGAATCTATCAAAAGGCAGGTTGCCATCGGAACCCTTTATCCTCATCAGCAAACCGTCGTTGAGCAGAAATTAAACAGTAAGCTTTATAAAGAATTTTTAAATGCTATATAATCTTTTTCAGAGCTTTAAAAATGAGAGAGTGTAAGAAGTGTCGTTCTAATGAATATACAAACAAAAATCTCGTGATGATGATCAACGAATGTGGGCACCCACTCTGCAAGTAAGAGTCGATTCATCGTTTTCTTGAGTTCAAAATGATATTTTTGTCTTGTTTTGGAAAGCTTCTTCTTGGAGTGTTCATAGTCTGTTACTGTTCATGCTTAGAATCTTCAGAGGGGTCCCTATAGGGGCAACCTTGGGGGCCCTAAACCAGCCTCCATAGTGGTAACTAAAGATTGCAAAATTGGTCCCTATAGGATTATGATGGTTGATAATTGTTTTGAACTTCAAGCGAAGAAGCGTTTCCATGCGAAAAACTGAATAAATGAGCTTTTGAATGAGACACCCCTATAGGGCCACCTTAATTCTACCTCTATGGGACCACTTTTTCGGCCCCTTTAAGGGTTGTTTTACTTCCCTAACCCTATAGGGACCACTCTGGAATCGCTAAGTATAGATCTTTTCATTTCATAGTGGTAAAATTTGATTTATAGCTATAAAAATTCAGTTAGGAATTGATAATGGTTAGAATTAACAGAAAAGTTGAAGTTTTAGTTAACTTCAGAGTTTCAAAAAATCTCTCGTCCTTTTTTCCAAGCCAATGATGAATGCTTCATATTTCGATTGAAATCCAGAAAATGATTCCAGAAATTGCGTCGAGAATCTTTTCGCCCGTAATTCTGGCAACTGCCACGTCTGTAGTAGATTATTGAAGAAAAACGGCTACCGTGAGCAAATTTTCGACGATCCTTTGATCGACAAGGAAACTGCGATCCGCCGACGTCTTCGCAAAGTTTGAAACTAATTCAAAAACTAGATAATTTCACAATTTTTCAGATTTACAACTTGAAAAGGGACGATTTTCCGACTCTCAGAGAGTTCAATGATTATCAGGAGAGGTTCGGAAAAATTTAACTTGACGATCTTTAAGATTTGAATTTGTGGTCTATAATCTTGTCTTTGAAACCGATGTTTCTGAGACGAATGCTGAAATTCAAGCCTTTGAAGAGAAAAAAACAAGGACACGATTGAAAGGAATAAGCGGCGGTTCGATTAAATTTTGAAGAAAAAAGGGAAAAATAATTATTTTAAGCCTGGACGAGGACCAAAAATGGATCGAGGATAATTTGAGAGACGAAAGGGCCATGAAAAATCGTATCAATGAGGTTTTGGCGCAGGAAAGTGTGAGTTTTGTGGGATTTTCTTCGAAAAGTGATATTCCAGATTTTTAGGGAAAAATTGATAGTTTCAGAAAACGTGTTAGGAAGGCTTAAGTTTCCTACAAACCTCACTCAAGCCAATAAATTTTAAATTTGGCCCAAATTTTGATGTTTCTTACTTTATTTTTTGGAAAAAAAGCGATTTTTTTACTGTTATAAAGCCATCCTGGTTAGCTAGTTTCGGTGTGAAAATTTATTTATTACAACTCCAGAAAGCCTCCGAAAAGTTGAGTTTTTTTTTTTTGAGAAAGTTGTAATACAAAAAGCGTTTTTTCTTCGTATCATTTTTGATGCAAATGTATTGAATTCCGAAGTTGGGGATTTTCATTCGGCCAGATTGCTTTTTGAAGCACCAGAAGACGATCCTGAAAGTCATGATCTTCGAAAATTCCAAGTTTTCGAAAAAGAGCCGCAAAACGGACCATTGTACAAGCTTTTGATGATTTTTGGATTTTAGGCTGTCTTTCATGAGAAATGGGAATTTTCTATTTGTCTAGATTACTTTTTGAAGTACCAGAAAAAAAAACCCTGAAAGTCTCAATCTACAAAGCTTCTCCGATCTCGACAATGAAGGGCTCAAAATTGCAAAAAGGACTACTCTTACAAGCATTGTATCCTCAGAAAGAAAACGAAAATACGGCGGTGACGGACACGAAGGCGATCATGGAAGAACTTCGAGAATCCAACGTCGCCGCTGAGATTATTCTGGATCGTGAGAGGAAGCGGCAGATTGAGAAGGAACTCGAGGAGAAGGAGGAGCAAGAAAAGAGGAAACGGATCCATAAAGGTGGAGTTTGATAGTATGATTACTGATAATGGGATAGTTTATTATAGTTATATGAAAAATCGCTATATTTTTCGTGTTAATTAATATAATATTTTGATTTTGGGATGATTCTTAAATGTATTTAAGGCAAGGAATATTAAAAATGAGTCAGAATTTAGTTTTTAGGCCGGTTCAAAGATTAAAAAAATAACTATTTTTCGCGGTTGATGAAGTTCACGTTGAGTAGTACCACGTTGCTTTTTAATCTCATTTTTCATTTTTTTGTTTCAAAAATCTTTAATTCTTTTGTTCAAAGTAGTATAGAAATGACCGCTAGAGAGAGAAGAAGACAACAAGAATTTAGGAAAGTTAGAGATCATTTTGAAGTTAGTTCGAAAACAACATGATAATTTTTTTGAGTAAATTTAGGCCATTTTTGAGCCCAGTTGTGAGATTTTGAGTTTATATCGTGGAATAGAGATTTTAGAATCATTTTGAAGTTGTTTTCATTTTTTCTTATTCCAGAACTTCTGCAAGACCGGAAGAGACACGCCGAAAGTATGTCTTTCACGTCGACGATGCGCGTCGCTGGACGTCCTTATACTCATCAGGTTGATCATTTTTCGAAATTACAGGGAAAATTCTGTAATCAATCAATATATTTGTGTTTTTGTGATTCATATATGTATAGCTGATCCACGGTAAGCTTGAGCCATCAAAAAAGGGTCCTCCTACGACTCGTTTTTTTTTTGCGCGTAGATCATCCAGATGCGCCTTGACAAGCTCAGAAATCAGCGGGTTTGTAGTTGAAGACCGGGGGCTAGGTTTAGCTGATTCACGGCTAGCTTGAGCCATCGAAAAAAGGGTCCTGACACGATAACAAAATGATCTCTAACTCTCCAAAATGCTTATTGTTTTTTTCTCTCTCACACGAGACAGCGCCTGGCTTGTGGAGAGCGCAGACAGGCCACATTTTCTCAGTGTCTCAAGCTAGCCGTGAATCAGCTAGAAGCCTCGAAACGAGAGGTATGACCCCAGAAAAGTGAAGACTCCGCGCGGAAAAAACGAAAAATGTTCGAAGAAAGAGTTCTGTGCGCGAAGATGTACTACAATCACGACTAAATCGGATACATAGTAGCCTGTCTGCGCTCTCCACCAACCAGACACTCTCTCTTTTCTTATCGCGTCAGGACCCTTTTTTCGATATCTCAAGCTAGCAGGGATCAGCGATGACCTTGATCGAAGTTTTTCAAACTTTCTTTAAATGTACTCGGACCTTGGTAATGCGAAACGGACGTGCTCCGGCGATTCTAGGATCACTTAAGAGTGCTGAGGCTACTAAAGTGGTCACTGGAAACGCCCCGACACGTCCGATTCGCGTTCCCAGTCGCGTTACAAAGGTGTACAACAAAATTTCAAATTTATGGCTTTTTCTAGTTTTTTTTTTTCATTTTCAACGTTGATAAATTTTAAATTTTTATTACATTTCGATAAAATCAATCATTTTCAGCCCCTCGACTTGGTTATCAATGGTCCAACTTTGCCTTCGATGAAAGATATCGAGACGATGGGTTATTTGACCCATATGAAAGCTGCTTCAGCGGTGAGTGGCCTTTTTTGGAGTTTGAAGCTTTTCTGGGAGAGTTGAGAGTTCAGAAAATTGGAAAATTTTGATTGAATGTTAATCGTTTTCTGTTTAGCCTGGAGCAAAAACCCCACGCTCTTTGGAAAACGAACTCTTGGTGTGTTTTCGAAAAATCCCCCACCCCCTTCTGTTGTGCTAAATTTTATTCTTCTCCGTAAGATGGAAAAACTTTTCCCCTACATTTATTTGATTCAAAAAAGAGAAATTTTCCAGGGCCGAGTCGCCGGCGGCTACACGAGCTCACTCGGCTGCATGCGGGCCATTTTCGAAAGTCGCGTCGATCTTTTGGCTTTTTGAAACAAGAAAAAGAACCTCATTCTCCTCCCTTCTATTGTTGTATCCTATGTATTTTCGTGGTTGTTTGTATTTTCTAGTCTGAAATAAATGATAGGATTTTGAAGTTTTTCGATTTTGTTGTTACTGGTTGCTTCCAGTTGATCTTTATTTGTTCAGATTTTTTTTTAGAATTTCTGGATTTTTTATGGAGGGTGCAAGTTCGCTCCACTGCGAAAAAAGGAATTTATCGAATTAAGTGAAAAATTCCAAGCTTTTTACTCTCTTCGAATGTACTCGGACCTTGGTAACGCGAAACAGCCGTGCTCCGAAGATTCTAGGGATCACTTAAGAGTGCTGAGGCTACTAGAGTGGTCATTAGAAATTCCCCGATTTGTCCGATTCGCGTTACCAAGGTCTGAGTAGGTTGAGCAGAAAAAAATTAGCCGTGGAGCGCATATAAACGGCTTTTAGAATGGATCTGATTTTTGATTCTGCTTTTTTTTAGATTTTTTTAAGGCGTCAGATTTTGGTACTTCTTTTTTTAAAAAATTGATTTTTGATTTTTGAGGTGTAGAAAAAAAGCGCTCCTTGGCGAAAATTGAAGATTGATCGAATTGTAAGTACCGATGATACAATAATTACAAAAAAATGGAAGTTTAGCGAATTTAAGAGTGTATCCAAACGTTTTTGAATGAAGAATGAAGTCATAAAAAAATAATTGAGACTTTTTTTTCTCAAAAATGGCATTTTGGAGTTATCGAGTTTTTCGTTGTAGTTGTTACTGTTTTCTTCCAGTAGATCTCCATTTTTTAAGGAAAATTCGATTTTTATTGGATATGTAGGAAAATTTGTTTTTAAACATAGGTTAGGTTGGAAAGGGTGAAAAAGGCTTCATAAAAATGTCCCTTTTTGGGTTCCTTTGGGTTCCTTATGCACCATTTTAGCTGTCTCTCCTTTTTTCCACCATTTCTTGAGCCTCAGAAAAAATGGAAAGCTTGATAAATGGACTCTTTTTTCTGCCTTTCTGCGGGCTTTTTTGAACCTCTCCCTTTTAGCGGCCATTCCGACTTTGCCCGAGTAATCATTTTCTGTGGTTCAGAATGCAGGACAATATGATAAATACGGTGTGCCAGGCGATAACGACCCTCTACTCGGGGTCGAGCACCGTCCATGAGGAGCAGTACTTCCTGAAGCAGTTCCAGGAATCGGTACGGGCATTTTGTTCGATTGGAGATCAGAAAAATCAGAAAAACCTTCATAGAATTCTTAAAAGAAAATGCTCGACGCCAACATTTTTCAGGTAGAAGCATGGACGGTCTGCGACGCCATTATCGCGATGCACCAAAATTCGCTCGCCGTTTATTTTGCCGCCCAAACTCTCAGGACAAAGGCATGTAGTTTTTTATTGATTTTCGGGTCTTGTATGGAAAATTATTGAGCTTTTATGGTCACCATGGTTATAGTGGGTTGCGCGGAAGAAGCTCAGAAGAAAAGCAGAAAAAAAGCTACCGTAAACCTAGTTTATTTTCTTGCACTTCTGCTCTACGAAAGTCATTAACAAAGGTCTCGAAGCGAAGATTGGTATACGGTATTTTTGTAAAGAAAAAAAAGGGGATAAGCTTCTGCGGAATGGACTGTGAATGCTCAGATTTATTGTTCACAACACTGCTAAAAGGTTTAGAGATTAAAAAAGGGAAAAAATACCAAGATTAAGTACTGAAACACATTTTCGGTCATTGATTTTTGTCCAGGTTTGGCAAAGTTTTCTGTAAATTTGTAAAAAGCCACCAAAAAACTGTAAAAAAAGTTTTGAAGTGAATTTCCGTCATTTTGGTATACGGTACTTTTTGCAGAAACTGGCAATTTTTAACGATATTTAAAAAAGAAGCCTTCAGCTGTTCTCATTTATCTTTCAGAACCGTTTAGCTTTCATTAATAAACTATTCAAATTTCGCAAATTCAAATAACGTTACAGAGTGGGAAAAATGAATGAGTTTTGAAAAATTAGAGATAATTTTTATTTCCACCATAAGCCCCTATGGGGACCACTTGAATTTTACCCCTATATGGGCAATTTTCCATCTAACCCCTATAGTGACCACTTTAATCGTACCCTATAGGGGTATTTTTTTCCCTCTAATCCCTATAGCGACCACTCTGGCTTTTCTAAGTAGTAGAGAATTTTTGGGATATAACAGAAAAAAATTAGAGATAAGGATTTCGGAACACTTGAATCCACCCCTAGAGGGACAATTTTCCACGTTTTTACAAACTTTTTCTTCAGATTTCGAAGCAATTCCGACAACTGCCTCCCGAAAGCTACATCCCTCTGAGAGATTCGCTTATCAATCACTTGAGGTTAACCCAAAAAAGGGTTCCGAAAAGGCGTTTCCTGTCCAGAATCCACGGCAAAACGACGCACGACGACCAAACCGAAGCGATTTCGACGCAACTCTGCGTCGCCGTCGCCGATCTCTACATCCAGGTGCCCCAGTGGACCAATTGGATCGCCGGACTCATCAATCAGTTGGGAAATCGTCGAGTCCTGTTGAAGATCTTTAGCTTTTTCCAGATTCCACCAGCTGGAAGGCGACCGGACTGCCACCCTCTTGACTTTGCTTCGAGTTTTTCCCGAGGAAGTCGAGGAGGTTTGGGATTTCAGAAAAATAAAGCCGAAAAAGTTGGAAAATCTCCATTCTTTGAGAAAAACAAGAAGAGAGAGAAGTAGTAGAGTATTAAAAAATTGACTCTTCGGACTTTTTCTAACTACTCCCTTCAGTCACGCGAAAATAATAAAAAATTTCAAGTTAAAATTCCAAAATAATTGCCGTTTTCGGCTCTATCAAAGATTTTTTTGTATCCCTGGGAAAAAAAATTTTTCGAAAAGTGAAAATTCTTTGAAAAGACTGTTGAATAGAAAACGTTTTTTACCCCCCGGTTGAACTTCTGCTGAAACTTTGCTGAAGTGTACTTTAGGACCCCCTGATTGCAGAACAGAAAGAAAATTTCTCGCAATAAATCTCGTTTTCGAGTTAAGACACTCCAAAAGCCCGAAATAGCGCTTTTTTGGCTTAATTTGCGTATTTTGCACATTTTGAAGCTCCATAACTCGGAAACGATTGTTTTTCTTTATCTGTAAAAAAAACGCTCCCTGAGAAAATAACATTTGACATTTTTTAACATTTATTCAGTCCTCAGAGTAATCATGTATCTGCTGAATCATGGAATATTTGAAGAGATGTTTGTCGGTTCGCGCAACTGAGAAAAATAACAAGAAGCCTTTAATTTTTTTCGGATTAGATGCTTGTCGCAATTCTGAAAAAAAGATTGGAAAAATTCAAATAAAAATACAATTTCACTATTTAAAGTCAGGGACTTTTTAAAAAATCCATTCAATTATTTTTTTCTCATTCCTGCAAAAAAAGATAGAAAAAAACTCAAATAAATTCCTCACTACAAAAATCTTCTAGAAAGTATTTTTTTCTTGTAGAAATAGTCATTTGAAAAGCGTTTGGAACGTATCTGTTCTGGCTTTCTCGTGTTTTTTCTTTCTAGTTCTAATTTAGTCTACTTGCTTTCAATTAAAAAGTTTTGGTCGCACTGAGAATGGCTCAACGAGTAACGCAACTCTTTGTGAAAACTGTATATTCTATTTTTCTTCCAGCAAGCTGGAATTGGAGAAAATCGTCGTGATGTCGTGCGGAAAGAGCTGGCGGAAAGTGGGAAAAATATTCTGACTTTTCTGGTAACTTGAAAGATTAAAAAATAATTATGAAAAATATTCAGACCCACGTCTTTGCAACATATCAAAATAGTACGGATATGATCAAAAAGGTGATTTTCACATGAATTTCTGGGCAATAAAGGACATTCCAAGGTTTTGTACTGCTTGAACTCGACGATCAGCAACCCGCTTTTCTTCACCGACGATTTCGCCACGAGCCCCCTGTTGCAGTCGGTTTTCCAGATTGTGGTGGGTTTTGAAAAGATTTTTTATTTGAAAAAAAAAACCGAGAATTTATCCGAAATCCAAAATTTTTTTTCCCAAACATTTTACAGGTTTTTAAAGCGTGGAAGGGGTCCTAAACTTGGTTTTTCATCTTTTAAGCTTTAAAACATTTTTGTCGCCCTTATAGGGGCAACCTTAGGGCCCTTGAAAGTTCCCCTTAAGCTTGCAAAAGTGGTCCCTAAGGGGACATGCTATTTGACAATTGTTATAACTCTAAACGAAGAAGCATTTCCATGTGAAAAACTGAATAAATAAGCGTTTTTTGAATGAAATTGAAAGACCCCTATAGGGTCCACTTGAGCTTTAGGGACTAAGGCATCAGACCCCTAAAGACCACCTTAGTTTTACCCCTATAGGGACGACTTTTTCGACCCCTACAGGAGCTCTTTGTTCCCCTAACCCCTATAGGGACCACTCTGCAATTCTTAAGTGTGGGGTGCACTTTTCTCATCCCTACAGCGTCTGTTTTTCCCCTAACCTTCTAAAGGGACCACCCTGCCGTTCTCAAGTATGTCCTATGTCACGATTTAAGGCGACGACGTCTCCCCAACTGCCACCGTCGCTGCACGAGGTGGCGACTGAAGTCATCGGCTCGGCTCTGCTTCGCGTCGAGCAAATCGAGCAGAACTATCCGCTGGCCAAGATCCTCCAAGTGGTCCGTATTCACACAACCCTCAAAATTCCCACCCAATTCCTTATCAGGCCATCCTCCAGCTCTACCCTGCCTTCCAAGCCGCCGCCGAGCTTGAGGATCTTGACAAGTTTGAAAATGATATCATGAAAAACATGGTCCTCTATTAAAGATTGCACAACTTCACTCGGTTGTTCGTCGAGATGAACGAGTCGTTTTGCGTGAAAATGGCCGCCGAAGCGCCGACGGATCCCAGTGAAATCGGAAACCTTGCCTGTCTGGAGCTTCTTCTTCTCGTTGCAGAACATCACGATTTCACGGTGAGTGGGAAGAGAAAAACAGCAATAAGAAAGAAGGACAGTGAGTGTTAGAAGTTGAAGAGACGCCAGAGAAGTTATGAATTTTTTTCCTGACTTTCAGTAGGTTTTAAAACAGGATTGAAGGTCATACAGTAGGTTAGAGATCAACGGTTCTATAAAGAGAGAAAGAGAGTTTTACTACATCTTCACTACGCAATAAGAAGAAAGGAGAGCGAGTGTTCGAAGTTGAAGAGACGCTAGAGAATGAGAATAAAAGATACTTCTCAGGTTGAAAGAGACGCCAGAGAACTCATAGATTTGACTATCAGTAGATTTTTAAAACTTAGAGTTAAAAAGATCATACAGTAGGTTAGAGAACAACGGTTCTATAAAGAGACGCCAGAGAAAGAGAATTTCACTACATTTTCAATACGCAATAAGAAGAAAGGAGAGTGAGTGTTAGAAGTTGAAGAGACGCTGGAGAATTAATACATTTTTTTTCTGACTTTCATTAGGTTAAGACTCAGGTTTGAAGAGTAGGTTAGAGATCAACGGCGGTCTAAAGAGACTCCAGAGAAAGAGATTTCACTACACCTTCCCTACGCAATAAGAAGAAAAGAGATGCCAGAGAATGAGAATAAAAAAAATACTTCTTTGGTTAGAAGAGACGTCATAGTCATGCATTTTTTTTTCATGCCTTCAGTAGTTTTGAGAACTTATAATTAAAGAATCATACAAGAGGTTAGAGATCAAAGGCGGTATGAAGAGAGGTCAGAGAAATCATACCCTTTTTTATTGTGCGTCTCTTCTGATCGCTGCTGTCTTCAGAAGGTTCGAAAGCTTGGGATAACAGTAGATTAGGGATCAGCGGTGGCCTGAAGAGACGTCAGAGAAAGAGAATATCCTAACGTCTCTACCGTCTCTTCATCTCTTTGATCTCTCGCTTGAAGTTTCTGCTTTTTTGTTTCATAATGAGAGATTATAAAGCGAATTTTTAATGTTTATGTTTTGAAACAGAAAGTTTGATTTTCTTCACTCGGTCATTTTCGAAGTTGAATCAATTCTTTCAAAAGATTAGCCTCAGATTAAGAAAACTTCATTTTTTAAATTTTTCAAGGAAAAAGAATAATTCAGGGCGTCTTCATAATTTCGCGACATTAAAATAGTTTTAGCGATCTGAAATTTTGGCTAGAAGCTTCAATTTTGTGCAGAAAAAGTCAGAAAATCCTTTAATGTATGATATTTCAACGGCTTGAAAGAATAGCCTTGCTTGAAATTTCGTCTCTGACCGCGAAATCAGCTTCAATTTTTGTTCCAGTTGGTCGACATGTCCTTCAATGTTTGGTACCGTATTTCTGAAGAGCTGTTTCGCATCAACGACGATGATCATATTGCCCGATTCCGACCTTATGTTAAAAAGTAGAAAAAGAGAAAAATCATTAATTGAACTATTGATCCAAATATTTGAGATATATCATGTCCTTGTACCGACATTGCCGCTTGGATACCGATGAAACGGACGCTCCGGAGCCGAATTCGGATTTCGCCGAGTTCCGGTTGAAGGTAGAAACGACCTTTCGATTCGATTTCACCCTTTTTGAGATCAAACTAATATTTTAATGGATCAAAAGTATTGAGAAAAGTCTTAAAATGCCTAAGGGCATGCTTTTTCCGAAATTTATGGGGCTGGAGGTCATATTGATTAGTGACGTTATGGCCTGTGATACAGTACGATGAGGCTGACCGTAGAAAACATGAATGAGGAAATTTTAACTTTTTGGAAAGATCACAAAAAGTTTGAGACTCTCAAGTTCAAAACTGCCTGTATTTTTCTTATAATAAAGGGTGTTTAAAGAAGATGAGATATCAAGAGAGATTAGACAACTAGACTGTCGCAGATTGGTTCAAAAACAGGAGTATTTGAGTTGTCGTTAAACGAACTGAAAGTTTTTCTTACCATCTTTTGAAAATATGCATTTTGTTGAACTTGGAATTTCCAATTCTGTCAGAAAAATTACGAAAAAAAAGCTTTTTTGATTTTTTGTGTGAAGTTCGAGCTTCTAAACATTTTTTTACGTTGTAATATTTTTGGTTGAATTTTTTTGTTTTTGTTTTGTTTCTGTTTGTAGGAAAAAAGTAGCTTCAAAAAGTTCCATACAAGGAAGTTGTGTCCAGAAAATTTTTGCGCTGTTTTGAACAGATTATACCTGTTTCACGGCTGGCGTGAACAATCATAAAAAAAGTCCGGACACGATAATAAAAACAGATAGTTCTGGTTGGAGAGAGCGCAGACATGCCAAGTTAGCCGTAAATCGGCTATACAGTAGAATTTGTTTGAAAACCTGAAAAACCACCTTTTTCAGGTCATCGACACCCTCCGGGACGTTGTTTTCATCGTTCATACTGACGAGTGTTTGAGAATGGTTATTATATTTTTATCCGTCAAATAATTGGGAGTTCTGATTAAGGTGTTCTCCCTGTTGAAAGAAAATTCGGCGAAACCGCAGTCGACCTGGGACGAATGCGAAGCGGCGCTCTTTCTCATGTCGGCCGTTGTTCAGAATTTGATGCCGTTAGTGTTTTTTTTTTCCATCTTGGAGCTGCCGGCAGGGCGCCCCGGTAAAAATGACCCCAAAAGTGTGAAGTAAGAAGAAAAAAAGGCTTTTTTGACAAAATGAGCGCTTAGCCGCTCGGGTCCACTTGGGGCCAACCTTGGGCGAATGTCGGCCTCCAGCCCGCTCGGGGCACGTTACGGTAGTCCCGGGCTGCCCGACTTTCACCACAACTTGAAGCAGTCTGACTTCTCTGCGCTCTCATTTCTCTCATCTCCTACGTATTAGTTTTCGGAGACTCACAAGGATTTCCGAGCGAAATAGAATGTAAAAAGAAGAGATTCAAGCCTCTAGAGTTAAAAAAAACTTGAGACCGGCTTTTTGGGCAGCGAGTTAGTGGGGGATGAGGTACTGCAGGAAATCCTTTTTTTCGAAAATGAGGGTTTATAAATTTATCGGAATTGGTAGCTTTTTAAGGGAACAACAGAAAATCTGAAATCGAAAAATAATTATTCGGTAATGTTTTTGTTACATCTCGTAGAGATCGAAAAATTTGTATCAAAATGTAGCTGAGAATGAATCTTTGCTTCATTGGAAATTTGTATAAAGCGACTCTTCAATCTCAAAAATTAATTCTTCAGAGATCATTTGACTTATGGAAAAGGATGAAAATTAGAGATGACTATTATTTTTTTGTAAATTTGACAGAGTCAGTTTTTAGTGAAGACGACGGAGTGATGCCGGAACTGCTCCAAGCGATCGTCTCCCTGCCGGTGACGTCACATCCCGCCATAATTCTCACCTGCACCAGTCTCATAGGAGACTGCAACGAGTGGCTCGAGAAACATACCAACTTTGTTGGTGCGTTGTGTATGTTTAGGGTTATTGGGATTTGATGAGGGTTGTGGGCTTTTATTTGAAGCAAAGGTCTTTCTGAGGGCTGGAATGTAATTTTTAACTGGGTATCTGAAAATTTGGATCGGCAAATCGAGCCGCTCACTGAAGAGAAATAATGGTTCCTTCTCAGAGCCAACGATCCGATGGCTGCTCAATTTCGTTGGTCAGCCGCGGTACGCGGCTCGTGTCGCTGAGACTATCGAAAATGTAAGTTTATTAAGGTTTTCAAATGCGGTGTTCCTAAAAAAATGAGAAGAAAATTGACTCAACCAAAAATGATTTTTATTTTTTCTAACTTTAAGGTCTCGTCCAAATGTGCACGGGAGATGACAGGAGTGGTGCCGGAACTTCTGAACTTCATAGAGATTCTCGAAAATGCGAACACTCTGGGATCTCAAGTCGAAGAAGCTATAAATCATCTTCTCAAAGGTCTCAGAATTTACGATTGCGTGAGAAAAGACTTTTTTGATGAAAAATCCGATGCTTTTGAAAGTCCTGATAATCGGTTTTTGTAAAAAACTAGTGGAACTTTAGCTTCTAGAAAGTATCCGGGTCGAGTAAGGTTCAAGAAAATCAAACCTCAAAAGGAAGTTTTGACCAAAAAAGTCGCTTTTTCGTATCTTTCCAGACGCTCTTATGAATAAACATTCAAGTAAGGAACTGAAAAGTGAATTTTAGCCTGCTCGACCCTCATCTTCACCATGGAATACCAGCAGACGAAACTCGGCGTCGAGAGGCTCTGTCTTCCGATTATTGAGAACTTGCAGAAGGTTCATTTCAGAAAAAAAAATTCTCACCATGAACCACACAAAGTTGACTTTTATTGAATGAAAAAGTTGAATAGAAAAATAGAAAAATAGATACCAGGAACGGGCAAATACAGAACTCATTCAGGAGGAGGGGTTAGCTTACGATAACTATCGAAAATCAAGTTTCAACCTCAGGGAGGTAGTTTTGGCCACAATGATAAAAGTTTCAGCTTCAGGGAGGTAGGATTTAGGAAATCTTGGGAGGAGCTAAGGAACTCCAGAATAGTCCCTTCAGGGGCAACCTTAGGGGCCCTTGAAGAGTCCCTCTAGGGACAATTTTACCAAGCCCTATGTAGACCCCAAACGCTTGAAAAGTGGTCCCTATATGGGTTTCAGTTGGTGACCCCTAGAGGGAACATGCTAGTCGATAAATTTTATGAGCTCGAAACGAAAAAGCGTTCCCATGCGAAAAACTAAATAAATAAGCGTTGTTTGAATACAATTGAAAGACCCCTATAGACATCATTTGAGCTTTAAGGGCTAAGAGGTCAGACCCTAAACTCCAAAATGAACGGCTTTTTCGACCCCTATAGGGCTTGTGAATCCCGCTAACCCCTATAGGGATCACTCTAAAAATCTTGAGAAGTTGGCGGTATTTAAAAATGGTCTGTCCATGTATGATAGTTACCATTACCCTGCTCCCCCAGAGTGGCCAATTCTGCAAGTTTTAGTGATCCTACAGGGGTAAAGTGGTCCCTAAAGGGGGAGGCTTTAAGGGCCCTAGTATTGCCCCTTTAGGGATCACTCTGGCATTTCTAACCAGTAAGAATTGCCATTATTTTTTTCAGAAGATTCTTTTGACCTTAGAAATACTTTTTCACCATGAGAAGAAAAAGTTTTTTTGAGCTTTTTCAATCAAATAATTTTAAAAAAATACCTCTTTTTAGGATTTTTTTCTGGTTTATTAGGTTATCAGGTTCTTTATTATTTAGAATTTTTCAGTAATTTTCATGACATTCTCCAAAAATCATCATTTATTTAGGCGATGCGAGCATCAAACGAAATCGAAAAGATAGAAAACAAGGAGAACGAAACGGCGACGGACACGTGGGCGCGACAAGCGACATCGCCGATCCTGTGGATCGATCGCGTCGCGTCGATTTTCCGCGAAGTTTGGAAGCCGGTAATTGTTGATATTACGGTGGTTCTTGAGAAATTCGCGTCGTTTTGGTCCTTCTTTGGTTTTTTATAGAAAATGTTTATTGAAATAATATGTACCATTGGAAAGGTCGTATTCTTTTTCGTATATGGTTTTCCAATGGTTACTTTGTTTTTTTAAAAAAATTTAAGTTTTTCATAAAAACGCGCAATTCTTTTTTTACTCGTTCTGTCACTTTTTGAAGAAAGAAGAGGTCAAATTTGACAGGCCCCTGGTCCAAATGTTCCCGACGCTCCGTGGCTAGAGGTCGCCAAGGGATTGTTCCAAGTTCTGCTCCAGGCCATGAACCAGTACAGCGACAAGGTGCGGCATGTCGAGCACTGCTGCCGATCATTGAGGTATACGAAAGAGTTGAAAAAAACTGTTCACAAGTCCAAACGACCTCAAAATGTCTTCAAAAAGAAGAGTCTAAATTTCTTTTTTGAGTTCCTAAAAATGTTTCAAAAGTTTCTCGGAATCTTCTTTCTTTCACTTTTTTTCCACCTCATTCTTTTCTTAAAGGTCCTTTCCAGAAAAAGGTGCCTTTGAGGCCTTTTTGGAGGCTTTTTTTCTGATAGTCCTTTTTCAGACCCCCGTGCTGGTAGGGCTTTTTATTTGGTTTAAAAAGGCTTTTTAAAAACTTTCATAGGCTTTTTAGAATCATTCTAAAGTAGAAAAATGATTTCCTTTTTCCGAGCATTTTTCTTTTAGGAATAAATTGATTAAAAAGTATCTGACAAATAAAAACGTAAGATTTGAGCTTCCTTTGTATTGCTTTTCATTTTTCAACGGTTTTCAGAGAAATTTTTCTAAGATGATAAAAAATAAAGTTTGAATTTTTGCTAAAAAGCTCGTTATAGAAAAGTTGTTTTAGGACATTTTTCCCAATTTTTGTTTTCTGCCTCATTTTCTGTGTCTCTCCTAATATCTTTGTTTCATGGATATTTCCGATTTGATCAGATCTGAGAATTTTTAAAGGTTTACTCTGGGAAAATTAGATTACGATAAGCTATTTTGTGTAAACATTTTATGTTGGCTGAAAGTTAAAATTGAGTTTGTTTTTGGTAGAGATACAAATTTACATATCATGAATGGAAATCTCGAAATTCACTGTTTTACGAGGACATAGGACAGCAAATTTTTTACTTATTTCGAAGATTTGTGATTTTTAAGGTACCTGGTCCGATCCTTGGGCGTACAATCGTCAATTTTCGTTGTACCGCTTGTAAACTCGGTAATTTAAAAAAAAAGTAAGAGACATCAAAATATGATCTAAGATGGTGAATACGTACCGTCGGTACCAGCACTCGTGTATCCTCTACCTTTCCTCGGTTTTGGTCGATGAATACGGCTCTTTTGACGAGTCTCGACCCGTTCTGTTGGAGCTGGCTGTGGTGGGTCTCCAAGATGGTATTCCCGAAGAAGTTTGGAAGTTTTCAGGAACTTTTCGCCATATCCAGTCGATTGCTGAAGGAGAAGAACGGGTACATTGAACATCCGGACACGGTTGATGACTTGTTCCGACTTGCTGCGAGGTGGGGGACAAAGCGAGAGATCAGGAGCGTCCGAAGAGACGCCAGAGAAGCGGAGAATATTTTTTTTTTCTTTGGCGTCTCTTCGATTAGCGCGATCTATCGCTCATTGGTTTTTTGTTTTTGCAAGTGATCGTAACATAGTGAAGATGAGAAATCAAATTGAAGAAAGCGAGAGATCTGGGGCGGTCTGAAGAGACGTCAGAGAAGCGAAAGTACTTGTTTATCTGGCGTCTTTTTTATTAGCGTGATCTCTTACTCGTTTTATATTGCTTTTGCAAGTGGGATAAAACATAGTAACGACAAAAAGCCAAATTGAAGAAAGCAAGAGATCAGCGGCGGTCTGAAGAGACGCCAGAGAAGCAGGGCATTCTTGTTTCTCTGGCGTCTCTCCGGCCAGCGCGATCTATCGCTCATTGGTCTCTTGTTTTTGCAAGTGATCGTAACATGTTGAATGAGAAATCAAATTGAAGAAAGCGAGAGATCAGCGGCGGCCGGAGAGAGATTAGAGAAGTGGAGCATCCTTGTTCCTCTGGTGTCTCTCCGGCCAGCGCGATATCTCACTCGTTTTATATATTGTTTTCGCAAGTGTGGTCATAAATTAGTAACGACGAGAAATCAAATTGAAGAAAGCGAGAGATCAGCAACGAGCGAAGAGACACGAGAGAAGTAGGGCTTCCTTGTTTCTCTGGCGTCTCTTCGGTCAGTGCGATCTCTCTGTCATTTTCTCTAGGGTGTTTAAGATAGGAAAATTGCTGATAAGGAATTATGTTCCAAAAATATTCGAAGGACGGGTAAAACAACAAATAAAGCCCTAAAACGAATTTCAAAGGAAATTTCACTTCAGACTGGTCCTCCGAGCCCCGTCGGCCTTCTTCTCGCATCCGACTGGAATTGCGCCAGAACTCTACGCGGCGGCCATCGAAGGCCTCCAGTTGGATCACTGTGACGCCAACCGGAGCGTCACCAAGTTCCTCAATGAAATCATCGATCAGATCCTCATCGCTCGGAAGGTTTCGGATCCGTTTCGTCATACCGCAATTTGCATGAAAAATATAGAATTGCAAATCAAAAAAAAAAATCCAGCTGAACTGGGGGAACGGCTGGAGGAAAGGATTTTCTGAATAATTTTCAAGTTTCTTTGAGAAGATAGACGGCAGGCCAGCGCTCATACTTAGGATTTCCAGAGAGGTCTCTTTTAGGGGTTAGGAGGGAAAAAAAGTAACTATAATGGCCAAAAAAAGTAATCCCTATAGGGAAATAATAAAGGTGGTATCTATGGGAGTTTAGGGTCTTTTTGTTCGGGATGCATAATTTGGAATAACTAGATTTTTCATCAAAAATAATCAAGTAGTTTGAAATTTAAATAATAGCACCAAAGCCAAAAAAAAGAATATTTGTCAATGGCGCGAATTTTCCTTTACATTTTTTGTCAAAAAACAGTTTTTTTTTTATTAACAGATTTTCGTTCATATTTTTTTCGACACCTGGACGAGCAGCGCATTTTTTTTTCGAGTCGCGAAAAAAAAAACTTTTTTGCGGAACGAGAAACATGGAGCTTAGTCCATCTTTGGTAAGAAAAAGTTTTTTCTCAGAAAAACTACATGGACAACGGCGTGAAAGCGGCCATCGATCTCGTTTCGACCCAAGGAAAGGGAGTCGTCGCCTCGGCGCTGAACGCGGCTCTTTTCAAGGTTTTTCTCAAGTTGAAAAAAAGAAAAATGAATTGGTTTCGCAGCTGAGCGGCCAACTACGACGCGACATGGCCGAGGTGATCGCCTCCACCGGCAAATTCGACAAACAGGTGAGATTTTCCCAAAAATCGATAGGGTTTACAGACTTTCTGATCTTTTGAATTAAAATCTTGATTTTCTTTCTCAAAATGAGCATTTTTACGGATTTTTCATTTTAGAAACAACGAGAATGGCTGGTTTTTGCGGTGGCCAGCCTTCCGAATGAGCCGGTCAAGGCGACCGGCGAACAACTTGGCGCTTTCGTCGAGGGAATCGCCCATAAGTCAGTTTACTTTTTCAAACAAAAAGAGAGAAAAAATCAACTTTTCAGCGCCGAGAATTCGACATACTCCGTGTTTACGCAAATCAAAGAACTTATTAAGCTATTTTCATAGATCTTCTTTTTTTTTACTTATTGAGAAATTTTTAAGAATAAGATTTAGGACACTCTAACGTTAGCCATTTGATAGGATAGGAACGTGGGAATCGCGCTAGAGCGTAGCGAGAGAAGAGAGCGCAGACTGTTAGATTTTACAAAAATCTAGCTCGATTCCCATGTACATTTTCCATTGAGACACCTTAGTATACGACTTTTTTTTTACCTGTTCCCCACTTGATTCTTTCACCTGACTTATTAATTTATTTCCATTTTAGGAGTTTTTAAACTGCCACCGAGTTATTGTTACATTACGTGTAGGGAAATTGGCCGGCTTTTTAGGTCGTTTTTTTTGTTGAAAATCAGGACTTTCTAGACCCGAAAAACCGGCCCTTTTATTCATCTCGTTGCTCGTTTTACGTGTTGTGTAATTAGGATCCTTTAAACTATGTCATTCGCTAATACATCTTGTTATTCCTCTTTTTCTTCCTAGGGTTTTTTTTCTCTTTCTTCTCATTTACTCGGCCTTTATCGATAGAAACTTGTGTTGTAATATTCAATATTCAATAAACACACTTTTTGCATCTATTTTTTTTTCTCTCATTTGTTTTCTGTTGCTGAATGAAAAATGTACATTGATTATTCTACACGATCCCAAAAGTTTCGATCAACGTGAAGGACGTCATAGCAGCTTACACTTCTTGAAATAATAAATAATCGATAGAGCGTCAAAGATACATAAAATTCTCGAAAAATTATCAAAACATCTGAAGCTTTTGGATGAAGCTTAGTCAGTTGATAACCTATATCGTTTGAAAGCTGACGTTGAGACGAATCGAATGATGTAATCGGATAGGCTGTAGCTGCTCTGCGAGCCGAGATATAAGCGTTCAAACATTTCTTTAAAAATTGAAATTGCGCGTCAGATCAAATGTGTTGTGTGAAGTTGCGCGTAGGTTCAAGAGCTTGTCTGAGGCCCTCATCGGTGTGTTTCCTCGCGAAAAAGGAAAAGCTCAAAAAAAAGTTGATTATTTTCAAGTTCTTTCTAGTGGAATTGATAGAGAAGCTTCTATATAGTACGGTTATCATATTAGTTTGGAGGGAAAAGCTAAAAAATGGGGAAAAAAAGAGGTCCGAAAAAATTTCTTGTTTCGGACTTTCAAGCCTGATAACTTTGTTCATTTCAAAGCTACAGAGGAGATGATTATATCAATCGATTCGTCTCATCATCAGCTTTCCAATGACTAATGATTTTCAGAGATTGCAATAACTTGAATGACGTCATGGGGATTTATCAGCTTATATCTCAGCTTCTCCCTCAAAAGTGACGGTATAGCAATCTATCAATAAAGCGTCATAAGACGGATCCTTTGATTTGGTTGGTTCCCTGATAACTCATCATATCAACTAGTTGCAAGCTGAGATAAGTCTGATGCTTCTGGATGAAGCTTTATTTGATGATAGCCTGTATCATTTGATAGCTGATGATAAGACAAATCGATGAATATAATCAGTTTCTTTGTAGCTTCAAAATGAACAAAGTTATGAGGCTTGAAAGTCTGAAAAAGGCGGCTTTTTCGGACCTCTTTTTGTCTCAATTTTTAAGCTTTTCCCTCCAAACTGATATGATAACAGTACTATATAGAAGCTGATCTATCGATTTCAGCCGAAATAACTTGAAAACAACCAACTTTTTTTTCAGCTTTTTCTTTTTCGCGAGGAAACCACACCGATGAGACCCTCAGACGAACACTTGAACCAACGAGCAACCTCGGTCAAGACGTTTCATCCGACGCGCAATTTTAATTTTTAAGAAAACCTTTGAGAGCTTATATCTCGGCTCGCAGAGCAGCTACAGCTCATCTGATGATATCAGTCGATTCGTCTTGATGCCAGCTTTCGATTTATATAGGTTATCAGCCGATTAGGCTCTACCCAGAAGCTTCGAGCTTGCCTCAGCTTAAACCCGGTCAAAGAGAAATCTATCGACGTAGAATAATGTTTCGAGTTTAATATCCAAGTGAAACAGAGCATGAACACATGTCAGTCGAATTAAAGCCCCTCGATTTTTGCCATTTTTGGGACTTTGAAAAATCATAACTCGATTTTTAGGAGGTTGGAGACTCAGAGACCGAGTTTTTCCTGATCCTTGTGAGCTCCTCTATCCATTGATACCAATTTCGAGGAGTTTCGGATTTTTCAATCTGCAAGTTTGATCGCCTCTAACTAAGTTCCTAGTTGACCTACGGAGGTCAAACCTGGCCCCCGGTTATTCTTTCGACGAGATCTATCGATTGATATAGGTTTCATCCGGATCGGCTTCCATGACTTCAGAAGCTCGAAAAAAAGCCAAGGGGTTAGACTGTACTTTTTTCGATTTTCCTGAAAACCAAAGTTTTCGAGATTTTTACATCAATCGATAGGGAATGGAGTCAGAAGCTGGAAAATCCTGGTCAAAAAGTTCTAGGGTTTCTAGGAAAAAAGTTATGATGCTTCAAAGTTTCTTGATAATCATAGCTACACTCCTAGGAGGTTAGATACTTAGAGACCTAGTTTTTTTTGACCTCCTTGATCCCCTCTATCGATTGATACCAATTTCGAAGGGCTTTGGACTTTTCGATCTCCAAGTTTGATCGCCTCTAACTACGTTCCTAGTTGACCTACGGTGGTCAAACCTGGCCCCCGGTTATTTTTTCGACGAGATCTATCGATTGATATAGGTTTCATCCGGATCGGCTTCCATGACTTCAGAAGCTCGAAAAAAAGCCAAGGGGTTAGACTGTACTTTTTTCAATTTTCCCGAAATCCAAAGTTTTCTAGATTTTCACATCAATCGATGGGGAATGGAGCCAGAAGTCCGAAAATTCAGGTCAAAGTCTTCTCAGACGCTTAGAACCAAAGTTATGATTTTTCAAAGTTTATTATTTTTCATAGCTCGACTTCTAGGAGGTCAGGTATTCAGAGACCTAGTTTTTCTTGACCTCCTTGATCTCCTCTATCGATTGATACCAATTTCGAAGGGCTTTGGACTTTTCGATCTCCAAGTTTGATCGCCTCTAACTACGTTCCTAGTTGACCTACGGTGGTCAAACCTGGCCCCCGGTTATTCTTTCGACGAGATCTATCAATTGATTAAACCATTCGTTTTTGTTGCCAGCTTGCCAATGAATAAAATTAAAAATTCTATTACCAAAGAAAAAAAATTGTCCAACTTTTTTTTCTGCTTACCTCAGATCGTTCGGGATTTCGTTTTCAACGAATTACACTGCGTCAAAAATTTTTTTATTCATATTATCAAGTAATAATGCTACTCGTGCTTCTTGAACAAGTCGTATATGAACGGGATTGCAGTAAATGAGAAAAATCAGCAAAGTGACGCAATATTCAATAAGAAATATCCTCTATGGTAGCTGAATAAGAAGTGTGCGGTAGATTTGGGTATAATAAAATGCAATAAAAATGCGATAGAAAAAATGAACAATGAATGTGTAAAAATAGCCGCGAAAATAGGAAAATATTGTGCGCTCCAATGATAAAATAATGAAATCGACTCCGTTAGCGCTTTTCTACGACGCGAGAAAGGGTTAAATATCCACTGAAGTGGAGCGTTAAGTGGTCGCTAAAGGGATTTCTAGAAAAAATGTCCCTCTAGTGAGCGTGGTCCGTTTAGTGCGACTTGAAAAGTTGCATTTCTCTGCGCCCGCTGCTATTTTAACGTTTCTTAGAAACTCCAGAGTGACCCCTATAGGGATTTCAGTTAGTGGCCCCTATAAGGGACATGCTAGTCGATAATTTTCATAACTCTGAGCGAAGATGCTTCTTAAATTTTACACAAGCATCTCAACTTAAGAAGCAACTTAATTTTACCCCTATAGGGACCACTTTATCGACCCCTATAGGGGTTGTTTTTCCCCCTAACCCCTATAGGCACCCCTCTGGAACTCCTAAGTTCTCTGACTTCACCGGCTAGGGAATAGAGAGACGCAGAAATCTGGCGAACGGTTTTAAATTGAAGTTTCTGAACATTGTCATTGGGGCGCGTTTTCTAACTTTCGGGGCTATTCATAAGGAACAAAGATTCAGGGAGAGGGCATGCATTTCAGACGTTGGAAGGCGTCTTTTTCGAGCTGCTCGCGGTCGTCGGCATGGGCGATCTGGATGAGTTCGAAGGCCCGCTGCCGCATGCTCTTGCCCCAGAGTTCGGCGATGCCATGCTCCGTGGCGACGTAGCGGGCGTGCCCTCGAGTGGTTACAACACCGGAGCCCTGAAAATTGAATGATACTTTTAGAAATAATCTAGAAAAAAGCAGTTAACGACTCTTCCAACCTAGTTTTAGGTATAAATAGCTGTTGTAACGTATCTAGATGAGGTTTTTGGAAAGTTAGGACTTCCATAGAGAAGTTGAGCTAAAACAATGCTAATGGCTGTTTTCGTCGAAAAAAGAAATCACGAAATGCAAATCATAGTCTACCGCGACTGAGTTTGCGACTGAGTTTTCGCGTGTCTGCGTCTCTCTGTTCTCTCACCGGCGAGGTCAGAGAAAAATAAAAACATCACGTAAACACGAGAGAGACGTTGAGAGATAAGGAGGGCGCAGAGATACCCCGTCCTTTCAAGTCGCGAAAAACGGACTTACGTGTGGGATTTGAAATCGGAACACTAAAAAAAAAACAAATCCTATTCTCAAAACTTAGAAAAATCTGATTTCTTCGTGTAATCTTCTCTCGTGCTATTTCCCTGTTTTCAAGACCTTTGAGAGAAAAGAGGGCACAGACAGGTCAGACAGTTTCAAGGGATACGTAAAATATTAGCTGGACGATAAGAAGCAGAAAAAAAAAAAATCAAACCTGCGAGAGGAAAGGCACGATTTTCGTCTTGCCTTTGGTGGTCCTCGAAGGCATCGCGATCACGGCTTTTCCCAGGCCATCATGGGCCAGAGGAGTCGCCGTCATGAAGTCTACTTGCCCTCCGAAGCCTGGACAAAACTATCTTATAGAAACGGTTTTTTGAACATTTTAAGGAGCAGATGAGCTCTGACCCTTTAAATTCCTATTTTGAGCTATATGGTAACCATGGTCGCACGTGGAATGGCTCTACGCGAAAAGACTACTTGGAAAGACAAATCCGACCCGAAACGACTTGCGCGCAGAGCATAAGAAAGGGTTAGAGAAAGCTGCTGAACTACACTCGGAGCCATTCCTCATGCCACCACGGCTTCAAAAAGTGCATATAAAAATCTTAAGTTAAACAATTTAGAAGCCCATGGTGGCACGTGAAATTGCTCTACCCAAAACGACTGCAAGACCCGTCCGACACGAAACGACTTACGCGAGAGAGCACAAGAAAGGGTTCGGACAAGTTGCTGAGTTTCAATCGGAGCCATTCCTCATGCGACCACAGTTTCAAAAAGAGCGGGGACTTATAGACCTTTTCGTTTTAACAAAATGGTCGCACGTGGAATGGCTCTACGCGAGAAGACAGCTTGGAAAGACGTATCCGACCCGAAACGACTTGCGCGCGGAAGCATAAGAAACAGTTAGAGCAAGCTGCTGAACTACACTCGGAGCCATTCCTCATGCAGTTACGGCTTCATAAAATGCTGAGACTTCTATAAATATTGACACACCCGACCCGAAACGACTTGCGCGCGGGAGCATAAGAAAAAGAGGAGGTCATTCCACGCGCGACCACGGCTTTAAAAAGTGCTAAGACTTATAGAAAACTTAAGTTCAACAATTTGGTCACTATAGTCGCACGTGGAATGGCTCCACCCGAAAAGACTGCACGACCATCCGACCCAAAACGACTTGCGCGCGGAAGCATGAGAAAAAGAAGGCTATTCCCCGTGCGACCACGGCGTTCCCGAGCTCTCACCCGAGAAAAAAGTTGGGCCGATGGCGTCAGAAGCGATTTGGCCGGTCAGGTCAATCTCCAAGCAGGAATTGATACTCGTCATTTTGCTGTTAGCCCTGATGACGTCGATGTTGTTGGTGAAGTCGCAGGGAGCGAAATCTGTCAATTTATTCAATATCTTAAGAAGACTTCTTGAAAAAATGTTAGAGGGTAAAAATTGAACTTTTTCGACATCTTAATAACTTCAGAGTGGTCCCTAGAGGGGCGACCATAGAGACTCTGGAAGGCTCGCTTCTAGGGACCACTTTACCATCACCTATAGAGAACTCGTAACGCTTGAAAGTGGTCCCTGTAGGGACATGCTAGTCGTTAAATTTTATGAACTCTATGCGAATACCATGCGAAAAACTAACTAAATAAGCGTTTTTCAAATAAAATTGGAAGACCCCTACAGGGACCACTTGAGCTTTAGGGGCTAAGGGGTCACACCCTAAATCCCTATAGGTACCACCTTGACATATAATCCCTATAGGGATCACTATGAAATTCCTTTTGATTTTGGGATCTAAAAATAGGCCTTCAACTTTCAAGGCATATGTTCATAAATTTTCAATAAATGACTTCAAAATCGCACAAAATTCCGGATTCTCGTTGACAGTCTCGTAGAACTTGCGCGTTCCGAAGGCGAAACAGGAAACCACCTGAAAAATCGGAATTTTTCATCGGAAAGGCCAAAATTCGATCCATGATCTACCAGTATATCTACGGCCCTAAACGAGTTTTCCATATCTACTCGCATGCTGATCAGGTGTCTCAACGGGTGTACCCGTATTAAACCCGTGTTTCTGAGGTTATTTTAGTCTCAGTTGGGCTAAAACGGGGGAACAACGGGTGTAAGAAAAATATGTAACCCAGCTGTGCTAAAGCGGGGTCTCAGTTGGGCTAAAAATTGCCAAAAGTTCTATCAGCTGGGCTTTTACAAGTTTAATACGGGGGCACCCGCTGAGACCCCGTGTTAGCACGGCGGGATTACCCTGCTCAGCATGCGAGTATGTATTCACCAAAAACTCAATTGATCTAAAGTGTACTTAGGAAGACCTGAGTGGTCTCTATAGGGGTTAGGGGTCAAAAAGTGCCTCTATAGGGACTTCTAAATTTATTTTCCGATTCAAAAATCGAAAAAAAAACTTGATTAATTCATTCTCTGTTTGTATTTTCCACTCAACTGACGCTAATCTATTGTATTTTCGCATAGGCCACTAAAACCCCTATAGTGACCAATTTTACAAGTTTTAGTGACCCCTGTAGAGGGAGGTAAAGTGGTCCCTAGAGAAATCATCGAGGACCCCTAATACTGTCCCTACAGGGACCACTTTGGAGTTCCTAACTCAAACCTTAGGCCCAAGGGAACTCTTCAGGGTTCACCTGCGAATAAAATACCCCTATAGAGGCCACTTCTGCAGGTTTAGTGGCCCCTATAGAGGAAGGTAAATTGGTCCCTAAAAAGGAACCTTCGAGGGCCCCTCAGGCTTCCTCTATAAGGGTCACTCTGGAGTTCCTAAGCATTGTCTTTTCTCATAGCTTAGGCCCAAGTGAACTCTTCAGGGTTCACCTGTGAATAAAATACCCCTATGGAGGCCACTTCTGCAGCTTTAGTGGCCCCTATAGAGGGAGGTAAAGTGGTCTATAGAGAAATCATCGAGGACCCCTAATACTGCCCCTACAGGGACCACTTTGGAGTTCCCAAGCCTTGTTTTTTCTCATAGCAAGGGAACTCTTCAGGGTTCACCTGTGAATAAAATAGGTTCCTAAAAGGCGGGCTTCAAACTTTTCCAGGCATGAACGACTTCTGGGAGTTGTTGATGACGCCCTTGTCCATGAGCTCGATGACGCCGTCGCTGAACATCTCCGTGTGGACGCCGAGGTTCTTGTGGCCGTTCATCGCCAGAAGCGCCGAGTCGGGAATCGCGCCGATCCCTTAAGAGGTCACTAGGGAGGTCTTTGCTTGGAAAAATTGAGAAAGAGAAAAATTTCAAAAAGTATATTCTGCTGAATCTTCAATGCTTGTAAAATCAGAAAAATCAATAAAAATTACCAAGCTGCAAGGTCGCCCCGTTGTCGACCAAGTTCTCTGCGATGATTTTTCCAATCCGCTTCTCGACCTCAAAATTCAAGCTTCAAAAGTTTCAGGCCATTTCCGGAGTCACGTCATTCGGCTCTTCGACAGAGGATCTCGCATAAATCGGCCTTTCGGTCTTGACGAGACATTTGAAGTTCGATTGATGGACTATTGAATGGCCCAAAGTTCGGGGCATTGATGGGTTGACCAGGGCTGGAAAAATCCATAGAAAACCGTCCTTGAATTCCAGAAGCACAAAAAATACATTTTTAAAAAAAAGCCTTGAATATTTGACTTGTAAAAGTTGCATGAGAGAAAGTAGAGAAAAAAAATTCCAAAGTGCGTAAAACGGGTGCAAAATGGGCGCTAAAAGGGTTCCGTTTTGCGGCCTTTATTGAGCCTTTCTTTCTTGGCTTCTGCCTCAAAAAAGGGTGAAAAAAGGGTACTGAAAGCCATTGAAGCTTTCCGATTGTATTACTGTAGCCCATTTTTGTGCATACACAGTCACTGGTAAAAATTATTCTCAATTTGAAAAATGTTGTGTTTCTCAAAAGGGTCCAAAAAGGGTGGATGAAGGCCGATGAAAGAACGGAAAAAGGCAGAAAAAAGGAAACCTTTTGCTTCCAAAACGGGCGCTCAAAGGGCCCTTGAAGGATCCTTCCGATCTTACCAATGATGTGCTTGGCGCTGGTGGCGGCAGCCAGCGAGCAATCGACGTCAACTCCCATCGAGCAAAAGCCCCGTTCATCTGAATCCGGTCAAGTCCGACGTCAAACACGCCTTCAGAAGACCTGGCGGCGAGACGGTGATCAGGGCGACGTCGACGTTGATTTTCCCACTGAGATACGCTTTCGGGACGTCCGACAGGAACATTGTCGTGTAGTCAGCATGGCCCAAAAATTGAAAGTTCTGACTTTATTTTGAGGGATAATCACCTTCATTCACCGATTTGCGAGTTCCGGCACAAATGAACAGGGGATTCGCTCGGATCCGGCCTGAATTTTCGCTTTTCAGGCTAGGAAACCGGGGGAGTTTTCTTATTGGAACCATGGTACTTGGCAGCAGTGAAGGGGAGCTCTCCGGCGAGAATAATGTGAGTGGTGCGGATGTCGCTGAGGTCGGCGTCGTCGACGCGGCGACACAACGCCTGGAGCAGCTCCGTTGGCGTTGCCGCGTGGTTGTGAATGTAGACGTCCGTGTCTGAATCCTTTGTCGTGATCTATTTTTTCCGAAAGCGAATCGGGAGTGAAGCATGGTGAAGCAGTTTATTCGCTGGCACTACCAGCGGGCCCACATTATTTCCCAACGCTAGCTGTCACTCCGGGACGAATTGGACAACGATTGTAGACCGTAACCCGCGCCTACGACTAACTCTTCGATTATACCATGATTCAGCAGAGATTTTCTTCATCTTACTCTGAAGACTGAATAAATTGAATTGAATTGAATCGGGAGTCTACCATAATCCACGAGATAACCTCTCAAAATGGATCGAGGATTTTTACTAAAAGATCTATTTTCCAGGATACTTTTTAGCCCTATTTGAGCCCGAGAAACTAAAGAATCGATTCTGAGACCTCCAGAATACTTTTTAGCCCTATCTGAGCCCGAGAGACTAAAAAATCCATTCTGAAAACTGCAGTATACTTTTTAGCCCTATCTGAGCCCGTGGGACTAAAATATTCATCGTGAGACTTCTAGCATACTTTTTAGCCCTATCTGAGCCCGAGAGACTAAAATAATCTATTGTGAGACCACCAGTATACTTTTTAGCCCTATCTGAGCCCGAGAGACTAAAAAATCCATTCTGAAGACTCCAGTATACTTTTTAGCCCTATTTTCGCCCGAGAGCCTGAAATATTCTTTGTGAAACCTCCGGTATACTTTTTAGCCCTATCTGAGCCCATGAGACTGAAATAATCGTTGTGAGACCTCAAGTGTACTTTTCCTTTTTTTAAAGCTTAAAAGCTTAATCAGAGCCCGAGAGACTAAAAAATCCATTCTGAAAACTGCAGTATACTTTTTAGCCCTATCTGAGCCCGTGGGACTAAAATATTCATCGTGAGACCTCAAGTATACTTTTTAGCCCTATCTGAGCCCGAGAGACTAAAAAAATCTATTGTGAGACCACCAGTATACTTTTTAGCCCTATCTGAGCCCGAGAGACTAAAAAATCCATTCTGAAGACTCCAGTATACTTTTTAGCCCTATTTTCGCCCGAGAGCCTGAAATATTCTTTGTGAAACCTCCGGTATACTTTTTAGCCCTATCTGAGCCCATGAGACTGAAATAATCGTTGTGAGACCTCAAGTGTACTTTTCCTTTTTTTAAAGCTTAAAAGCTTAATCAGAGCCCGTGAGACTAAATGATTAATTGTGAGACCTCCAGTATACTTTTTAGCCCGATTCGAGCCTGTGAGATTAAAATATCAATTCTGAAGCCTCCAGTATACTTTTTAGACCTATTTGAGCCCAAGAAACTAAAATATCTATTCTGAAACCTTCAGTATACTTTTTTTAGCCCGATCTGAGCCCGTGAGACTAAAAATATTCGTAATGATGTCAACGATCCTTATTAGAAATGAGCTTTAAAAAAACTTGATAAAAAGAAAAATATTGTTAGACAAAAAAACGACAAAAATACGTTTCATGCCTATTTTAAATTTTGGTAGCTGATAAATTGGTTAATATTGTTGCCGCATGTTATTAAATAAAAATATAAACTTCAAAAACAAATTTCTGATCCCAGTTTACTCCAAAATGCAATTTTCAAATCCCTATACTCAACTCATCCTCATCCCCATAGTGACGTCCTCATTTCAAAACAACGGAAATCTTCTCAAAATGAATAAAATAACGCTCAAAACAGGAGCGCCACCAGCAGTCCAACCAATTAGCCTCTGCTGACGTAGATTGGCTGCCTATTTTCGCGAGAATTAATGAGCTAAAGTGCATTATTCGGTTCCAAGTGAGAGCAACTAGGAATGAAAAAAAAAGCAGAATTGAAGTTTTGAACTTTCTAGTAGATGAACCGCACAAAATAACAGCGAATTAGGTATAACATTTTTTAGAAAAAGTGAAGAGAGATGTGAAAAGGGAGAAGTTTTTATCAAGAAGTTTCGAAATCGCAACAGAAGAGATGAGCTTGTAATAGCGAAAAATTTGTTAAATAACTTTTTGAAAACTTCAAAATATTGAAAAGAACAAAAAATTTCGTAAATTCATTTACCGCCGTGTGCGCGGGCGTGTATGCACTACTCAACTCTACAGTAACCCCAAATAAGATGAAAATGTCTTTTTCAATGCAAACTCGATAAGAAATCAACAGCTTATGATTTACAAATCTAAAAATTAAATTTACTACCGCTTAAAAGTTCCGCTTTCTTCAATTTCTCTAGCCACCTTTTACCGAAAAAACTACCTTTTCTGTCAAATTTCACTCACTAGATTGAATAAACGAGACGGCTTCATCGGCGCTGACCACTGGAGGGTTCACTCCGAGTTTCGGAACCGCCAAACGATTATCAATCTTCACGCCGGGCACGAAAGATCAAAAAAACTTTCATTTTGAAAATTCGAAAATTTAAAATAAACCTCTTTAGGAGTAATTTAACACCACTCGACGTTGAAACAAGCTTCTTCAGATACTTCATTTCGACGCCTGATAGAGAGGCAACGTCTGAAAGTCAAACAGTTCACGAGGAAACAAATCTGCTGCGCAAACATGGGGAGAAAAGAAAAAAGTTCAAAAAACTGCCGTTTCCAAGTAAATTTTAATTATCATTGATTTCATTAGTGGATTGAATGCCGAAAATTTCCTATAATTTCAAAGAAAAATAACCATCCAAAATAGCTGCATAAAAAAGAATCTTTTTATCCATTAAAAAGATGAGGCGATTATCCTCAACGTCGTAGTTTTTCTTGTTTTCAATTCTTGAAAAACACTTCTATGCAGCCCCAAAAATAATATCAAGTTTTTCCATTGGCATTATTAAAATGAACACGAATGAAACACAAAGTAAAACAGGAAGAAAAAACGAAAACAACCGAAAAAAACTTTTGCGTAAATTTTGTTTACGGTAATTACGTCGGAGTGCATGCAGGAACATCGTCTACAGTAACTGCAAAATATAAAAAAAGGTTCTTTTCCATGTTTTAGAGAAAACGACTCTTTCCGTGTTGCAATTCACAAACTAAAAATATAATTCATTATTGATTCAAAATAAATTCGCGAGAAAGTTCAAAAAAAGAAAAAAAGAAAAATAAACAAATAGAATAAAGAAACGAACGGGGGGAAACAAAATCGCGTGGTTTTACAGCGGCCAGAGAGGCTGGGGTCAAAAACAGCGAAATGTGTGGCCCGTTTTTTCTCACAATGCGATTAGGCCATTCCTATCTGTTTGCAGCTGATATATTGGAAAAAGTACGAACATCACACATCAGAGTTTTCTTTCGAGGGAAAAAAATCGGTGATAAATACAGGTTTGCAAATTACAGATTTCACACAAACAGACTGAAAATAAACTGAGAAAAAGATGTTTTTCTTCAATCCTCTGACAAAAATAAAAGTTCCCAGATGAGAAATCAAAGTTTGACATTAAAATTGTAGAAAAAATAAATGAAAAAAAAACATATGACGAGAATGAACAATGACTTAAACTACGTATGAAAAAGCTTTGATTGAGCAAAATAACAATAAAAGCATATGAAATAAACAAAAACAGAAGTTTGAAAAAAAGAAAAAAATGTCAAAAAAATGGCGATGAAGGGAATGTGTGCTCCAAAGGGTAACGTAAAACTTCACTTGAAAATTTTTTTCATTTTCTCTTTTTAATTTTGAAATTTTCAACTGTTTTTGATTCAATAGTTATTTTTAGAGCTTTCAATATAATATATAATTCCGAGTACAATTGAAAGTTTTTTTCCTGGAGTTATTTAAAAATTTCAAAGGCGATGAAAAATTCGCAGTTACAACAATCTTTCACGTATAAACATACGATTAAAATTCAAAGTTACAACAAAATTTTATGACTCATAAAATGCGTTGAATGTTTCTTTAGAAATCGATTCGAATGAAGAAAAAACAAAAGGTATCGCAAATAAAAGACTTCAAGCGACGCTGACGGGCTTGACGATGACGGGAACTCGGTTGGGTTTGGGTCTGAGCGTCGCCGAAACGGAGCCCCTGGAGCCGCGCGACGGCGGCGGAATCGACGATGTCGTCGTCGTTTCTGGGGCCGCGCCTTCGAACTCGCTGAGGATGCCGATCATCTTCAGGTTGGCGATGATCGATTCTTGTGACTCTCTGCAAAAAGATAATAAAAAGTTTATTGTTTAAAAAAATCAATTTTGGGTGTCTATTTAGTGAACAATGAGTGTGATGAAGTGAAAAAGCTCTAACGGAAACTTTGTCAGAAGGAAAATATTTTTCAAACCATGGATTTTCAGAAAAATAAAGGGCAGAATTTAAAAAATCTTGTCTTGAAGAGATTCAAGCAATTTTAATCCATTTCGAGCCTTGAATAACCCGAAAAGCTGCTGTCAATGGACCATATTAAACTTTGATTTTTCAGAATCCTTGTTCAGTATTTTTCCATTCACTGAACTTTAAAACGTAAAACTTCAATAATTTTGGCGCCCGATAATTTCTCATTTTTGCAGGCACCATGCGCCTTTAATAGCCAAAAAAATTTTGTTTTTAATAAACGAATTTCATTATTGAAGTAAATTTATATATCCGGTAGATTGAAAAACTCAACGAAGTGACACTGTCTGCGCTCTCCACCAAGCAGGCAGTCTCTCATTTTTACCGTGTGAGGACCCATTTTTCGAAGGCTCAAGTCGTCTGTATACACAACTATTGTCTACAGTAAGCCAAAAATGAATATTTTACACTGTAAATGAATTTTTGAACCCCCATAAAACCCCGTGATTTTTCGTAGGACCAAAAAAAAGCTAGAAAATAAGAACTTGCCTCGTGGTGATGACCTGAACTTTGCTCTGTTTGTGAGCGTTCCTCGTCTTCCGACAGATCAACAGATTGGAGAAAAAGTCGCCTGAAACTCCATTTTCACTTCTTTTCAAAGCTTTTTTCAAACCTTTCAAATTCCTGTCGAAAATGACAATGGAAAGTGGGAAATACAGCGGTGGAATACTGGCAACAACGCCGTCCAACGTAATTCTGGTTGGTTCATCTGCAAAAACGTAAATTTTGCAAAAATATTTCGAAAACCGTGTGTGAAGCGCTGTTTACTGTCCTATTTTCAAAAGATCGAATCCAACCAAATCGTTTCATTTTACGAAAATCATATGGTAAGGACGTAGAAGAGGTGGAAAAAGACCACGAGGTACTGTTTTTTGTTGTAGGCCTGTTCTATCTTTTTTCAGACTTTTACGATTTTAATACGCCATACATGGCATTCCTAATGCGGTGAGGGAAGGTGAGCAAAGCTTCCGAAATTAAAAAAAAGTAAGTGCGCGCTTCGGATAAAAGGACTGTGACGTCACAGCTACCTATCGTAACTGAGTATTCAACGGCATGAAGAATACCGTACTCCCCATTTGGCTGCGTACTTGAGGGTGCAAATTTCGCGCCAAATATTTTTTTTTGACGTCACACTTTGGGAACGCCGTGCCATGAAATCGATTAAAAAAATCAGAAATTTACTCTCCAACTTTGCGTTTCCTAGCTACTCAGGTAAATCCTGGGAAATTGTTTGGAAGGTACTAAAAAGGTGTTGGGAGGCTTCCGCTTTTTGTTGCTTGGAAGGCGTTTGGAAGGTCCCAAGCAGATGGAAAAAGGCTTCCAACAGCTTCCCAAGACCCCTTAAATACCTGTCGAAAGCCTTCCCGGAATTTTCTAATTTTCAGCTTTTAAGGACCTTCCAATTACCTGCTGAACGATTTCCAGAGGCCTTTTCAAGACTTTCTAGCTTCTAATTATTTTCCCACCTCCTTCCTAATGCCTCTCTCGGCTTCGCCTGAGCTTCCAATAAGTGCAAAAATCATGATTTTTTTTTTTTCAAAACTCACCAAAGTCAGGCAGAAGCCTGAAAAGTGTCTGATGACCCAGAATAGTCGCCCAGCAGAAGAACAGCGGCAAGCAGGAACGTTTGAGAAAAAGTCCCTGGGAGCGGAAACTCTGGATCCGGGCGTCGTTTTTGAGACCACCCAGAAGCTTGGCCCTCTGCTCGGCTTGAGAAATTATCCGTCCCATCACTATTAGGATCTGAATGAGTGATTTTGAGCGAAATTATGATTTTTCGTGCACTTTTTTGTTCAAATTTTAGATCGAAAATTTTCTATTGAGTTCAGAAAAAAATAATAAACTTATTTTTTTAACCAGACTAGAGAAAAAAATAAAAAAATATGAAAAAAAGTTTTTCATTTTTTTGTCCGTGGAGCGCAATTGTTCACGAAACTTCGCCGAGGTCAAAATCTTTCGATTTTTTTAAATTCCTTCATGAAAACCGTCTTAAGAAGTCGAATTTTTCATCGAATTTTCAGCCGTTTGCTTAAATTTTTTTTAATAAAAAAATTTGAAAGCGATCTTAACAAGACTAGAGAAAAAAATGAAAAAAATGAAAAATACGAGAAAGTTTTCATTTTTATCCGTGGAGCACAATTGATTACAAAACTTGGCCGAGGCTAAAAATTTTTGGTTTTTTTGAAATAAAAAGAAAAAGCCGTCCTAAGGAATCGAATTTTCATCGAATTTTCAGTCGCTCAAATTTTTTTAATCAAAAATCATCATTATACAGTGTGAAAGACCTTATTTCAAACTCAATTATCATTCAAAAAAAGACCTTTTTCTTTCAAAACTCAACACATCTGTTCCTATCATTTTCTTTCTGCTTTTCCAAAAAAAAATTGCAAAATTGTAAAACTCACAACAAAGCCAGCGAGGAGAAGACCACCGTGATAAATATCGAACCAAAAATTGCCGAAATAATGCTGATCGCTTTCGGTCAAAGTATGGTGAAAGTACATCAAAGCCCAGGCGGCTATGATGCAGTGGACCACGACCACCATCTGAATTCCTTCTTCTTGAATCTTTTTTTTCATACTAAAGACAATTCTCTTCAAAGCTTTCTATTCAAAACGATGGTCCATTTCTCGCTATTTGAAAATTTTGACTTCTCTGCGCCCTCCTCGTCTCTCGACGACTTTCTCTTGTTGGCGCGATATTTCCATGTTTCTCTGACCTCGCCGGTGAGGGGAAAGAGGGCGCAGACAGAAAATATTTAGCAACTCCAGAGTGGTCCCTATAGGGACAACCTTAGGTGTTCTCGAAAGTTCCCCTCGAGGGAGCACTTTGCAACCTTTATAGAGGTTGTTTTCCTCTCCAACCCCTATAGGGACCGCTCTAAAATCCTTAAGTATTGTTCCAAAATCAGACAGAAAATGAACAGATTGTGATGAAAAAAGCCTCATTCATTCCAGTCTCCAAATGCGCAAAAGACACTGGTGAACCTACAAGGGGCCCCTTAAGTGACCATTAAAATCATTCCTAATTTGGAGTGAGTTAAGATGTGAACCAACTATTCTCTAACAAAGGCAAAATCAGATGAAAGACCATACAACATCGCGTTAACTGTTCCTGAAAACAGGTTGGAAAAGGTTCCATTTTGCTACCTTTTTGCGCCCTTTTGTAAGCTAATATTGACTCTTCAGCCTCTTTTTCCCTTTCCTGAACCTTGAAAATTTGAAGAAAGCTTGATAAAGGGAGCAGAACAAAAATACATATTCTTTGCTTCAGTAGAGAAAAAGTAACCCACTCGGATGAAGAAATAATAGGTGCCGGAAGATTTTTCGCGGGCGTTGCGTGAGGTGCAGAAGACGAGGCGATCTACAAGAATCCAGAAGACGGCCGCTTGGCATCCTTCCAAGACCACCACGTAGCATGTCGTCAACGGTGGGTTGCCGAGCCGCCATCGGCCAACCACTGTAATCGATTCATTTTTCACGATTTTTTTTAGAAGTCTTCAAGACGGACACCTTCTGAGCTAAACTTCTAACGCAGGTCTGTTTTTAGCGACTTGAAACTTCTCTGGGCCCTCCTCGTCTCTCGACGACTCTCCCTTGTTGAAGCGCTATTTTCGCGTTTCTGTGACCTCGACGGTGAGGGAAAAGAGAGACGCAGACACTCGAAAACTTTCTAGTCGCGGTCTATATTCTCAGATGCCTTTTCTAGGTTCTCTATGGCGCTCAGCCGACAATTCTTCATTTTTTGAAGTAATCTAACCTGGGAATACCTGATCCGCAATTTTTTCCTCAGAAAATCCCTCGGCGAGTACACTAGAAAGGTGCTATGATATCAGAATTCGATGAAACTTGGACAGTCTGTTCCAAACGTCCTCAAAAAGAGCGACTTTTGTGTTTCAATAAAGCTATGAAACCTCAAAGACCCCACTTTTTCTCTACTGCAAGCACGGACATAGGTAACACAAAACGATCGATTCTGGGCAATTCTAGGGATCACTTAAGAGCGCTGACGCTACTAAAGTGCTCACTAGAAACGTTTCGCGTTAATAAAGTCCGAGATGGTTCAAACCTCGAGCTACATGACTAGAGCGTTGAGAAAGGCCTCATTTTTTGTCTAAAACTTGACTAAAAAGGAAAGAGTCAATAGTTATGACGCATTTTTTTGAAGTCTTCAAATTGCTGTTATAAAAAATGTCACTTAAGTGAAAACTCTGCACTTGGAGAGTGGAAACTGCTCTAAAGGAAATTTCGTTCATTTCCTGGTAAGTACAGTATTTTTAAACATCACCAGATTAATGTAGGAATCAAACTATTCGTTTCAAGACCAGCTACGCTTCAAAGCCTTTTTTCTGAATCTAAATACATCATCGGATCAAAAAGCCTCGATAAATATAGCACGAGAAAAAGCAATTTTACGTTATTTATCACCTGAATAGTGAAATTTTTTCCGACTCAAACTTGTGAACAGCTGCAAGTGATACTTTTTTGACATTTCAAAGAGGATATTTTTTTTCCGGGTAAGTTCCGAGACTCCCCCTCAGCCTCGTAGACAGCTGAATTTATTTGTAGAAATGGGGAAAAAAAAACAAACCGGAGACAACATTGCAGCAGCAGAGAACAATCTGTAGGGAGGAGACGAAACGGAGCAGTTTTTTGGCGGGTTTCGGGATCAACGCCGTCCGTTTCGTGGCTTTCAGGAAGGCGAAGTTGATGTAGCCTCCGAGGGCCGACAGCGCCGTTACCAGTAAGACTACTTCTTCTGACATTCGAGCCTTTTCTGAACAAATATATTTTCTGAAGTGCTTGAAAGTGTATATATTCGGAATCCTCGTCTGTAAAACCTCAAAAAAAAAAATCCATTTCAAGCTTCTAAACCGATGCTTCTAAATAAAAGGTCAAAAATCTAGTGAAGAATTAATAAAAATTTACTAGCATTAAAAGAAAGGCCCTGCAGCGATTCTAGGAGTATACAGTAATCTACACGGTTTTTAGAGTAATGAAAACATTTTAGATTTTAAATAGGTCCTACAGCGCTCCCAGAAGCATACAGTATTCTACACGTTTTTTTAAAAAAATGATAACACCAAAAATTAATATTATAAAGGTCCTACAGCGATTCGCGGATGATACAGTAATCAAAAAATACTTCGAGAAATAGAATAGAGCAAATTAAGATTTGAAAGGTCCTACAGCGATTCCAGGAGCATACAGTAATCTAAACATTTTTTTAAAGTTATTAGAGCAAAAATTTAGATCTTAAAAAGGTCCTAAAAGCGATTCGTGGAAAAATACAGTAATCTATAAATACTTTGAAACAAACTGATGAAAAATGAACTAAAGCAAAATTTGGATTCTAAAAGGTCCTACGGCGAATCAACGAAAATACAGTAATCTACACCATTTTTCGAGAAACTGAAAGTAGATAAATCAAAAAACGAGAGCGAAGTAGTTGCGCCCGACCTGGAACGGTTTTCGCCACTTGGCAACAGAAAATGTTAGAGCAGCTCTTTTAATTATTCCACGTGCAACCAGGGTTTTTGAATTCGTAGCAAGAGCATGAGAAATAAAAAAAATCCAAGTTGTAATTAAAACTTTGCGCGAATCCGTATGTTCTAAAATAGAAAACGTGCTAGAAAGCTCCAAACATATTTCAGCAAAAAAAATGAGCCAATCTTTGAGATTTGAAAAAGGGACCAATTACAAAACCTGTGTCAACTTTCTACGCTTTCGCGAATAAATCATTCAAAGTATGCAGAAAATTGTGACGAAAATAGGTGGAATTTGGACTTTTGAGCTTCAAATTTGGTTGATTTATAAGTACAAATTCACCTTGATTATGAAAAAAATTATTCGGATCAATGCAAGTAAAATAGCGTATTAAGAGGTTTGATACACCGAATTCGGTGAAATTTTTGTTCCGGAAGGCCTAAAAAAACTTCAGAATTTCTCAATTTGTTTTAAACTTCAAAAATTCCTCAATTTATTTTTTTATCACGCTAAAAAGTAAAAATACTTAGAAACTGTTAGGGCTTTGACTTTGAAAAAAATAACTTAAAAAAACACAAAAAAACTGGTTCAAAAAAATTGTCTTAATGGCTAAACGAGAGCGAAATAGTTGCACCCGACCTGAAACGATTTTTCGCGCCTTGGCATCAAGAAACGTTTGAGCAGCTTTCTTAGTTGTTTCACGTGAGACCAGGGTCTTTCAACTCGTAGCTAGACCATGAGAAATCAAAAAATCCAAGTTATAATTTTAAAAAATGTCTACGAAAAAGCTTTAGCAGAGCTTTTTAGTATTGGTTTCAAATATTCTCTCTTAAAAAAATTGAAGTTTATAATCTCTTTTTGAAGCTTCAGAAAACTTTCTGGGAAAAATCGGAAATTAGTCAAAAAATAAGCTCAGGGCTAACACAACCAGTTCCTCCCAGGAAAAAGTTCAAAACTGATTCGGGAAATTCTCCAAAAAAAGAACGAAATTGGACGGCGGGGCTCGACGATTTGCACCTGCTCTCGCGACAGATGGCCGCCGGAGTCCCCAGTGATTAAATGGGCGTTCCTTTGCACTGAGTCGGGGAGGAGGAAAAAAAGGTGAAAATTTATTTCTTCTTTCAATGAAGAACCTCTCCATGGAAACGTCTTCACAATTCGGCTTTTTTCGGGGAATGAGATTCAGAAGCGACGGCGTCGACGTGCCAGCCTTGGACGTCGTCTTCCTCCAGGAGCGCCTCAGTCGGCTCGTCTTCGGCGAAAACCGCGTCACGTCGGCCGGCGAGCTCGAGTTCGTCCAGGGACGGTAGCTGAACTCGGTCGAGTATTCTTGGAAAAAGCTTTTTTCAAATATAATCATTTTCCTGGCTTGAAAGTTGGAGCCGCAGCGATTTTCAGTGCGAAGCGGTTTTTGCGGTTTTTGGCGTCAGTTCGAATTTCTCGAATTTTTGGACTGAATTGATCAATTAAAAATTTATCATTCCCCAAATAACCGTAACTAGTTCAAGGCGAGAAAAATGGCCTGTATTTGAATAAATGGAGTAGTCGCTTTAGTGCTTCAAAAGAACCTTGAAGATACATTCGTTGTGGAAAATGAAACAAAAACCTCTTAAGTGCCCTCTTTTTGGAACTCATATAGCTTTGAAGTAAACAAGATCTAGTGATCACCACAGGACTTTTTGAAATAAACAAGTTAACATTTTGTCGAAATCAATTTTAGGGACCACTATAGGGCTTTTTAAACTCTGTGAAATAATTAAGGCAGCATATTCATGAGGCTCAAGTTGTATTATAAAAATCTGAGTGGTCACTTGAGAAGTAAAATATCATCCCTAGAGTGACCACTTCAATTTTACGCCTTCACAGATTTCTAGTTGCAAAATTTTTTCATTTTTATAATATATTTGACTTCTCCCAAAATTAAAAAAAGTTCATAATTTGTATGGGAATAACTCAGTGAAAACTGGCAAAAAAGGATAATTGTTTTGAATCGGCGTGAGAAGCTGAAAATATCGGAAATAATAACAGCCTAGGCGTGAGAAAAACGTTGTTACAAAACGAATGACGAGAAATGTTCATTGCAAGAAATGTCCTTTTCGGCCAGTTTTCTGTAGTAAAAATGGCTTTTTTTTTTATGAAACTTGGTATATAGGTGCTTTAGGACGCTCTGATTTCAATAAAGTTCAAAAAAAGTTCGCCTTTTTGGTCCTAGTCGAGTTATGGCGTCTCAAAGTTTGCACGCGATAAATGCATTGGAAGGGAGGAGGGAATGTGTTTCGGCGGCTAACTTCCGTCACCAAGAGGTAGCGTGGTGCAGTGGCTAGCGGCCTTGCGCTGCGGAACACATGATGCAGGTTCGATCCCTTTTGAGTTAATTTTTTTTTGCCAGTAAGTTTTTCGAAGAAGTTAATGAATTTTTGAAAATGAAACGAAAAAAAACCGTTTAAAGAGTTGCAATCCACTATTTTATGTCGTTTTGAGGAAGACTTTCGAGAGGAAAAAGCCTTGGATTTTTCGAAAAATCTTGAGAACAAATGTGCTCCATAGATATTTTTAATCGAATGAAGCAGAACCAGTGGAACAGAGTGAAAAAAAACCAAAATAAGTTTCTTTTTCGAGTTCTTCAAAAGTTATCTATGGAGCGCACTAAATCCTTTCAAATCAATTTTTTTCGAGGCTATTTCTTCAAATTCCTTTATAACTACTTTTTCTTGTTTTTAAAGTAGTGCCAAAACCTATCTAAAACTCTTTTTTGCCACTTCTAGCATAAAGATTGATATTAGAATATATATTTTCCAAGAGTCTCTATGACGATTAGTTCAACCTCATAATTAGGAAGAAAAGTGCTCCGAAAAGTTCGTGGGACCTTTTTTCGGTGCAATTAAAAATCCCGGGTTAAATAATAACTTTTCAGCTGGTCGGCTGCACTTTGACCTTATTTATTTTTGCAAAAAGGTGAGACTCGGTTGAAATTAAGCGAAAAGTGAACCGGCGATTCTGATAACGAGAAAATATGATACGAATTCAGGGGCTCAGAGGTGACCACGATTAAAAAAAAATTCGGTTCATCATCATTTTCGGTTCGCGACTTATGCGCCTTTAATTTTCAAGGTTTTTCGACTTATCGTTTCTCAACCCAGATGACTAAAAAACAAAGGAATGTTCAAGAATGTTCAAACCTTCCTCATAAAATGTTCTGGCCGCACTTGAAATGGCTTTTTACACAAACTTCTTAAAAAAAACCGGTAAAAATCGATAGTTTTTCATACAGAATCACTTGAAAAACTATTTTCTGGTTTCTTATTCTTACAAACCTGACAAATTTATTGCCGACAACAAATTCATCAGAAACGCTTGCAGTCTGATCCGCGGAACTTTGGTTCGCGAAAAACGCCATAATTACCTATTGGAACACCGTCAATAAGCTGGAAACTCACCAAATTCGTCCAGAGCTCGTAGGCCGCCCGACGGAAGTCAAAGTCCCACTCTAGCATTCCGTCGGCCTCAAGGAAACTGATGAAAATGTTCGAAAACGTTAGAAGTTGCAAAAATCACTTTTTTTGGAAAACCCCCAAATTTAATATTACCTGAGCACGCAGAAGAACATTATTCTATTGTTATGAGGTCACTTTTCTATTTTCGTTCTCTTAAAATGTACAAAAGAACTACTCAGGTACGTCTGAGTGGCCCCTAGAGGGGTTAGGGGAAACCACAGCCATCGTAGGGGGACAAATAGTGATCCCTAGAATGGTGAAATCTAGCTGGAGTATAGAATTCCACTTTTAAAAGCCTTAAGCTCAAGTGGTCCCTATAGGGGCCTTCTGTGGATATTTTCCATTCAAACAACGCTTTAGTGACCCCTGTAGGCGGACTAGCCCTAAGACTGCCCCTCTAGGTACCACTCTAGCGTTCTGAGTACTCGAGGACTCAACAAAAACTAATTATTACCTTGAGGATGACGAAATAATCGCGTTTGCTCGATTTCAAAGCGGGCCAAGCCGGATTTTTCGGGTCGCAACCTTGAGCTGTAGGTGCTCTGAAATGTTTGAAATTTTTTTTTCCGAACATGTTCTAACCATATGAATGCTCTCAACAGTAGCCCTTGATACAGTAAACTTTAAGTAATGAAAAGAAATTTCAATTTTTTGTCCAAGCTTATGTCTTCTACCCTTCAATTTTAAAGCTAGGAGGACATACGTGGGCGGCGGTTAAATTTAATAGTGACGTCATGTCGCACCCTCCCCAACTGGCAGCGCACCATACCCAATTTTCGTCGCACCATACCAAAAGCGTTTTTTGACGTCACATGACGTCATTTTCGCTCACTGTCGCAAAGCAATCGTCCATATTGTGCATTTTCGTTTTTTCCGCTATATAATATCTTTTTAAATGGGATCATAGATTTTAACTTTTTTTCCATTTTAAGAGGACTAATATCAAAAAAAAACAATGCAGACGACTTTTTTTAGGTTTCAATCTTGATTCATCTTTTTTCTCAATTGGTTTGGCCCTTTTTTGGAGCTCTCAGACAACGAACCGGTGAGCACCGGTATGGACCGGTAAAAACTGAAAATTGGGAAAATGCGAATTTTTTGATCCAGTTTTCTGATAAATGAGTGAGGTCATTGTTTTAAGGCTAAAAGTCAGTTTGGAACTTGATCTGACCATTTTGAGCCGAGTTATAGCCCCGGGCGCACCCTACCCAGTTTAACTGGCGCACCATGCCAAACCATCAAAAAGTGGACTTTTTCCAATTTTTTTCTTCATGAAAAAAATCATTTTCTAGACGATTTGAATGCCTAGAAGCCTTTTTGAGCAAATTTTATCATTAACCGGTGAGCACCGGTATGGACCGGTAAAAACTGAAAATTGGGAAAAATGCGAATTTTTTTGATCCAGTTTTTCTGATAAATGAGTGAGGTCCTTGTTTTAAGGCTAAAAGTCAGTTTGGAACTTGATCTGACCATTTTGAGCCGAGTTATAGCCCCGGGCGCACCCTACCCAGTCCAACTGGCGCACCATGCCAAACCATCAAAAAGTGGACTTTTTCCACTTTTTCTTCATGAAAAATCATTTTCTAGACGATTTGAATGCCTAGCAGCCTTTTTTGAGCAAATTTTATCATTAACCGGTGAGCACCGGTATGGACCGGTAAAAACTGAAAATTGGGAAAATGCGAATTTTTTGATCCAGTTTTCTGATAAATGAGTGAGGTCCTTGTTTTAAGGCTAAAAGTCAGTTTGGAACTTGATCTGACCATTTTGAGCCGAGTTATAGCCCCGGGCGCACCCTACCCAGTTTAACTGGCGCACCATGCCAAACCATCAAAAAAGTGGACTTTTTCCAATTTTTTTCTTCATGAAAAAAATCATTTTTCTAGACGATTTGAATGCCTAGCAGCCTTTTGAGCAAATTTTATCATTAACCGGTGAGCACCGGTATGGACCGGTAAAAAAACTGAAAATTGGGAAAATGCGAATTTTTTTGATCCAGTTTTCTGATAAATGAGTGAGGTCATTGTTTTTAAGGCTAAAAAGTCAGTTTGGAACTTGATCTGACCATTTTGAGCCGAGTTATAGCCCCGGGCGCACCCTACCCAGTCTAACTGGCGCACCATGCCAAACCATCAAAAAGTGGACTTTTTTTCCAATTTTTTTCTTCATGAAAAAAATCATTTTCTAGACGATTTGAATGCCTAGCAGCCTTTTTTTGAGCAAATTTTATCATTAACCGGTGAGCACCGGTATGGACCGGTAAAAACTGAAAAATTGGGAAAATGCGAATTTTTTGATCCAGTTTTCTGATAAATGAGTGAGGTCCTTGTTTTAAGGCTAAAAAGTCAGTTTGGAACTTGATCTGACCATTTTGAGCCGAGTTATAGCCCCGGGCGCACCCTACCCAGTCCAACTGGCGCACCATGCCAAACCATCAAAAAGTGGACTTTTTTTCCAATTTTTTTCTTCATGAAAAATCATTTTCTAGACGATTTGAATGCCTAGCAGCCTTTTTTGAGCAAATTTTATCATTAACCGGTGAGCACCGGTACGGACCGGTAAAAACTGAAAATTGGGAAAATGCGAATTTTTTGATCCAGTTTTCTGATAAATGAGTGAGGTCCTTGTTTTAAGGCTAAAAGTCAGTTTGGAACTTGATCTGACCATTTTGAGCCGAGTTATAGCCCCGGGCGCACCCTACCCAGTCCAACTGGCGCACCATGCCAAACCATCAAAAAGTGGACTTTTTCCAATTTTTCTTCATGAAAAATCATTTTCTAGACGATTTGAATGCCTAGCAGCCTTTTTTGAGCAAATTTTATCATTAACCGGTGAGCACCGGTACGGACCGGTAAAAACTGAAAATTGGGAAAATGCGAATTTTTTGATCCAGTTTTCTGATAAATGAGTGAGGTCCTTGTTTTAAGGCTAAAAGTCAGTTTGGAACTTGATCTGACCATTTTGAGCCGAGTTATAGCCCCGGGCGCACCCTACCCAGTTTAACTGGCGCACCATGCCAAACCATCAAAAAGTGGACTTTTTCCAATTTTTCTTCATGAAAAATCATTTTCTAGACGATTTGAATGCCTAGCAGCCTTTTTTGAGCAAATTTTATCATTAACCGGTGAGCACCGGTACGGACCGGTAAAAACTGAAAATTGGGAAAATGCGAATTTTTTGATCCAGTTTTCTGATAAATGAGTGAGGTCCTTGTTTTTAAGGCTAAAAAGTCAGTTTGGAACTTGATCTGACCATTTTTGAGCCGAGTTATAGCCCCGGGCGCACCCTACCCAGTCCAACTGGCGCACCATGCCAAACCATCAAAAAGTGGACTTTTTTTCCAATTTTTTTCTTCATGAAAAAAATCATTTTCTAGACGATTTGAATGCCTAGCAGCCTTTTTTTGAGCAAATTTTATCATTAACCGGTGAGCACCGGTATGGACCGGTAAAAAAACTGAAAATTGGGAAAAATGCGAATTTTTGATCCAGTTTTTCTGATAAATGAGTGAGGTCCTTGTTTTAAGGCTAAAAGTCAGTTTGGAACTTGATCTGACCATTTTTGAGCCGAGTTATAGCCCCGGGCGCACTCCTACCCAGTTTAACTGGCGCACCATGCCAAACCATCAAAAAGTGGACTTTTTCCAATTTTTCTTCATGAAAAATCATTTTCTAGACGATTTGAATGCCTAGCAGCCTTTTTTGAGCAAATTTTATCATTAACCGGTGAGCACCGGTATGGACCGGTAAAAACTGAAAATTGGGAAAATGCGAATTTTTTGATCCAGTTTTCTGATAAATGAGTGAGGTCATTGTTTTAAGGCTAAAAGTCAGTTTGGAACTTGATCTGACCATTTTGAGCCGAGTTATAGCCCCAGGGCGCACCCTACCCAGTTTAACTGGCGCACCATGCCAAACCATCAAAAAGTGGACTTTTTCCAATTTTTCTTCATGAAAAATCATTTTCTAGACGATTTGAATGCCTAGCAGCCTTTTTTGAGCAAATTTTATCATTAACCGGTGAGCACCGGTATGGACCGGTAAAAACTGAAAATTGGGAAAATGCGAATTTTTTGATCCAGTTTTCTGATAAATGAGTGAGGTCCTTGTTTTTAAGGCTAAAAAGTCAGTTTGGAACTTGATCTGACCATTTTGAGCCGAGTTATAGCCCCGGGCGCACCCTACCCAGTTTAACTGGCGCACCATGCCAAACCATCAAAAAGTGGACTTTTTTTCCAATTTTTTTCTTCATGAAAAATCATTTTTCTAGACGATTTGAATGCCTAGCAGCCTTTTTTTGAGCAAATTTTTATCATTAACCGGTGAGCACCGGTATGGACCGGTAAAAAACTGAAAATTGGGAAAATGCGAATTTTTGATCCAGTTTTCTGATAAATGAGTGAGGTCCTTGTTTTTAAGGCTAAAAAGTCAGTTTGGAACTTGATCTGACCATTTTGAGCCGAGTTATAGCCCCGGGCGCACCCTACCCAGTTTAACTGGCGCACCATGCCAAACCATCAAAAAGTGGACTTTTTCCAATTTTTCTTCATGAAAAATCATTTTCTAGACGATTTGAATGCCTAGCAGCCTTTTTTGAGCAAATTTTATCATTAACCGGTGAGCACCGGTATGGACCGGTAAAAACTGAAAATTGGGAAAATGCGAATTTTTTGATCCAGTTTTCTGATAAATGAGTGAGGTCATTGTTTTAAGGCTAAAAGTCAGTTTGGAACTTGATCTGACCATTTTGAGCCGAGTTATAGCCCCGGGCGCACCCTACCCAGTTTAACTGGCGCACCATGCCAAACCATCAAAAAGTGGACTTTTTCCAATTTTTCTTCATGAAAAATCATTTTCTAGACGATTTGAATGCCTAGCAGCCTTTTTTGAGCAAATTTTATCATTAACCGGTGAGCACCGGTATGGACCGGTAAAAACTGAAAATTGGGAAAATGCGAATTTTTTGATCCAGTTTTCTGATAAATGAGTGAGGTCATTGTTTTAAGGCTAAAAGTCAGTTTGGAACTTGATCTGACCATTTTTGAGCCGAGTTATAGCCCCGGGCGCACCCTACCCAGTTTAACTGGCGCACCATGCCAAAACCATCAAAAAGTGGACTTTTTTTCCACTTTTTTTCTTCATGAAAAATCATTTTCTAGACGATTTGAATGCCTAGAAGCCTTTTTTTGAGCAAATTTTATCATTAACCGGTGAGCACCGGTACGGACCGGTAAAAAAACTGAAAAATTGGGAAAATGCGAATTTTTGATCCAGTTTTTCTGATAAATGAGTGAGGTCATTGTTTTAAGGCTAAAAAGTCAGTTTGGAACTTGATCTGACCATTTTGAGCCGAGTTATAGCCCCGGGCGCACCCTACCCAGTCCAACTGGCGCACCATGCCAAACCAACGAAGTCAATAAAACAACCTTTACATCTACTTACTAAAAGAGAAACTGGTCAAGAATAATGTTTTGTTAACAAAACTGTTCAAGTTAGAGGCTGTTCTTTTTTTTGGAATTTTTCAGTAAGAGACTAAAAGAAAGTAGACGTCAAAACTTGGTGGACATTAGTGTTTTAAAATTTGACCGTCGATCAATAAGACCGTTCAAATTACTTCAGTGTTCAGTTTTCGAACGGTTATAACATGTCATTTTTCTGACCTTTCGTTTGACCGACCAGTTTCTGAAATCTACTAAACCGACCATTTCGAGAGTGACATTTCGAACAGTCAAAAACCAACATGTCACATGTCAAAATGTTGAAACTCCAACCGTTCGACCAATGACCATTTATTATGACACGTTGAAAAACTATTGTTCGAACGGTCGGTCGAACGATCAATTTTTTAAACTAGAATAGACATCTCTATAAAAATTTCGGTTTTGAAAATAATTTTCTCAAGGAAAAAGAAAAATTATTTTCAGAGTTTGAAGTTATTATTGGCAGACCTAATTTTTCATTGAATTTTTGATGAATCATGTCTCCGAGTGTACCAGTAATTGTAAAACTATTTAAAAAAACATACTCGCGCCAAAATTTTTCTGCATAAATACTCTAAAACATGGTTTTTATATATGTATTTTTTCTTATCTACCTCTCTTATTATACTAATATTCCAGAATAAATTTCGTTCTGAACATTGATGAGTTTGATGAGGTAGAAAAAAATTGAAGGAGACCAAGGTAGGTTTCGCTCTTGTTAACATGAAAGCATTTCCTGTAAATGTCTTCATGATGCAATGATTATTAAATTTTTTCAATAGTTAGAATTAGATTTCTATATGAACTTCGAAAATGTTTTCATAATAAGATTTAAATTATATTTCAAACTTTTTACATGTGTATTGTTCTTTTTCAGTAGTTATTTAAGATTTTTGTAAGGTTTCTCACTGAAGCAAATTTTAGCGGCATTTAAAATTTCTAGAGAAAAATAAGAGCATTTTGTGACTTAAAACTTCTCTTTTCGCATTTGTTTGGGTATTTTTCTTCAAAAAAATATCAAGAAAAACCAATTTTTCTAGCCTTTTTTTCCGATTTTTTTCTCCACGGAACTTTTTTTATAAAAAAACATTAATGATTGAAAAAAATAGAAAAAGGAAAAAAAGTTGTTTGCAATATTATAAAAAGTCTTTTTATAAGTAAAATATTTAAAAACTCTGTGAGCGTTTTCAGCGCGCGCGAACGCCGCGAGAGCGCGCTGGGTTGTTTACAGTTTTGGCCGCTATGACGTCATGTGACGTCACGCGTGGGACCGTGCGAAAGTGAAAAAAGTGGTCGGCGCCCACGTATGTAGGAGGATCAAGCAGTTTTTGAAGTTTGCTGATCAGATTTTTTTCCTTTTCGCGCAAGCCGTTTTTGGATATGGCGCAGCTTCTTTTTTTCGACCGTGGCACATTCCAGATGCGACAATGAGACTTCAACTCTTGTCAAAGTGACTATTAAAGCGGATGAATCTTCAAACTGAGAGAAAAAAAAAACTTTATTTTAAACTTTAAACTTTCTCATATTCAGCATTATCAGAGAATTTTCGGAAACATGAACATCCGTGGTCAAACTTGGAATGGATAGAGGCGTCGCGGTCGAAATTCCGCGAGCGAGAAGAACTTATAGAAAAAGAGGAAAAAAATTATTTTTATGACTGGTTGAAAAAGCCCTTTCAATTGTGAAAAACTGTTTTCGTCGAAACGTCCGATTTTTCTCCACTTCGAGATAAATTTTTGAGTTTACGTTCTAATCTTTGAAGTTACGCCCGAGTGATCCCTATAGGGGAGGTGAAGTAGTCACCCCTAAACCTTGCAAAATTGAACACTAAACAAAAAGAACACTAAACCTTACAAAATTGACCAAATCATAAAAAAAGAACTAAAAAACGGCTATAGGGACCACTAGAGCTTCAGGGACTCATGGGTCAGATCCTAAACACCTATAGGGACGAGCTAAATTTTAGCTCTCTAAGTAGTCCCTATAGGGTCTTTTTTCCTAACCCCTCTAGAGATCATCTGCTTTTTCTCAGGAGAGAGCGTTCAAAAATGAGAGGACACGAGTTTTCTTTTTCTCTGCAGGCTCTCTTGTTTAGCAGTGCTCTCTAGACTCGGATTTTTTCGCCTTTTCCTTCTAAATTGTTTACACGAACCCCTTGGTCGCAAAACGGGTATAGTAACCCAGAAGTTTGTCGCAAAACGGCTGGATGTCCTCCCATGCGCCGTCCTGCAGACAGTTCTTCGGCGGGTTGTTGATGCCAAACTCCATGAGGTAAACCTGATTCTGCAAAGAGAAATATGCAATTATCATCCAAAGTCAACACTTAGTGCGTGCGAAGGAAAATAATTTTCAGCTGTTCCAATCACCTTATTTTCAGCCAAAGTCTGGGCCAGGCGGTAGGTCGGGATTGAGAAATCGCGATCTTGAAGGATCTGAAATTTTCAAGCTTTTTGCAAAAAAAAAATATAGTACTAGCTGAAAAATTCAAGTTCAAATTTCCGACGGAATTTTATGCGACTTTTCTCATCAAAATTTCTGTAAAAATCACAAAAACGCAAATTTTTTTGAAAAATTCATCAAATACGAATCTCGAAAAATCATTCAAAATAATCAAAAATTTGAGAAATTTATTTTTTTGCTTCAAATTTCCATGGGAAAAATCAAAAAATCCCAAAATTTTAATTCGCGAAAAATTGGCAACTTTCCAAATGAATGTCTACGTTTATAAAACTTCAGAGAGCATCCCAAAAATCCCAAAAAAATTATTCGAAAAATCTAAAAAAATTCTTAAAAAAAGTCCTTTTTCGCTTTAAAGTTCTGTATACATCATCACAAAAAAATCTCATAAACCTTTTTTGAAAAATTTTAAAAATGAAAAAGAATAATTTGTCACTTTTTGAAATTTTTTTCCCCCAACTAGACAATCAAAAATTCTTTTTCGATAACGAACCTTATTGATCGTCTGAAACAGGAAATACGTGTTCTTCTTGTCGCCTTCCGTATGAACGTACTGATGGAGTAAAAATCCGACGGAGAAGGGGTCCGTTTCTGGAAATGAGTGGGAGGAAATGGAATATGATCATAATTTGGACTTTATTCAAAGAATTTTTGATTTTCATGTCATTTAACTTCATAGGAACCTATTTTTGCTCCTTTTCTTTGAATTTGTCGCCATTTTGGAACATTTTCGTAGCTTCCAGAAGTCAAAAAGCAGCCATTTTTTTCCGAATTTTTGCAGAGAAAAATTGAAGGAAAAAATTTTTTTAAATCATTGAAAAATGGGTACTTTTTGAAGAAATTTATTTATTTTGATAGGGGCCACGTACTTGATTTTATAAAGGGAAATCACCTAAAAATTCATTCATTTAACGGTATAGAAATTCTTTTCGAGATACATAATCAACTGATAATTTTTAATTTAATGAAGTTTCCTCCAAATTTTCATCATCCATCTAATACTTTTTGCTTTTTGAAATACGAGAAAAACTCCCGAAAAATCAACAATTGTTTCAAGGGGAACATGAGTTTCACAAAGACTTCAAATGAAATGAAATGTTTATCGACTTTGATTCTTCTGGTGAAAGCAGCTTTTATTTTGAAAAGTAGGAATTTCTGAAGTTTTTTTCGCGCAATTTTGAATTATTTGACTGATTTTTCAAATTTCAGAAACTTAAAAAAAAAAACGATAATCGAGATTTGCGTACTTAACCGATCCGTAGACGCAAAAAAATTTTTGAATTTCAAAAAAAGTCGAAAAAAACTTTGAGCTTTCTTTGCGAAGATATATTCGAGTACCTTCTATCAGTTCGGCACCAAAAACTAGCCTTTCGCTTCGATACGCGCGACCTGTCTCAGTGCATGCGCCTTTAATTTAGCCTAAAAATGTCGTATTAAAGGCGCACGTACAGAGACAGGTCGCGCGCATTGAATGGACGGTGCCACGTGCTTCAAAGGGAAAGCCTTGTCTCTGTGCATGCGCCTTTAAATTAGCCTAGAATTTATTTTATCAAAACAAAGACCATTCGATGCATTGAAACATAACGAACAAAAAAAAAGTGTAAAACCGACGCCGTATCTCTACTAGAACTCGAGATAAACTCGATCATAATGTCGTTATATGTAAATTGAAGGCGCACGCACAGAGACGGGTCGTGCGCATTGAATGGAAGCTCTGCATGCGCCTTTAAATTGGGCTAAAGTTTTAGTTTTATTAAAGGCGCATGCAGAGAGACAGACCTAGCTCATCGAATGGAAGGATCTCTGTGCATGCGCCTTTAAATTTGCCTATAATATTGGTTTTATTAAAGGCGCATGCAGAGAGACAGGACGCATGTATCGAAGGGAAGGGCCTATCTCTTTGCCTGCGCCTTTAAAGCAGCCCAAAAACTTTCGTTGTATTAAAGGCGCATGCAGAGAGACAAGACGCATGTATCGAAGAGAAGGGCCTATCTCTTTGCTTGCGCCTTTAAAGCAGCCTAAAAACTTTCTTCGTATTAAAGGCGCATGCAGATAGACAGGATGCATGTATCGAAGGGAAGGACCTGTGTGGTGTGTCTTTGTCTGCGCCTTTAAAGCACCCAAAAAACTTTCTTCGTATTAAAGGCGCATGCAGAGAGACAGGACGCATGTATCGAGGGAAAGGATCTCTGTGCATGCGCCTTTAAATTGGGCTAAAGTTTCAGTTTTATTGAAGGCGCATGCAGAAAGACAGGATGCATGTATCGAAGGGAAGGACCTGTGTGGTGTGTCTTTGTCTGCGCCTTTAAAATAGCCTTAAAACTTCCGTTGTATTAAAGGCGCATGCACAGCGAAATACTGCGCGCATCAAAGGGGAAGGTACTGTAGCTCGAAGTGACCAGCTGGTCCGGAATAGGCTATAAAACTGCTTGAAAATCGCACTTATGCAACGAATCCGGCAGCGCGGAGGCCATGAATCGTTTAAAGTCCTTATAGGAGAACTCGGCAGTGAAATTGGCGTCGACTGAGTATCCAACGGGGAGATCCTTGTACAAAATCAGCAAAGTGGGCACTTGAGTGGTCTTGATTTCAGTCGACGGAGCCCGGAACGGCTCGCCGAATGGGTAAAAAGCCTTCTGAACTTTACAATTTTTATAACTCTTTCCGAGAAAGACCGCTACATGGACATCCGAAGCGGCCTTCACGATTTGATCTAAAGATTTCGTCCTCAAACAGTCTATAGTTTGATCTCTCGACGGGATTTCACACTGAAAAACTTAATTTCATCATTTTTTTGGCAAAACCTCAAGATTTCTGTAGAATTTATGTGAAGACAATCGCTCAAACTTGTTCCTTTCAAGAGTTCGCGTCAACTGATTTCCGTTTTCCAGGATCACTCTTGCCACATTATCTGAAAAAACTAGGTCGAAAAGTACAATTTTCCAACGTTTGCAAGTGCTTTATAGAGAAATCCATTGAAAAATTTTCTCAAAAATAATGAAAGAAAAAAATCAAAAACTTTTCTCAGTATTGGACCTCCTGCCCCTGTAGGGGGTCACAAGGGCTCGCAAAAAGTAGTCCCTATAGGGGCTAGTCAATGATTTTTTTATAAATTATATGCGAAGAAGCATTTCCATGGGAAAAAAACTGAATAAATAATCGTTTTTTTGAACGAATTTGTGAGATCCCTATAGGGTCCACTTGACCTTTAGGGGCTAAGGGGTCAGACCCTAAACCCCTATAGGACCACCTTGATTTAACCCCTATAGGGACCACTTTTTCGGCCCCAATTGGGGCTGTTTTTCTCCCTAACCTCTTTGGGGCCTGAAATATCATTTTTTGAATAAAATTGAAAAATTCCTATAGGGACCACTTGAGCTTTAGGGGCTAACGGGTCAGACCCTAAACCCCTATAGGGACCACTTTGTCGGCCTCCTCCTAACCCCTATAGGGGTCCCTCTGAATCTCCTAATAATATAAAACGGCGAATTGAGGCTACCACTCAAGAGCCCAGTTTGCTGATTTTTGCGCAGTCAAAATTACATTTCTATCAACTTCCCTGCAATTTTGAGTGCGTGGGAAAGCTTCAAAAAAGGTAAAATTAAGAGCTCGAACCCCCAAGAAGAGGCAAAGCTGCGGAGAGAGTCTCCGCGGCGTCGCCAGAGGCCCAAGCAGTGATCGGGCCGACGCCCAACTCCTCAGAATTGGCCTTCAAAAATCGGACGACGGTCAGGACGTCGCTGACACCGTAGGAACCGCCGTCGAGATGGCCTGGATTGATTTTGAAGGAACTATTTTTTAGTTATCATTACCCAGGACTCCAGTTCGGATCGAGGCGTAGACCATGGTGAGATCATCCTTCACTAAAGCGGCCACTTTCTTCTCACTCAGCTCTTCATTGGTGAAGTAGAGGAGAGTGTTTTTCTGGAAAAGTGACCACTTGAGGAGCTTAATCTTCTATAAGAGTGACCACTTAAGGGATAAAACTGATCAGTCAAGTAGTAGAACGTTTTTTCTGGAAAAGTGACCACTTTAGGAGCTTAATCTTCTATAAAAGTGACCATTTAAGGGACAGAGCTCATTAGTCAAGTTAAGAAGAGTTTTTTTTCTGAAAAAGTGACCACTTTAGGAGCTTAATCTTCTATAAAAGTGACCATTTAAGGGACAGAGCTCATTAGTCAAGTTAAGAAGAGTTTTTTTTCTGAAAAAGTGACCAATCGGGGAGCCAAACTTCCTATATGAGTTGCCACTGAAGGGATCAAACTCATCAGTCAAGTAGTAGAACGTTTTTCTGTAAGAGTGACCACTTGAGGAGCCAATTCATCTGTGAGAGTGACCACTTGAGGGGTTAAACTCTTCTTTACTTGACTAATGAGTTTAACCCCTCAAGTGTTTTCTTAAAAAGTGACCACTTTAGGAGCCAAACTATCTGTGAGAGTGACCACTTAAGGGATCAGACTCATCAATCAAGTATAGAAGATGAATGAAAAAAGATTCTTTATTGAAAAGTCCAACTCAAGTGGTCGCTCTAGGGCTCGTTTGATTTCAAAACCCTGGAAGCATCTTTTCCTGAACCCGTAAGATTTCTGAAAATTTTCCAACCTTTTTGTCAGAATTGCCTCTGAAGACGTTGAGGTACAGGCAATCCTCTGATCCGCTTCCATACGGATACTCGCTGCAGACGCTCCGAATTTTGTCATAAGTCTTCGATTTGTCGATGTCACTGTCAACTGCGTCCTGGAAAAAAAGTATTCTTTTTAAGATTTTACAAATAAAGGAATTTGAGAATTGCACAATGGTCTCTATAGGGGTTAGGAGCAAAACACAGCACATATAAAGGAAAAAAGTGGTCCCTACAGGGGCAAAATCAAGGTGGTCCTTATAGGGGTTTAGGGTCTGACCCCTCAGCCCCTAAAGCTTGAGTGGTCCCTATAGGGGTTGTTCAATTTCATTCAAAAAAAGTTATTTTTTAGTTTTTCGCATGTAAATGCTTCTTCGCATAGAGCTCATAAAAATTATCGACTAGCACGTCCCCTATAGGGGCCACTAACTAAAACCCCTATAGTGACCACTTTTGCAATCTTTAGTGGCCCCTATAGGGGTTGGTAAAATGGTCCTCTTAAGGGCCCTAAGGTTTCCCCCTATAGGGACCACTCTGGAGCTCCTAAGAAGGGCTTTTTTGGCGTTTAAGGGCGCATAGGCTGGATTAGAAAAGGTCTCCCGAAGCGTGAAGCTTTTTGATAGATTATTGAAAAAGACAAGAAAAAAATAAAAGGGAGCACTGCTAAACAAGAGATAGTTTAGAGAAAAAGCCCGCTCTCTTATTTTTTTAACGCTCTCTAACTTCAGAAGAACCGAACGTTTAAAAAGACGTGCCATTTTTTATAGTTGCCGCAGGAAAGCTAGAAGTAAGGACTTATGAAAAAAAGGTCTTTTTATAAACTTCAAAAAGGGATCTTTCAAAAAAATATCTTTCTTTGAACCTTCACCAAGAAAAAAACAGAAAACCCCACATGAAACCGAAGTTCTCTGAGAGGCGGCTTCGCATACGGCACTCCTAGGAAAGAAGTTGTTCCGCAGAAGACGTCAGGAATCGTCGAAAACAACAGGAGCAGCGATGAAAATCGCATCGCGACTCCTCGACGTGGCCTTTGCCGTCCTTATCAGTTTTGACCGGCATGGGCTCTTTGGTGTTCCTGCTGAATGTCCTAAAAAAATAGTGAACTATTTAGTGATCTTTTTAAGTGAACTTAGGGTGGAAAAAAAGGCTTCATAGAAATTTTATATAATATTATTGCTACCTTAAATTAGTAAACAGAACCATGAATTTTTCATTTTTTTGTGAAATTTTTGAAGTTGCCGAACATGGATTTCAGACCTAACTATGTCATAAACACGAATTTTTGAATTTTGACGCCTCGGGAGTTCTAAAAGGGACTAATTATTTTTTTATTTGAGTTCTATACTTTTTTTAGAATAATAATATTGTAAAAATTTCCTAATAAAAACTAGAAAAATAGTTTGATTCATGATAAACAGTCAATTTCGCTTTTTGCGCGTCACTTCTTGTGCATCTTGTGCATTGCAGACAAAACATTTTATTCTCCGCCGCTATTGTGGCCCGTTGATTTGGTGTCGGCGTGATCTCTACTAAAAAAATTTGCGCAGGTATTGACTATATAGGATCAATTCCTAGTGTCTCCAAGATTTTTGAGAGAATTTACTGAAAATTCTCTCTTCCCCCTTCCGAATAAAAACGAAACAATTCCAAGATATTGATTCTTCAAATATAGGTTATTCTTCATATAAAAAAGCCATACCGAATCATTTATTCATGATAGTTAATAAGAACAGGCGATATACACATTGGGAATTACAATCACACGTTAACAATCGGCGAGATACCAGTGGGGGGAAAATCGAGAAGAAATAGATTATCGAATCGTATCAAGAGCAAGCCATAGGTTGAATCAGTAATAGTTAGAACAAGTTATTTTTTTCTAAATGATGAATTCCGCGACATTTTTATCGGAAGACGACCGTCCTCAAGGCGTCTTCCTCATGAACTTCCATCAGACAATCGGATCCGTCGTTGAACCGGTAGGAGACGCCGCCGTCGACCACCTGGACATGGGAAAACACAATTCTGCTAAGTGAAAACAGCCGCGAAAAAAAAAGCCTACGCACCAGAGTGAATGCGCTGCATGGCTAAATGAACATTTTTTTGAATTATTTTCATTCTTCTTCACCTTTATGTATAAGGAGGGCTTAAGTATTATAAATCAAACGAGCTAAACTTAAATAGTCGGAAAAGGATTGTTTCTAGCCAAAAAAAAAAAACACATCTCAGACCTTGGTAACGCGAACGGGACGCGAAACGGACGTGTCGGGGCATTTCTAGTGACCACTTTAGTAGCCTCAGAACTCTTAAGTGATCCCTAGAATCGCCCAGAAACGTCCGGAGCACGTCCGTTTCGCGTTACCAATGTCCGAGATGTTACAACTGGAAATTCGGATTATCCATGGAGCGCACTTACTCCGCCGGATGGGCCTTTGCGAATAGATCCTGCTTTGGCCATATTGTATCGACTATATTTTTTCTGACTTGTTTTATCCGGTCTCTTCTATAATCTATTTCAAAAATCAATAAAATCGAGATTTCTCGATGGAGCGCACATTCCTCATAGATTCGAGCCTCAATTTATGGATCAAAAACGGAATTTTAAAGTTTTCCAACTCTGAAGATCGCAAGATTTACCAAACTCGCCACGACTTGAGCCTCTCTGTTTTTTCTGGTCTCTCGTGTTTACGCGCTATTTTCATTCTTTTTTGACCTCCAGGATGAGAGAAAAGAGGCGCAGATCGGTCAGACCTTTCAATCGAAACATTGTAAAGAATTGGATGAAATTAATTTTTGAAAAAAATTGGTTGAATTTAAAAAAGGCCTCAAGTGGCTACTTTATTGGAATTACTCATCCATAGACCAATAAATAATTGAAAAATTTTTTTGAAAAATGTCGATTCATTGATAGCTCTCAAGGGACCACTTCAAAACTCACCAAATGAGCATCATATCCCCGGCTCTTGATCCGAATCCGATCAGCAAAGCCACGAGGATCCGTAGGCAAAAATGTCGAGTTGAAAACTGGGTCTCGAACAGAAAACGCCATTTCTAAACCGTGATTACTGGAATGTTTCTCTGATTTTTCTCAAAAGCAGTTTCAACCTTTTCTCTACTTATTCCCTCATCATTGAGTTTCTGAAAAACCTCTCCACAATAATTTCATAACTAGCAAGAAAAAAAAACTTGAGATTTCATATATTTCGATTTCGCTACGATACAAAGAATGGCTGAACGGTTGCGTTCAAAAAACAGAAATTTTTCCCAGATTTTCCATATTTATCACTTGGACTCCACTTCGTTTAAATTATTTTTTTTCGATTGATCTGTTCAAAATTAAGGATTAATCAAGCCAAATTTGCCTTCCTTGCCAAAAGGGAGAGACTCAAAAAAGCCCGCAAAAAGGCCACAAAAAAGCAGCAAAAAGGGTCTTATCAAGCCTCCACTTTTTTCTGGAATCTCTCAAGACTCAAGAAAGGGTGAAAAAGGGAGAGGCAGCGAAAATGGTGCAAAAAGCCGATGAAATGGCGTAAAAAGGCAGCAAAACAGGAACCATTTTCACCCTAAATGAAACATTTCTATGGAGCCTTTTCCACCCTTTCCCATGTGCTTTGATTAATTATTTCCTTCAAGACCGCACTGGGAATGGCTCAGTGCGTTGCGGTCGGCTAATGACACCTTCTCCCTGTTTTCCTGTCACTGTATTAACTATCTTCCGGAGGTTCCTCCCATCCAAAAATTCTCCACCTAAAACCCCTTCAAAAACCACCAACTTTGACAATCGGGCGCGAAAATGAGCTGTTGATTAAAAACTGTGCAAATGTCGCTGATTGTGTCGGCGTTGGCTTCAGGTAGGGAAACCTTGAAATTCGCCAATTATAATAATTTTTCACAAAAATTCACCTTGCACTTGTCCGAAATGATTTTCATCAAGTCGACAACGCACTGTTCTGTGAGTTTGTTGATGTTGAAATACCACGAAGTTGAGCCGGTTCCTGTAAAAAAAAAATGATTTTCGAAACTTTTCTAGAAGCAAGCACTGAAATGGACTATAGTATAATCACCGATAACTTGAATCAAAAGTCCTTTTAAAGCCGTCTAAACCTCTTTTTTCACACAATATTTCGCTTAATTTCCGAAAAGACTCTAGAGTCTTCAGATTGAAAGTAAAAATAACTACACCTTTTTTTCCAGCTTCTTCTTTTTCTAATGTCTTTATTTTCATAACAAATTCGCTTGCTTCAAAATTCCGAAAGTTTTGGTCAGGGTAACTGAACTTTCGCGAAGTTCTTCATAAAAATGAATCTTTCGTTTTTTCAAGTACATTTTTCATACAAATTATACTTTTTTGTAGGTTTCTCTGACACGTATCGAAAACTTATAACAGAAAAAAACAAGATAGAGTTTTAAAAAAACCAAAAAAACAAAAAAATTTCCCACTTTTTGGACAACCATTTTTTTCGCTTTTTCCCGTCTAAAATATTCATTTTTGCTCGATTCTATTAAAAATCTATGTAGATTTCCCAAATAAATGAAACCGCTGTATGACAAAAGTGATTACATTTTTCTGAAAACTGAAAATTTTTCCTTTTTAGGGATGTCGTATACTTTCGAAACGCTCTATCCCTTTTGCACTCATATTGATTTTTTTTTTCAATCTTCCATTGATTTTCGAACAGAGTTCCTGTATGTAACATTATTTTTTTTCTTAACCCCTAGGAGAAGATTTTTTTTTCTGAATATTCCCTCTAGTCTCCTTCTTCCCGACGAACCCGTGCAAACGGTGATCCCGCTGCTCTTCTGCTTCACCATTTTCTCGTTGTTGATGCCGATTTCGTAGTAGGAAACACGGGAGGAAAGACTTTCGCCGACGAAAACTTCGTTAAGAGCCAAAACTGGGAGCTCCACGGTGGTCATCGAACTCGCCGCCTTCGACTTTTTGCATCTGGAACATCTTTTTTCAAGTTTGAATAAAAAAATAAAGAAAAATCCCCTCGTCACAAAAAGTTTTAAAATTCAATTTCTCATGGTTTTTGTGAGATTCTCAGTTAAAAAAAGCTCATTTTTCGTTGAAATTTCATGAATTTTCGATCCCCATCTTGTTTTTTTGAGGTGTATTTCTACCGCATAAAGTCAAAAAAATATAACAATTATTGTCTTTTTCAAAGTTTTCCTTAGCGTTTTAGGACGAAAATTCTTTGGAAAAATGTTCTTTTTTAACTTTTTTGTATACCATCTTAATCAGAAAAACAACGGAGGGCAAAAATCCATAAAAACGGTCGAAAATAAAAATATTTCGAAATACTCCAATCGTCAAAAATCCACCGTTCTTTCTCATAACATCTTTTTTTCTTATTCCAATCCTAAAAAAACGAACAAAGGCGGAGAAATCGATTTATAATCCGTTTCGCCGGGGCTTCTCGGATTGTCCGTCCACCGTGTGGTCGCGGGATTCCTAAAAAAATGTTGTCAAATTATTTTTTTCAACGCTGGAAAAAAACATAGGTCCGGTTTTTAACCCAAGCTCAAAAGCCTAGAAACGTTTTTTTAACTTAAAAATTAAGGTCCAAAATCAAATTTAACCTAAAACTAAGGTCCAGAAGTAGTTTTTAACCTAAAAATTAAGGAAAGTTTTAAAGTTGTATATTTCAGTAAAACTTCTCGAATTTGAATCCTACGTTTATTTCTGTCCAGTACATCCGTGGGCTTGAAAATAAAAATTATAGCTAGTTTTTTTTAGACCGACTAAATTTTGTACTCGCCCAAATATGACCAAAAAAAACCTGTTCAACTGCTGATCGTGAAGCTCGATGACTTCTCCGAGTTCCCCGTTCACAGTTATTCGGATCCTTTGCCGGAAAAGCCATCTAAAATCGAGATAAACCTTGGGTTCAATGAGAGAAACTCACTGAAAATCGCCACTGAATAGCCGTTGAAGGGCGGATTTTAGGTGATCCTCTGGCAACTTCCTGATCAAGCACATGTAGCCTTCGGAACTGGAAAAGGAAAAATTTAATGGTTCAAAATATGGCCAAGGCGCATTTTGAAAAAAGCTTCGAAGGTGATTTTCAGATAAAAATCAACAAGAGCCTTTAAAAGTTTAACTTTTCCGTCAGAGGAAAAAAAAAGAAAAAAAAAGTTCAAATTGAAAATTCAAACAAAAAATTCAAAAACTTCCATCTTTTGAGCTTTCAAATCGATTTATTCAAAGAATCAAGCTTCTTTCAAAAAGAAGGTCATGAAGCGAAAATAGAATTTGGCCCCTTGTTTTTAAAGCTCTTTTTCTCGTTTATCTTTCCGTTTTTCGCTCGAAAACCCGTACCCCTGAGGATCGGTATTGATTCCGATGACGGGCTTCTCGCGGCTGTGGATGCGACTGGCGGCCATGAGGAAGGTTCCGTCGCCGCCGGCCGAAAAGACGGCGTCGGCCCAGTCGACCGACTGCTGCGTGTAGGCGAACCGGTCCACTAGTCGGGACTCGACTCCGGCATTTCTGAATTCACACACATATAATTTTTCTGTTAATTCATTCCTTTGAAAATTAACAAATTTCAAGAAAAATCGATACATTCTGTTTTCAACCTATGATTTATCATTATTGAAAGAATTTTTAGTGGTCGCAATAGAGGCTCCCCGAAGGACTACTTGGAGAAGACTCTAAAGTGGCCACAAGAACCACCTCTATAGTGGTCACTAATTTATAATCCCTAAAGTGGCCACTGATTTGACTACTATAGTGGCCACTAAAAACGTCAAAAACCCTAGAGTGGTCACTAAGAACTTTCCACAATTTTTTTCTTTTTCTCTATGATAAAAAAATAGCAGAACTGGTCGAAAATATTCGAAATTTTCAATTTCAAAAAAACGAATCTGTATTCAATGCAAGCAGAAAAAAATTAAAAAAATTATAAAACTCGCAATATAGAAAAAAAGGGCAAAAACCAATATTTTTCCTTCTAATCTTTTCGTGAAACACCTCATTTTCGGCTTGAAATCACCGGGAAAATGATAATGAATAAAATTTAAATTTTTTTAGAACTCATTCTTACTTGAGCTCAGCCTGCAGTGTCTTCAAGTAGGAATGATGAACTTTGTGTTTTTCCAGAAGATTATTGTAGTCCGAGCCGCGTTTTTTCAACTGAAAAAGTTTCTTTTAGCCTTTCAAACACAATTTGATGGGACTTACAACATCGACCAGCTGAGAATCGTCGATTCCTTTGTTTGTTTTCTTCTCGAATTCGTACCGGGTAAGTTTGGTCAGAATCAGAACTCGTTTCGGGCGGAATGATGGGGTCTGAGTTATTCAAATTCGAACCGTTTTTGAATGAATATCCCGATCTTTTTAGCCAAAATCTTGGAACGTAATTACCAACTAACTAATCGGGAAGAGTCCAAATAGTGGATAATGGCCGCGAAAAGGGAGAGGCTTAAAAAAGGACGCAGAAAGGCAGCAAAATGGCAGCAAAAAGGCAGGAAAAAGGCAGCAGAATGGCACCAAACAGGCAGCAAAAATAGTCTCTTTATCGATCCTTCTTTTTTTCTGGGATTTAAAAGGCTCAATCAATGGTTAGAGGCAGCGAAAATGGTACATAAAAGCCCATGAAAGGGTGCAAAAAGGCTGCAAAAAAGGAACATTTTCATGAGGATTTTTTTGACATTTTCCGATTTTTTCTATGTCACATGAAACTCACAAGAAGGCTCTTAAATTTGAAGACCATTAAAAAATTTTTAATTACTTTTTATTCAATTTTAATCATCATTTTGAAGAAACTGAAACTATAGGTCTTGCTCACCTCCATGTTGAAAATGGGTCTCGACTGGATGGGCTGATGATTCTGGTAAAGAGCTGCGGCGAGCGACCGCGGGAGTCGCATGCGATTCGCCCAGGGGACCTCGCAGACCTCGGCGTCAAAATTCGAAGAGGTCGGCGACTTTTCGCACGTCGGCAACACGTGTCGGAGGGCGGAGAGCTACAAATAAACATCATTTTCAGGTCGTAATTATAAAAAATGTACTGGAATCAATTATCAACTGGATATTCGAAATCCACTACTAAAGCCGTATGAAATAAATTTTATTTATTGAAAAATCGAAAATAACTTCAACTCGTCTTTTTTACATTGCATTTGTTCTTCCCTTCGTAAATATTCTAATAAAACCTTATAACATCAGAAAAAGTCAAAAGAGACGAATATATAGCAAGTTTCAAACCTACTCCGTTTTCAGAATTTTCTATTTTTGTTGCATATCACTTCAGATTTGTTTGAAAAAACTTACAAAGCGCTAAGAAATTTCAACTCATTAATTTTCCAAGCAATATTGACCGCCTTAAGCTCATACTACTCGTAAAGTTTTTTTATATCATCAATAAAATTTTTTTCTAATCTTTCTAAAATTTCACCATCAGTAATTTATTTCGTCATCTAGCCTAGTTAATGTTTTATTTCATGCGTTGAAATAGGAGTAATTTTATTTTTAAAAAAATACAAACACCGAAACTTTATTTTTTTGTGGGTCTCGATACAAAATCAGGATTTTTCCTTCAACAAAACTTTCCAAAGATTGTAGAACTGACTATAAAAAAATCATTTTTATGTATCAGATTCGAAAATTAACAAAAAAACCTTTTGTTTGGTTTTTTTGAACTTATTCCTATCTTTAAACTCATTATTAACATGAAGAAACTTAATTTTTTTCGAATATTATCTTCTCGAAGACGATGAAACAGCTTTGAAAAGAAGTTCACGAAAAATTATAAACAAACGTGAGCACCGAAATAATAATAAAAATGAATTTTCAAAACTCAAGAAGCTTTTAAATCAGGTTCAAATGAGCCAAAATGTTGCGTTGGGCAGTTGTTTATCATTAAGATATGTTTCGTTTCTCCACCGAACGACCCATTAAGCAAATAGTGCTCAGTTATCAACATCACTTGTTCCTTTTCCATAGTTTAATATTTTAGAACCTTTGTCTAGTCCTTGCATATGTACCAAAAAACTAAAACTTTGGTTTCAACAAGAAAAAAAGAAACGAACAAAAAGCTTCTCACGCATTTTTCTCGTGTAGCAATAAAATGTATGATTTCCAAAAAAAAGTCCCCATAAATTTTTGAGAAAACACTATTTGTTCGTAAGAAAGAAAAAGGGTGATCGCGTAAATGAACACTTCTATTGCATCATCCCAAATTCTCTTTTACAAAAAAAAGAAAAGTGTAAAACTTTTCGAAGGAAGGGATTCTTCCCAGAAAAAAAAACTTGAAAAAGATTTCTTTTCGATTAAATTCTAGGCGATCATAGTTTAAACTCGAAAAACTCGTTTTAGAAATAGCGAGAAAAATAGTGAAATGCACGAAAAATAAAAGAAAAAGAAAAAAACTCGTGGCGAAATTTGAAAAAAGACGGAAAAGATTTCGGGAGCATGTGTGCTCCGACGTACATTTTTATGCCGTGTTCAAAGTAATTTCACGCGAAATGCAAAATGATCTCTGACTCTCCAAAATTTAGTGATCTTTTCCTTTCTCTAACGGGCATTTTGCATTTCGTGGAATCAAATTGAACACGGCATTAAATTTTTCTTTTCTTTTCTGTTCATTTTTTTCGATTTATTCAGTTCTTCTTACTTATTTTGATGCGATTTATGATTTAAGGAATTAAATGAAGCTTGTTGAAGGAATTTACAGTTACGATTTGACAAAAAAAAATTTAGTTTACCGAGATTTTCACTGATAATCAGTATAAATTCCACAAACCTCACTAAAGGTTTTCTTTTCCAAGTTAGCAAGGATAAAGTGAACCTGGTGCTCAATATGATGAGGGCGGATGCGAACCCGCATGGCGCATTCAACAAAAATGAAGGATGGACAGTCGTTCTGATTTGGGAATGATTAGGGGATGGTCGAGCGAAGAACGAAACGAGTTTCTCATATGAGAACGGACAGAGGAGAGAAATGATAAAGACCGCAACAATACTACACAGAAAACGTGAAAAACAACGAAAAACAAATCTCGAAATGATGATAATTACCGATTTCCATTGAAATTCTCAAATTTCAAGGCAAAAAACAAGATTTGAATTTAATCGAAAAATTCAAGTTTTCGGGTCGGGAGGTCTCCTGACTATTTTTTATTTCTGGAAAACCTGGGAAAACACTTTTTTGTAGTCTATTCTTGTACAGAATGTGAAAAACGAGTAAAAAAAAATACCACGTGATTTAATAAACGATTTGAAAGAGAAAAACAGCTGGAAGTTTCGGAAAAAGCTTTAAAAAATGGAGAAAGCAGGAAATGATGAAGCTTGGAAATTTTCGATACGTTTTATATATAAATTTAGTTTTGAAATCTTATTCAGTTGCTGGATTGAGTGTTGCCCAGTGTTTAAAACGATTGAAAACAGAGGAAAAAAAAATTTTGAAACAGCAAAAAAGGGCTTATTGATCAAGATGAAGCGAAAAAAAACGGCCGCGAAAATTTTGGGAAATGTTGCTCTATAGCGAAAAGTCTATCTTTCGTGGAAAATTGAGGACTTTTAAACTTTTGAAAACAAATTAGATATTCCAATTCAAAAAAAGCGAGATTGAACCGATGAAAAATTTAGCCCTCTAATTTTCTCTGTATTTTTGAACTTCAGAAATATTATCGAAAACCATTTTACTTTTGAAAAACCAATGAGAATAGAAAAAAATGACTTTAATTTCCAAAATACGACCTTTTTTTCAAATAGAAAAATGATTTTTCAGAATGTTTTGAAAAATTGTCCATAGGGCGCAAAGGTTGCGGCGCTCGCGGCTGTTTCTTCACAACTATCATTTCTGAACCTGTTCAGCTCTAATGATAGAGCTGATTGTATGGAAATTATTAGAAAAAAACAGTCAGAAATAAAAAAATTTTTCATGAGAGAACAGATATTATGAGCAATTTTTAGCGGAAAAAATTAAAAATTAAAAAATCTTCATTTTCGAAACTAGAAAGGATCTCACATGAAAGATGAAAGAACCGAGTTAAAAATCAGGGAAATTCCAAGGCCACGTGGGGCTCCGATAGAATCAAGGCAACAAATTCGCTCACGTAGCAACACGTGGTTGTTTGAACGCCCCACGCGAAATTCTTCTCGAGGGGGGACGGGAAAAAGTTCAAGGAATAGAGAGAAAGAAAAAAAACCATGCGCCACCGCGTGTTGGTTCGAATCTCATGAGGCTATTTGCCAGCGAAAATAGACAGGAAAAAAAAAAGAAATTCTCTCTCTCCTGAAGCTGTAAATAGAAGTGTGATCTTTGGAGTGGAACGCCGACTGAATAACAAGCAAAAAAAGGAACGCCTATTTGCAGAAAACTCGGATGACTTTTTAAAAGGTGGTATGAAAAACACCAGCGAAAAATTCAAACGGCGACTTTTTCCGATTTTTTTCATATCGCTAGGGAACTTTCCGACGGCCACCTTTCCGACGAAATTTTTTTCCGACTTTTTTTCCTTTATATTTTTTTCTGTTTATAAGACATCAATTTACATTTTTTTCCTATTTCTTTTGTTTTAATCATGAACCAACTACCTACTTTATATAGGAAGATTTAAAACGAAGATTTTATCGAGAAAAAAAGTGGGAAAAAGATTCGGCGGAAAGGTGGCCGTCGGAAAGTTCCGTAGCGATTTGAAAAAATCGGAAAAGTCGCCGTTTGAATTTTCGCTGGTGTTCTTTTCATACCACCTTTTAAAAAGGTGTTTTGAGAAAAATCGAAACTCCAGAATGGTCCCTATAGGGGCTAAAGGGAACAATATACCAACCCTTATAGGGGCCACTAAAGCTTTCAAAAGTGGTCTCTTTAGGGGATTTAGTTAGTGGCCCCTGGGGACATGTTAATCGATAATTTCTTAGTACTCTACGAATTGGAAAGAACCCTAGAGGGACCACTTAAGCTTTAGGAACTGAGGAGTCGACCCCAAATCCCTATAGGGACCACCTTGTTTTTATCCCTATAGGGGTCACTTTTTCGGCCCCAATAAGGTTTTCTTTTTCCTCCTAACCACTATAGGGACCCCTCTAAGAAAAAAATTTTTCCGTTGAAATTTTAAAAACTCATTAAAAAAATTTCAGACAGAGTAAGGGAAAAAGAGATGAATGAAACAAGTTCAAGTGGCCACCTGAGGGATTTTTTTCAAAAAAATAAAATGAGCTTCATAGATGATCCCTCAAGTGATCACTTTGAAAAATAACTTTATACCGCAGAAGATTATCCATTGACCTAAATGATGATGATCATAAGACTTTTCTAAATTTATAGATCTCTTAAGTGACCCCTCAAATGAACTGTCTATTGAATTTCTCGCACTGGAGGTTGTATCAAATCGATATTTTCAAAAAACTTTTCATAAAAATCCCTTTTTTAAAAACGTGAATGCCACTTAAATGATCACTCTGTCGATCATGGGATGAGCCTTCAAGTTCTCCTTAATAAGATTTCTCGATTTTTAGACGAAAATTTACGACAACAATTTTTTCTAAACGGTAATGATAGTACTGATAATGATATGATAGCATTTTTTCGAATTTTCCTAGCAAATATTCGAAAAAAAAATACTAACTCAACAACTCTTTCTGCAAATAGTTACACATAGAAGTTTTCAAAACGTTTGAGACCAAAAAACGGAGAAAAAGAACAACGGCGGAAGAGAACATCCAGCGAGAGAGCTTTACAACACATCACACCACCTTTTTCTTCTCGAATTGGAAAATCTTTACATTATCCGGAAAAAATAAGTGAAATTATGACGCGAAATTGCAGAGAAAAAAGCAATTTCCTTAGTTCAAAAATCAAGAAAAATTCGTTGTTTCAGGACAGATATGATGATTTTTTTGTGAAGTGATGACTCGGCACGGAGAAAGACAATACCCATAAATGACTTATATGTGTCCCTAAAAAGGAAAGAAAAGCGTGTTTAACATGAGCAATACGTGGAATGTTAAAGAAAGCAGAAAAAAGAAAAAAGTGTATAGTTTGCTCATCAAATTCTTTAATGGCGCATAGTTAGAAAAGTTAATTTTTCTTGAAACTAGCTTAAAAATGGCTCCATTTTTGCACTTGAACGCGATAAAATTTCTCATAAACTTCTAAATTGTAGAGGAAAATTGAAGTGGTCACTTAAGGGCTCTTTAAAATCTTTTCTAACTCCAACAAAAAGAAAAAAGTTCAAGCCGTCTCAGAACTTCAAAAAGTTTTTTTGAGTTTTGAACTATTCGAAAAAAAAATCAAGTGACCACTTAAGAGCGTAAAAAACTTTTATGAAGTTCTCCAGCACTTCTAAAAGTATAAGTGACCACTTAAGGGTCAAGAGAAAAAAATTTCAAGATCAAAATTTGAAGCGAAAAAGCGGGTAACTTGAAAATCACTCCGCAAGTTATATCACTGAAAGGTAGAGAGCGTGAGGATCGAAGAGTCGCAGAGAAAAAAAGATCTGCGTCTCTTCAAATATCATGCTCTCTACCTTCTACAATCATCATTTAAGCGCTCTTTGAGTAAATGGACGCATTCCAGAACTTGAAAGACCAAACTACACACAAACGAAAAAATCATAAAAACTTCAGCGGGCAACGAATGCAAAACAAGTGAAAAGAGAAATAAAACAAGATAAAAATCAGACATTTTCAACAGATTCCGGAGGGACGCAGGGTTTTCTTCGGACGCCTTGTTCGATTCCGATCCGCAGGATTTTCAGACCAGCCGATAGTCGAGTGTAGGCGTTTTGGATGTGTTTCGGTGTCTTCGGGTCCAAATCGACGATTTTTATCGAGTAGGCAAATCGGGTGCCTGGAAATGATGTGAATAATGAAAAAATAAAAAAGTCGATGACTCGGATCACAAAAAATCTTTTCTAACTACTGTTTCTCTTATTATAACCACACTTTTCTAAGAAAAAGTCAGCATAATTTTAGAAAATCTCAAGAAAATTTTCAAAAATCCACTTTCGAAAAATTCATGAGTATGGAACAAGTCCCGACGATCAAGCATGAAAAAAATTGCGAAAAATCTAATTTTTCTTTTTTTTCCCAAAAACCCACCATTGGCCAGGGTGACAACGTCCGACGGGTACTCGCCGGAGCTTGGCGATACCAGTTTCAAAGAGACCATTATCTAGAAAAAAAATCAATCAATGCGCAGAAATGTGCTTAGGAACGCTGAAGTGGTCCCTAAAGGGGTTAGAAGTAAAACAGGCTCTACAGAGGACAAAATAGTGCTCCCTAGAGGGCTAAATGCGGGTGGTCTAGGATACCTAACCTTAAAAGATGAAGTGGTCCCTTTAGTGGTCTTTGAATTTTTTTTCAAGTTCAAAGGTGAATAAAAGTATCAAAAAAGGTATAGGGACCACTCTAATAGAGTTCAAGCTAGTGCCCCCTATAGGAAGAGGTAAAGTGGTTTCTAGAGAGGGCCCTTCAAGGACCCCTAGGATTGTCCCTTCAGGGACCACTCTGGCGATTTAATTTCGCAAAGTTGGAATTCAAACGAGGCGGTGACATTGTCAGTAGAGCAATTTTCCTAAATATTTCCTCTATTTTCTGAATTTTTCCTTATTTTCATTTTGACGGGTCAGGGTTATCCCGGGGCGTCAGCTCTGCTTGAATTCCATTTTTATGGGTTATTTTTGGAAATTTTTGATGAATACGAGAAAACTCAGAAAATATGATTTATATTGATTTCAACGACATTTTCACCTTAATAAATGATGTAAATTTTCAACTTTTTCACGTTTTTGAGCAATATTTGACACCAGAAACACTTATGAGGGCAAAAAACCACACAGAAAAGCTTTAAAAATCAAGTGACAAAACGAAAAAAAAACCGAGCAATCCTTCATTGTTGCCGAGACGAGGTACCGTTCGATCAAGTTCTGGGCGTCATTTTTGGCAGGACTCAGGATCGCGTCGAGACCTTTTCGAGCCAATCGCGTCTTGTCCAGGATTTCAGCCTAGATTTTCGATTTTTTTGGAATGAAATCGCAAAAACACCTTGACATTTCCAGGCAAGGCATTGTACAGGCTGAAAGCCCGGCCCAAACCGATTGAGTCGATTTTCTGGGCCGTCAAAATTTGGCCCAAAACCGAGGAGTCGTGAAGTTGGAATGGCGAATTTTCGTCGCTTCCCGATAAAACCAAGCATAACTGGAACATAGTGATTATTAAAAAAATAAGAAGACGTCAATAATAAAAAATGATGTTATTCGAATCGTTCAAATTATGCTTCACAAAAAATTACTAAATCGAATATTTTTCTTTCCGTTCAAAAAATTTCAGACAATCAAAACTTTCAAAAATCTGAGGACATATTCAATATTTACAAAAGAAAAAAATAAGAAAAAAACACCTTAAAAAAATTCAAGCATTTAACAATTGCGCTCTATAGACAAATATGATTTTCTGAAAGACGAAATCTGAGCTTGAACACAAACCGCATGGTAAAGATCGTCGAGTTTGGCTCGCCTGTCAGGAAAAAAAGTCTCGTCGAAGTCGCTCTGTTCCACCGTTTTCTTGTCGCAATGGACCTAAAAATTGCATCTTTTCTTCCTTTTTTGAGATTTACTCCTTCAATTTCGCTCAAACATTCACAAAAATAGAAATATTGAATTGAAATATTAGAGATCTCAAAAATTTTCAAGAGTGTCTATAGAAAAATATTGAGAAATACAACACTTATTCAGCAGGGATGGGTGGAATTTTGCTTGTGCTTTTTTTTGCTTCTGGTTCTCCGTTTCCCGCAAAGAAGAATGACTCGGACTATGTTAACGCAAACCGAACGCGCTCCGGACATTTCTGAACATTTGTAGTAATCACCAGGCTTGTGCGAGGGCCGGCCCGTCATCCTCCCGGCCCGTCATCCTCCCGGCCCCCCGACCATTTCGTAAGCCCGGCCTTAGCGGGCCTCAAGAAAAAATGGCCCGCCCGGCCCGAATCGCGCAATTTTTTTTAGTCGGATATCAAGTTTTTTTACGACAAAAATTACGTTTTTGCTCATTTTTTCTATTGAAGTTTAACAAAAACTATGATTTCAAAGTAAAAGTCACATTTCGGTGAAAATTGTTTTTGAAGCCCGGCTTGGCCCGAGCCCACCCGGGCTTTTCTGAAAATAAGGCCCAAAGCACAAGCCTGGTAATCACTTGAGAGCGGTGACACCCCTAAAGTAATCACTAATCACTCAGAGAGGACGCCGCTAAAGTGCTCAGAAACGTCCGTACCGCGTCCGGTATGCGTTACCAAGGTCCAAGAAAAAGACTAAATTGAAATTTTGAATTATTTGAACAACGTCAAATGCGCTCCAATGCGAAAACAGTACAGTTTTTGATTGAAGTTTAATCGACGTTTTTTTTACGTTTTTTTTCCAACTCCTGACCAAGTATCCATTGACGAACACCCTCAGATTCCTGTGAGGATCTCGAAAAAGGGACTCGAGAGAGTGTCGCATTCGTCCGTAGTTACCAGAGTACAAATCCAAAGGGCAAAAATCGTACATCTCACTGAACCGTCCGGAACCGCATTTTTCGATCTTAAGTCCTTTTTAAGTTAATTGGGGGATTTGTACTGAAACCTGCAAGATACAGTTGTTACAATAGGGGACATTGAAATTCGGATGGTTTTGGAAGAATCCTTGCTTCGGCTTGACCTCGATCTGAAATTCTTTTTTGCGAATTTTCAAAATGAATCTCTATTTTCAGGGAGAACCTCCTCAAAAGGTCCTTATTGGGAAAATTTTTAGTGGCCACTTAAGGGCTTGAAAATTAGTGGCCATTCTAGAGCTCTAAGGGTTACTACTAGACCCCTCAAAAAAATTTTTAGTGGCCACTTTAGGGGTCAATTGATCAACATAACTGGTCCAATATGTTTTTTTTTTAAATTATCAGAGTTCTGGAAAGAATACTGGATGGAAAACTACTGAAGTGGCCACTAAACCGGAGAATAGTGGCCACTATTGAGGTGGGTTCAGTGGCCACTTTAGTGTCCTCTCCAGGTAGACTTCGGCGAGCCTCTAAAGTGGCTACTAAAAATTTTCCCAGTATTTTATCATTATCAACAGAGCACATTTGACCAACAGAATCCCTTACGGTGATGGTATTTTCCGTCTTGGTCAGCACAGTGTTGGGAATGCTGGTGGCGTCGAGCATTTGGAGGCATCCGAGTCGTTTTGTCCCTTTAGGGATCGCCGAGAAGGGCAGGAAGGACAGTTCGTCGGGCAGCTGGACCAGCTCGTCGAACGTTTCGACCTTCTCGTCGGCTGGTAGAGATGGGACCTGTGGGAAAAAAGAGGCTGTTAAGAAAATTGAACGGTCATTTTCCTTTTCGGTAAGCCTCCAACATTGGTGTATGCACAATTCACGCTTACGAATATTCGCGGACCCAAAATTTTTCCCTACCGTCCATACATGGGCTAACCAACTACTTTTTGTGACGTCATCACGTACCCCCCTTGAAAAAGTACGTACTCCCCTCGAAAAAGTACGTACCCCCCCGCGGAAAACTATCAATGTGAAATGATTATTAAAGTTAATATAAAAATTGAATGAGACTATTATCTTGTTTCGCGGGCTTTTGGAAGTATATTCAGCTAGGTGTCAATACTCCAAAACAGAAATATTTCAACTTTTAGCGTAGACCCCCAAAAATCCGAAAAATCGATCTGTTTTTCAATGTTATCCTACATTATGAAGTGAGTTTTATGATCTGGCCAAGTTTCAAGCCGTTTGGATGAGTTTTAAGAAAAAAATAATTTTTTTGGGTCACCGGAAATTAATATTTTGAATATTTGAATTTTTTTGGCAGATCGATTTTTTCGGATTTTGGGGAGTACGGGGGTACGCAAACCGTCAAGTGATAACGCTTTGAAACACTCCAACTTGGTCAAAAAAACGTCCGGAAGCCTGGAAACTTGAAGCATATACCTTATTCAGGGTTAACTCAAAGTTGATAGTAATTTTTGAGCCAAAAAAATTGTAGATTTCCAGAAATCATTTTCTTATGGGTTCAGAAGTTGATTATTTTTAATTTTTCCAAACGGCTTAAAATTTGGTGAGCATGTATGTATCATCCATTGGTACCATTTAAGCTAGAATTCAGGTCGATTTATCAGCTCTGGAATTTTTTATAAGGCTATTTCTACGATTCCCCGCGATTTTATCTACCGTTCGGAGCTCGGCAAAAAGATAGGCAACGAAATTCCTACTAAATGTACTTTGAAAAGCTCGATAAATAATATGGATGCATTTTCCGCGGCTTAGAAAGCCATCTGAATGAATAGGGTGGCCCGAAAGTGAAAAACAGCCTGTTAGCCCACGTATGCTACCGTCCTATTTTTTTCTTTTTTGCCTTCCCGTGATTACCTTTGCCAGATGGTGAACATCACGGATCTTGAGCTCGACAATGTGAGGATTCACTCGGAACTGGGGCTCGATGAACGGCGTGATTATCCGCTCCATGTACTTGTTGACCCGTTCGCTCTTCGCCTTCACCGTGATGAACCCGCTCTTTTCTCGACTTGGCGAACCGCCATACTATTCTGAAAAATTGTTTGTAAATCCGCCGCGACAGTTTTCGCGTGTCTGCGTCTCTCTGTTCCCTCACTAGCGAGGTCAGAGAAACATGGAAACAGCACGTAAACGTGAGAGGGACGTCGAGAGACGAGGAGGGTGCAGAGAGGTCCCGCCCTTTAAAGTCACAAAAAAAACGGACTGTACAACTGAACTTTTTCAAACATTGGTGATAATGAAACGTACAGTAGCGTCAGAAAAGATAAGATTTCAAAAATGCCTTGAAAAAAGCTCAATTTTTCCCAAACTTTCTGCAGCTGGGTTATAATAATAGTTCATTCTTGGCCAATTTTAATTTTAACACAATGATACAAGATTTAAAGAAAAGGTTCATGAAAAAAGGAAGTTAAAGTAGCGTGAGAAAAAAAAGAAAAAAAAAATTTCAAAACCGTTTTTATGTCAGCATGAGTACCTAGATATATACATAAAATCCCGTACTTACTAGGGAACTACTCGGACTCGGGTACGCATTTCGAGTTGAAACTTTGATGGCTTATAGACCCGGGTAAGAGTACTTGAAAACAAGAAAGAATATCTGCTAAACCCCATAGGCTTCTGAGAAAAAGCTTTTTGAAAATGAACAGTTTAGTCTTGAAAATTATCAAATTGTTGCTTTCCTCCTTATTTTGGCTGGAAAAAAGTTTTTTAGAGTTTATCATAGCCGAATCATTCAAGGCGAATGTATTTAAATATAAAATAAGGTAAAAAGCAGTGTTTTGAAAATTTTCAGGCCTAATTTTCACATTTTCTACTAATTTTTTCTCAGCTTTCTATTGGGTTTAGCAGATATTCTCTCTTGTTTTCAAGTATTCTTACTTAGGTCTATAAACAACTAAAGTTTGAACTCGATCCGCGTACCCGAGTCCGAGTAGTTCCCTAGTTAAATGAAATATTTTCTTGGTGACGATTCTTCGAAAAAGCCCATTTTTTTTTTCTTCAAGGAAGATGACTCCAATTTCAAGGTTTTGTAAATATTTTTGGTTAAGTTTGTCTGTTCGATGAGAGCATTATCGCTCGAGTTTATTTCGAAAAACATGATAAGCATGGAAAGATAAAAAAAATTGGAAAAATGTTTGAGAGCGTGACATGAAGTTTTTCGATAAAGACCAAACATCAATTAGAATAAAAAAGTTCGAATGCTATGTTTTTCAATGTTTTGGAAAATATCTAGCTTTCTGAAAAAAAGAAATTAAAATTTAGAAAAGCTATAAAATATCTTATTTATTTTGTATTTTTAGATTTTTCAATGAAGACTTTAATGAATATAACTCAAAGATAAGACTGAGGCTTCTTTCTCAAAATAAGCAGGGTCTAGCGTTTTTTTTTAGAAAGTTTCCCACCCCCTAAAAAGTTTCCTACCTCGAGCCCGTGGCGGCGTGTTTGGCACTGATGACAAGGTTTGCCTGGCCCTCGCCCCGGAAACAGAACGACCGGTAGTCGCGCAGGTCTACGACCGGTGATGACGTCATCTTGAGTGTTTCTACTCGGTTGACCTGACGATCATCCTGTAGAGTTTTTTTTTATTATTGAAATTCGAAAAAAATGAGAAAAAGAAGGTATGAGAGTGATCCCTTTTAGGGATGTGGCGCACATCCATTCAAAATCTATGACAATAAGAATCAGGAAATGCTTGAGTATACCACTAAAAAAACTTCTGAGAGGAAATCATTTTTTTGAAAACATTGATTCTCTGGTCTTTTTTTGAAGTTCTTCAGAGTTAAGAGGATATAGAGATTTCTTGAAAATTTCAAACTCATGACAATTTTTTCACTTTCCTGTAGGCTTAAGATTACCGAAAAACCTATGAAAAAGGTAAAAACCGTAGAAAAAAAGCATCGATTTTTCCGAAAAAATGACTTCATGAGTTTGAAATTCCATCTAGAACTTTGTTCAAAATTTTTTTACGATATGAAGTAAAATTTTTAACAAGAACAGACAATTTTGAAGAAAAATCATTACTATCAGTCTAAAACTTGAAAATTTTATTCCAGAATTTTCGAATTTTCTTCAGCACAATATTGAACACAATACTACTGAATCAAAAAAAAACCACAAAAAAAAGAAAAAATCGTGAAAAAAAGAGAGGAAAACCCTGAAAAAGGAAAAAATTTTAACAATCCTATAAAACAACTTTTGAACTTAATCTTTTTCCAAAATCAATACCCCAGCTAATTAGTCAAATCATGACCCTAATGTTCTCTACTACCAACATCATCTAAATTAAATTAAAACTTCCATAGCAAAAAAACAAAGTTGGAGAAGAAAGAGAGAGAGTTGATTCGGCGGCAAGACCACATGATAATCATCGAAAGAACCTGCTTTTTTTCTCTTATCTCAAGGTCCAACCCTCAAAAAAAAAAACACAGTGCGGCAGAAAGTGCGCGCCACAGAGATAACGGCTATTTTTGTCGTTTTTCAGTTGGGCGAAATTCGTTATGAAATCGGCGAACTGACTCACTTTTGTCATGTGTTTTCGGAGCGGAAACGAAGAAAAAATGTACGAAATTCTGTTCAAATAGACCAAAATATACTTTTGACTCATTTCAGTCATGTTTTGTTGAGAAAAAAAAACAAACAAAAGTGCGAAAAACCGAAAAATTCATCATCAAATTGGCGAAAACACCAATTTCAACAACTCACAAAAAATCTTTTCCAAACCACATATTTCTTTCAAAAAAGCTCAGATTAAACTATATTTCAATTTCACGCCAGGTCTGCGCCTTTAAATTGTTAAAAACTGATTTGATTGAGCAGTTTTTGGTAATTTAAAGGCGCAGACCTTTTAGGAATGAATTGAAATTTGAACTGAATCTGGAATATTTCTGATAGTCAAAATTTAAACCTAAAGCTTCGAAAAAGTCTGTTTCAATGCTCAAGAAAAAGTTCAAAAAACTTTAAAAACGCACCTAATTTTTAAAGGCGCAGAACCTTGTTTAAAGGCACAGACCCTTTTTATTCGGATTTAGTTACACTGAATTATTTTTGGAGTAAACATTATATCAGGAATTTCGGAAAAGCCTACTTCAATGCTTATTTTTCGAGGGAAAAGTTCAAAAAACTTGGCGCAGACCGATTTTTTAAAGGCGCAGCACCTTTTTTTTTGGAATCATCTAAACTAGGAATATTTCTGATTGTTCAAATTCAAACCTAAAACTTCAAAAAAGCTTATTTCAATGCTAATTTTTTGGGAAAAAAGGTCAAAAAAACTAAAGGTGCATCCTTATTTTTTTAAAGGCGCAGATCTATTTTTTAAAGGCGCAGACCTTCTTTTTTGAAATTAATCAAAACTTGAACTGGGATTATTTCTAAAGTGAATATTCTATTTTTAAATTTTGAAAAAAAGCCTTTTTAAATTTTTAAATTTTTGAAAATGCTCATTTTTTTCAAAGAAGAAGTTCAAAAAAACTTTAAAGGCGCAGGCCTTTTTTTCAATTCGCAGACCTTCTTTTTGAAATTAACTAAAACTTGATCTGGGAATAAAATATTCTATCTCAAAATTCGGAAAAGCCCACTGAAATGCTCATTTTTAGAGGAAAAAGCTGAAAAAAATCAATATTTTTTTCAATTTTTTTCGATTAGTATTCAATTCAAAGGCTTTCATATCAAAGGAAAAAAATTGATTATAAACTATTTTTTTCATGTATTAAAGAACATAGGAACATAGAAAGAAACCACAATCAAAAACTAAAAGTTCAAAATATTTTCAGAATACATTGCGGATTCATATCGACCCTCACATTTCAACGCAAAATTTCGCTAGGAAAATGAATGAATTCCTTTATAAAATCCACGATTTTCATTCAATCGGATAAATACAATATTATGCACGAGGTTATGCAAAGGGAACCAAAAAAAGCGAAAGAAATATAGGTCATCACAGGAAAGAGAAGAAGAAGATTAGAATCGTTTCAGTGTGTGATTTGGCACAGTTAAAAGCGAGAAACTATCACTGGGGATCGATATGAAGCAAGAAAAGGCCGAAAAAGGAAAAAGAACTAGGAAATTTCCCGTCACAATGTCGATAGAAGGGGATGATGAAAGGAGCATGAAAATAGAGAAATATGAGCAAAAAGTCTTGGCGGATAATCTCGATAAGCTTTTTGATACAGAGGGGAAAAGGGAAAATGCGGGAAATAAATGCACCAAAATACCTGAGGAAAGTTCTAGTGTACACTAGAGGGTTCTGAGCTCATAAAAAAGGAAATTTACTGGGGAAAGCTGCAGTGATCACTTTAGGGTTTTGAGCTTCTAACCGACTTCCAGGTGGCGAAAAGGACACTTAAGAGTTTTTTTTTGAAAAAAGATTATTTACCAAAATCCTAGAGATCTGTAGAAGAAAAATGATTACTTTGAATCATTATTCAAAAAATCAGAATTAAATCTTCATTGGTCACTTTAGAGCTCTCCTAGACCCATAAAACTGTCCGGGTCCATTGTAGGAAAATTTTTAGTACTCCCTTTAGGTTTTAAAGCTTCGAGAGGCCCCTAAAGTGACTAGGAACTTTTTTTCAACCGCAAACTATACACTTCTACAAAGAAATTTGAAAACCCCTACAGTGAGTTCTTCAATAACCCCTATAGAGGTCACTACAGCTTCCTAATTGAAAACTAGCTGATAAATACTAACTTCTGTAGATATTCCGCATTTTTACATTGAACAAAAAAGGGAAGGCGCAGAAGTACGAGGCAAAGATGATGCTCTAAACTTGATCAACTACATTTTTGAAGTTCTAGCTCTCTCCGCCTAGTCGCTTACAACTATGACTGAAACAGACGATATACATTGATTTCAAGAACCGTTCAATTTCTCGACGGCGGCACGTCGGGCAATGTCCGAAATGACGCTGTCGACCGTGTCGTCCATCGGATTGTTGTAGTCGTTGAACTCGTCGCGCATGTTCGTCACGCGGAACCTGAAACTTACAGTTAAAATTGTATAGTTATGCTTTAGTCCGTTCGCTGCGACTTCAAACGACCTGACCTCTCTGCGCTCTCTTTTCCCTCAGCGGCTGGGGTCAGAGAAACGTGAAAATAGCACGTAAACATCGCTGACTAAAGAACGTTTCCCCCTTCCAAGAAATTTGGGACCAAATACGCTTTTTTAAAAAAATTTTTTTCCGTACGAAACTTTAGTATTAGCTTCTGACACGAAAACGTCTAATAATCTTTTAAAAATTGCATATGATAAATTGTTTTGTCTAAAAACGAACAATGTCACGATATCGGCGTGTTTTCCTTCCATGGCAATGTCCAAAGGCGTTTTTCCATCCACATTTTTCAGATTTTTGTCGGCGCCACGCTTCAGCAACTGGCAGACTTGTCTGGAAAAAAAAATCGATAATTCATCAAAAAGCTTTCGAAGGAAGTTTTCGAGATATTGGATTGGAAAATGTCTCCGGACAAGTATTTCAAGAAACTTCCAAAATTGTCCGTGATGACTTCCAATTTTCAGATTTCTGTCGGCAACTGTCAAACTTGCCCAGAACAAAATAATCACCTAAAAAAAGAAGGTTTTTTTCAAGATATTTGCAAAATTATTTTTGAAAACTTCAAACTTTCGGATTATAGTCAGCTTCACTCACTAGTACACTTTTCATTACAGACACTGTCATTTTTTCAGCTTTCACTATTTTTTAAGAGATCACAGTGAAAAAAAACCAACAAAGTATTCGCTTCAAGGGCGGCCAAATGCAGCGGAGTGTTCAATTTGTCATCGAGCATGTTGATTTTTCGCACCGTTCAACAGCAAAAAAATTCAACGGCCGCTGTTTGTCCCTAAATTATAACAATAATGGTTTTTTTGGCAGAAAACGATCAATTTTTTTATCTGAAAAAAAGACATTATGATAGTTTGTTAAAATTAAATTTCTTGTCGTGTACCGTATGGGTTGATACTTTAAAATTGGACTAAAAGAAGGAATTTTTCGATTTTTTTCAATTAGAAATATTCTAAACAGGCATCTTGCCATAAAGTTCTCGAAATTATGTTTGAGTCCTTTAAAAAAATTTCCAGTTCGAAGTTCAGTTTCTATATTTGTTTAAAAAAACTTGAGACTCTCTTAATTTTGAAACCTAAAGTGGAGGAAAATGTTCAGAAAATCATGAAAAAAAGTTGATTTTATAAAATTTTAAATTTTTTAAAAATCGATAACTGATAGAAACAAATAGTTAACGGATCATTGACACCTTTAAAAAAGAAAATCAGCGCTTGCAAATTCATTTTGAACGTCCCTGAGATGAAGCAAAAACTCACTATTATACCAAAAATTAGAAAGTAAAACCTTCCTCCTGGAGCAAATTCTGTTTTTGTTAAGGTACAGGAAACTTTTTTTGCTTGAAAAATTGATTACGAACATTGCGAGTAGCGATATGCAAGGCCGTCGTGCCAGAATGCATTGAATTCAGCTCGAATCTCTGAGCGTAGCCTTTCAACAAGGCCAGAAGGTCGCCAGATTCGGCCGCCTCTCGCATACTTTTCCAGTCGGGGGCCGTGTTTGATACAACTGCAACCAAATCACTTTTTTTACCTGCTTTTTTTAAAATAAAAAAATATTGGTGTGTTGTGGCAGCATTTTTGTGAATTTTTTTATCGAAATTTGTTAAGTTTTCATGAATTTGACTAGATCGAAGGTCATTATCGTCGTAAAAGTTTCTCACTCATACAAATTTTTAGCGCTTTTTCTACTCTGAGCAGGTTTTTTTCAGGGGTCTCCCTCAGTTCCCACCTGAAAAATCACTGTTCAAAACCGAATCCAGCGCCGTTTCGGATCCACACGCAGAGAGCCGTTTCGTCGGCAGGGGAACTGATAAATCGGCTGAAAATAAACTCATAAAATAAGCTTTTTCAATGAAAAACCAACCACTCCAGGGGTCAGGTAAAAGACGATTTTCGGCACTTTCAGCTTCCTGGACGTCGGCATACGAAGCGGAACGATTCACAAAACCTGAAAATCAAATGAAAATCTGAATTTTCCCTCATTAGATTGGGATAATCGATTTAAATCTTCATAGATTGCAGAAAAAAATTGTATCTTTATCCAAATTGAACTACAAAAAAAAATAAAAATACTGTCCATTTTTTTCAAAAAAATTTCAGAGCGATCTGAGCTTGATTCAAATGAGAAAAAAAGGAAAAATTTCGGAAAATGAAAGAAACGGTCCTGGACCTTTACAGATCGCAGATAAAACTGAGCTTTATTTAAAATTGAAGAGTTGAAGCTCGAAAAATAGGATGATAAACTCAATTTTTTCTCAAATTTAAGAAAAAGCTTTAACTTATGCAAATTAATCAAATAATTTTTCCAAAAATAGGATAACAGTTTGAGATCTCCTTAGATTGCAGACAAAACTTGATTTATATCGAAAATCGAAGAGTTGAAGCTCGAAAATAGGATGATAAACTTCATTTTTTTAACAGATTTAAGATAAATTTGAGCTCATCCATGTGAAGCAATCAATCTTCGAGAATGAAAAAAAGCAAACTTGAATATTTACAGATTGCAGATAAAATCGAGCTTTATCAAATAGAACTGTTAAAAAATGCGATAATAGATTTAATTTATCACAGAACGAAAGAAATTTCAGCTTTTCCAAGTGGAATAATCAATCTTCGAGAATGAAATTAAAAAAAATTTGAATCTCTACAGATTGCAAAAGCAATTCTATCTTCACCCAGAGGAAATATTTGAACTTCGAAAAAGGGTAAATAAACTTGGATCTTTACAGATTTATGACAAAATTGATCTTTATCCTTTATAAAAAGTCAACTTCAAAATTGAAATTATCCAGTTGAAAGAACTAAAACTCGAAAAATGAAAAAACTACATGAAAAAACCCCTACCAATGCTGTTTTTGTGCCGAACCAAGAGATGTTCCTGCCTGGAAGCCGCACAATTTCGCGCCCTTTCATCGTCAGTTATCGCGAATCGTCGTTCGACGTATTTGGCCTTGATCCAAGCTTCTCGGACCTTCAACACCACTTTTAGATGAGAAAATTTCTTTTAAAAAGTTCTGTCTATGGCCTACCAAAAAGTTTTTGCATTTATTAAGATTCATTCAGCATCATTGTAAGCTTTGGGTTTTAGAATGAACGTTGAACAGAGAAATATTCGATTCTTTTATGATGTATTGGTTAGATAATGATCTTTAAAAAAAAACACTTCATTGGGCGAAAAATTAAAAACGTGAAAAATGAGCTCATCTTAATTCGCGATAGAGCGCAAAATAGACAGCGTAAAAAAAGAAAATGGCATGTTCATTGGAGAAACGGAACATGCTTCGAAACGAAAAATTGTGTTCATCGGTGCGCCAAAATTGCTCCAAAACAGTACTAATTTTTTTTTTTGGAGCAATTTTTTGCGTTTCGAAGCAATTTTCGTTTTGTCCGATGAACACGCCAAAAAAGAAATTCTTTTTTGAAACGATTTTTTAGAGCTCTTTCAATTTCGTTTAAATTTTCGGTTTCTCAACTTTTTTTTACCAACGATTCTGCACCATTACAGCGATATTTTCATTACTATTAGTATCTTAAAATTATTAAAATTATTTTTTTAGCCTTCAAAGTGACCTTTTTCGATTAATTTTTTTCCTGTTCTTCAATTTTCTTCGAATGATTTCTCGCCTTCAAAACTACATTTATCATCAATATTTTTCTGTTCTTAAAAAAATTATTTCAATGAGTTTTTTTCCATTGAGCTTCACAGAACCAAAAAAATTCCCAAAAATCATCCCTTTTTTTCCCGTTTCAAAAGAAAAAGCCGAAAAATTAGCAAACCGGTCGACTGGACGATTCAACGGCTGGCGGCGGCAGGACGTTCTTTTTCCGGCAGATAGGCCAAATAAATCGCATTTACCTGAAGATTTATCATTCAACTTAATTCTCAGGTGTTTTGAAAAATAAGATAAAAAAAGTATAACTTTCAAAAAAATGATTAAAAAAATTTCCTCCTAAAAGGAGCTAAAATCCAATGATACCGAGCCTCAAAAGACTATTTTTGAGATTTTTTTCGAAAAAAAAAATTTTAAAAAAAAACCTGTCGATTTCCCCAGGGCCAACAGAACATCCCTCAGCTCATTATCGATCGAATCCATGGTAAGAGACCGAACTTTCGACATTTGGACGCCCAAACTTCGATGAACTCCCGAGCATTCGATGCATAGCACTACCTAAAGCTCGAAAAACTCACTTTTTCATTTATTTAAACTATCAAGGGCTTAAAAATATTCGAAAAATACACCTAATAGCCTAAATTCATTCAAAAATCTTACATAACTATCATTTTATGGAGTTGCTAATGTTTCTTTATGCTCATGGTTCCATCAAAAATCAATATTTTGAACTTTTCATCAAAAATTTATCCCTCAAAAAAGGCTTGAAAATCTCTTATTTCCTCAAAAAAGTCGAAAAAAACGGACCCCCAGGTTGATGCTGACCCATTTGGGCGCCGGCGACTGACAATCGGCGCAGACTTCGTTTCCGGGAACTCTACGGATTTGCTCGAAAAGTCGACGCCGTCGGCGGGGAATTCGTCTTCGAGGAGCTCGCTTCGGAAGAGACGCTGAGGGACTTGTGATGACGTGTCGTCGCGTCAGAAGACGTCGCCGTCGCGCTGGAGACCGCCGTGCTTCGTGTGGTGCCGGGAGTCGACTGAAAACAGTTCATTGATGATTTTCCTATCTGAATATGCCAGAGTTCTTGAATACTAAGCAACATCAGAGTGGTTCCTATAGGGGTTGGTGAAAAAGCCCCTATAGGAGACAAAAAAAGTGCTTCGTATAGGTGTAAAATTTAGATAGTCCCTATCTGACCCCTAAAGTGGCCCTTATAGGGATCTTCCTATTTTCGTTCAGAATTGAAAATTCAACAAAACTTGACGATTAAACATCTGTTGATATTTTTCATTCAAAAAGCGCTAAACTATTGAATTTTTTCGCATGGAAACACTCATAGAAGTAAACGACGAGAATTCACCCCTATAGGGGCCACTTTTGCGAGTTTTCGTGGTCCCCTAGAGAGACGCCCATGAAGTTGCCCCTGTAGGGACCATATTCCTAAGATTATATTCGACATGAAAGGGATTTCTCTCCATCTCTCCGTGACTATCACCACTTTGAGTGTTTATTTCATGATACTCTGACCAGGTGAGAGAACAGAGAGTACAGTTCAAGCTAGAAAGACTTGAGATTTTTTTCTCGAGCTCATAAATTCAGTTTTTTGAACCATTACACCTTCTACGGCAAAGAGAACCCACCAAATTGTCGTTTTCATGAAGGGCCAAGATGGTCCTTTGCAAAGCTCGCATCCAATCGTTACAAAGGGATTCGGAGTCAGCTTGCAGCAGATGGCATCTCCAATAAAATCGTTCAAAATAAGATTTTTGTCATTTGATACAACAGAATAATAAGTGAAAAATGAAAGATTTTTAGTCTTTGAATCTTATGCCGTGTTCAAAGTAATTTCCGCGAAATGCGAAATGGTCTCTGACCCTCCAAAATTCAGTTATCTTTCTCTTTCTCTGACGGCTATTTTGAATTTCGCGGAATCACTTTGAACACGGCATTATAAAATTCCTTCTGGGTTTTTTTTTTCGGCGCTTATCTTCATTCTGCTCACTAGGGAACGCTATTTTTTCTCGCAATAGAACTTGTTTCCGATTTATGAAGCTTCAAAGTTTGAAAAAAAAACGCGAATTATGAAAAAAAGTGCTACTTCAAGCTTTTTTGAAGCGTCTAAACTCGAAAGAAAAAAATCTATTGCGAGAAATATTTTCTTGATCCGGCATTAAAAAGTCCTAAAAAAACGTTTCCTAGTCAGGAAATTAGACGAAAATCAGAAAAGTAATCATTTTAGAACGCCGGATAAAAATGTTGAAACATTAATTATTCGATTTTTCTCCGTACCTAGTCGGCGTGACGAGTTCGAAGCAGCCGACCCGGTCGATATTTGAAGGCGCCGGTCGGACCAGACAAAGCATCAGATTCTCTTCCATCACCGTCGACGGCTCCTGTTCGTTGGATCGATGCGAGTAGAGCTGGAAAAGTGAATCACTGGAGGAATTCTTCAATGTTCCCTTGAGCTTCTCCCAAGCATGCAGACCATTTTTAGGCCGCTGCCCCTTTCTCCCAAATTCAAAGTTACTACCTTCCTCAGGATAAATCTTGTATTATTGTGGCCAAGCTTCAGGGATGAAAAATTCGCGAGAACATAATTCAAATTCAAAAAAGTCCTCTTAAAAACTCTTTAATTTTTTCTTCTCCCAAGTACGAACCAATTTATTATCCTTGATCTGAAACCATCGCCGATTCCAGGTTTTGAAAGCGTTGGACGACCTTTTGTACAGATAGCCTTCCATCATGACGTCGGCGTCGAGTGGCATCCCAGAAGGATGTTGGAACATCTCCTGAAGCGAAAAATTGATCAAAAAAAAACGGACGAGTTTCATTCTTTATACTACCCGCTACAAGCTACACTCAAAACATAGGCAAAGCCAAGAAGGGTGGAAAAAGGCTCCATAGAAATTTTCCTTTTTTGTTTTTGAGCCACAGCACTCCTTGATGGGCCAGAAGCAGTTTTTGAAAGTCTCGTTTTTTTTATAAGGGCACAAAGCACCCAAACAACCTATTTTAACGCATTTTAAAGAGAATTCCTCTTGAGGATTTTGACAAGAAAAAAAAAAAAAATCTTAATCTTACAACTCTTTTTTTCCTTAAAAAAACCCATTCTTGGAAGCCTTATCCAAACTGAAGATGAATTCATCAAAATAGGCTCCTCCAAAAATTATTGAATTTTTCTAGAAAGTTTCATATTTTAACCTTTTTTTCCTCATTTTCAAATTTTTTTCAAGATATTGATTTTTATTTCGAATTTTTTTCAATCATTGGAAAACGACAATTTTCAAAAAAATTTCTATTTAGAAAATTCAAAATTTCCCTGAGAAAGCTATGATAGATAAGCTGAGAAACCAATTTTTACGCATCTCATCGAAGTTTTTTTTTTCGAATTTGACAAACTTCCTTCCTTTCATTTTTATATAAAGTTGGGCATATTTAATTTTTTTCGAATACCGAAAAAACCTTAAAAAACGCCCAAATACCTCACTTATTCATGAAAATAATAGAAGTTCGAAAAAATGGAAATTTTCTGTTTTCTTGGTTTAACGCAAGTCAACGATTAAAATTTTCACATTTAAAGCTCGAATTCGTCAAAATTGAACATGAAATCTACTTTTCTAGGGGTGAAACATCCAAGGAAATGAGCGGAAAAGGGCATTTTTCATGGCTACCGTTCAGAGCTAGGCAAAAAGATAGGCAATGAGTTTTCTACTAAATGTACTTTAAAAAGCTGTATAAATAATATGGATGCATCCGCGGCTTAGAAAGCCACCTGAATGAATAGGGGTCATTCTCAAAGAAAAATGTTGAAAATTTATGAAAAGACAAAAAAGCACAAAAAAAGGGGTTTGAAACTCTCAAAGTAAACCCGAAAATCGTCGTCCTTCGCATCGGAAACAGGTCGAACCTGGCCATAATCCCTGCGGCGTCGCCGGCGACTATTTTTCCGCAAACTATGGTAGAGTTTGGCGACGGCGCGTCGCTTCTTCGCCACTCGGAGCTCTTCTTCAGTCGCGTCGGCGAACGTTGGGAGTCGCGAGGAGGTCTCCGGGACGTCGACGGGCACACATCGGCGAACTACGATCGCCGGCGAGGGCGACGGTCGCGACGACTTGACGTAGGCGAATGGAGCGACGAAGCGACGTCGTCGCAGGCTCATTCTTCAACATTGGGAATCGCAGAGTGAGTCACCGCGACGAAAGAACAAATGGCAAGAAGGAAAAACGCTCGTTTCACAACAAGAACGGGGAAATATTGATGGCGCGGGGCGAGGTCAACAGCACATAAAGTTTTTTTATTGGAGCCTTGAGGTTTCTGTTTTTTTCTATAATGAAAAACAAGAACTTCTTGCAAGAATTAATAGAAAAAAATGATTTTTTTGCAATGAACAATCCCCGTGGATCTTCCTAACCATTAAAAATCTTTATGAAAAAAATAGCCTCGAAATTCTAGAAAAAAAATCTGAAAAAGTGAGGTCATTTTACTTTTGTATTTTTCCTGAAAATCGGCCAAAAACACTCCTCGATGTACTAGGAGAAGATTCTGAAAGTCTTCACCTGCACAACTTCTTCGTTTTTGAGCGCCTCCAAGTCAAAGAAAACCCTCAAAACCCAAAAAAAAGGTTTTTTCGAGACTTTGACCTCTGTTTCTCGAAAACTAGGAATTTGTGCAAGTTGAGAATTTTAGACTTTTCATTTGGTACATCAAGGATTGTTCTCTCTGATTTTCAAGAAATTCTTAACCGCAAAGCAAAATTACCTTCCATGTGAGCACTAGATAGCCTTGAAAGTTTCAAAAAAGCTTCAATACTAGAAACTACTTTAAACGAAGCTCAGCAAGAGTTAAAAAATTAAGATTGAACTATTTTAAAAGTCAAGAATTTTTTTTTTTTGAAGAAATTCCCATTTTCCTTTTGAAACTTCTTCTATAAAACTTAGAATTCATTCAATTTCACCTCATAAAAATATAAAACTGTCTGAAATAATCGAAAAATTATTATTCCTTATCGATGAAACTCCACAGAAATCAAGTTTAACTATCCTAATTATCAAATATTCCTCCAAAGATTACTTATCACTATTTTCACTGTTAATAAACCAAAGAGTCACTCAAAATGATCTCTAAAACCATACAAAAGCATTCAAAAAGCAATCAAAACTCAAAGAAAAAAACTGTTGAAATGATAGACACGAACACGTGTGATAAGAGGAATCGCGTGTCCCAAAACCATCGAAAAAAGGGAAAAAAAGTGGGGGAAAATGGAAGGAAATCGGGACGCGGCATGAATCAGACGCCGCCGATTTCCGCTTTTCATAATCATCATCATCAATCCGACATTTTCAATCAATAGGCCCTTTTTTGCTCGGAACAAAAAACACAGCTGAACAGACGTTACGCGGTGAGAGAGCAAAAGTCGCTCGAAATTCGAAAATTTTCGCGTGGGATTCGTAGTTTCTGACAGAAACTTCATAACAAAATCGGAGAAAGTCTAGAAAATTCAGTTTTCGACGGCTAGTTTCCCTTCTACAAGCGCATTCTCGGGCAAAGTCGGAATGGTGGATAATGGCTCGAAAAAGGCCTCAGAAAGGCTGTAAAAAGAGTCCCTTTATCAAGCCTTCCATTTTTCTCATACTTTGAAGACTTAAAAAATGATAAAAGGCAGCAAAAATGGTGCATAAAGACCGATAAAATGGTGCAAAACAGCCCATAAAATGACGCAAAAAGGCAGAAAAAAAGGAACATTTCTATGGAACCTTTCCCAACCTTTCCGACTTTGCCTATGTTCTTGGTAAATTTTGAAACTGTGAAAAATTAATTCCGTTAAATTCCCATCTTCAGTTTTTTCCTTCACTCAAATACTCAAACTCCATTGACAAAAATAAAAAGATTAACATTAAAATATTATTCCTGAGATTCCAGTTTCAACTCCCACAAGATCACATAAATCTTCCTTTTTTCTATTTCCTTAAAAATAACCGATGCAAAACTTTCATAAAAAAATAAAAAAACTTCGAAATTCAGAAATTTATGAGCTATTAAAAATTTTCAAGCTTATTCTCCTCACCAAAAACGAGCCAAACGTGGATTCGTTTACAGAATCGTCTATAAATGACTTTCCACTTTTCACGTGGAAAAAATTATTCAAAATATATTTTCACCTAAACTTTACAAAAAGTTCACGAACGATTTTTTTTTTTCCTTTTTGCAATTTTTAGATAAGCTTCAAATGTTCAACTTTTTTTCAAAAATTGAACCCTACTGAGAAAGTTTTTGGTGGCTACTAGAGAGGCTCGCCAAGGACTACTGGAAGAGGACACTAAAGTGGCCACTAAACACACCTCTATAGCGGCCACTATTTTGCGTTTTAGTGGCCACTATAGAGGTTCTTTATTTAGGAACCTTTATAGTGGCCACTTCAGTAGTTTTTCATCCGGTTTTCCTTCCAGTAACTCTGATAATTTGAAACCAAAACAGAGTGGACCGGTTTTGATGATCCATTGACCCCTAAAGGGGCCACTAAAATTTTAAGTGGTCTAGTAGTAGCCCTTAAGCCTCTATAATGGCCACTAAAACGTCAAAACCCCATAATGGCCATTAAAAATTTTCCCAGTATTTTAATTCATCAATCCTCTACACAGCAAAAGAGCTAAATTCTCTTAAAATTTTTTTTGTCCGAATGATTTCCTAGAACTTCAATTCGAGAACTTTCAATGTCAAATCCATTTTGAGCCTCATTTTCCGTATTTATCTTTCACAAACCCCACGCCTACCTTGGGAACGAGGCTGTGGACGTCCTGCATCTTCCTCTCGACGATCTTGCTCTTCGAGGTGTAGGCGGAGATGGAATCGGCGACGGCGCCGTTGTCCGAGGCGGTCCACTCGTCGAAGACGGCGTGGCCCTTGGCGAAGAAGGCCGACGTCTCGCGGACCAGGGTCCACAGCTGCAATCCATCAGAAGACGTCAATTCTAGAAGTCTTCAGGACGAACCGCGTCGATGATCATGTGATCCTTGTGTGCATGAGCAATATTGATTTGCGCCACGTAGTCCAGCGTCGTGTGTGCGAAGCAAGCGCCAACCTGAGAGGTTGTTTCTTTTTTTTTGGAAAAAAAAGAGTTCGGAGTGGGTAGTTTTCACCTGGGCAAATAGCTTGGATGGAGTGCATTTTTCTCGAACTTTTCAAACTTTCTTAGGAATACTGGAATAGTCCCTATAGGGGTTAGGGGGAAAACAGCCCTATAGGGGACGAAAAAGTGGTCCCTATAGGGGTTTAGCGTCTGATCCCTTAGCTCGTACAGCTCAAGTGGTTTCTATAGGGGTCTTCAAACTTTGTTTGAAAAAAGCCTATTTATTTTATTTTTTGCATTGAAACGCTTCTTAGCATAGAGCACATAAGAAATTTCGAGTAGCATGTCCCCTAAAGGGACCCCTTTTGCAAGCTTAAGTGGTCTCTATAGGGGTCCTGCAATTTCATTTAAAAACAACGCTTATTTATTCAGTTTTCCGCATGGAAATGCTTCTTCGCTTAAAGTTCATCAAAATTATTGACTAGCATGCCCCTAGAGGAGCCACTAACTAAAACCCCTATAAGGACCGCTTTTGCGAAGCTGAGTGGCCCCTATAGGGGTTGGTGAAGTGGTCACTAAAGAAATAAATTCAAAGAAATGAAAAAAAAACAGTAAAGTTGATATAACTGTAAAATTTTCGAAAAACTTAAAAGCCTGAAGATCCAAAAATGAAAGAAAGAGTACCGCGGTGAGGGCGTTCCTGCCCTCGACGGCGTCGACGGGCTTCGACCGGGACGCCGCCGCATTTTTCGCCAGAGCCTCGTCCATCGACGCCGACATGTTGTCGAAGTGTGCTCGGGACTCGGTGACTTTTTGGAGTTCACTGGAAAAATTGTCGCTTTTTAAAAAAAAAAACTCGTAGCCCTTTTGAATAAATGAAGGGAGGAATTCCAAAGCCTTTTTGAAAAATTTCAAATCTCGCTTGTTTTCGTTATTATTGGTTTCAAACCAACTTAGAAATTCCAGAATGGTCCCTATAGGGGTCAGAGGAAAAACGATCCTAATAGAGGTAAAATCAAGGTGGTCCCTGTAGGTGTTTAGGGTCTGACTTCTCAGCCCCTGAAGCTTAAGTGATCCCTATAGGGGTCTTAGAGTTCATACCAAATGTCAACTAGCATGTCATATATATGGACCACTTTTGCAAGCTTTGATGGCCCCTATAGGAATTGGTAAAGTGGTCCCTAGAGGGGACTCTCCAAGGCCCCTTAGTTTGCCCCTTTAGAGGCCACTCTGGACTTCTTAAGAATTTTTCAACTACTTATTTACCACAATAAGGCCACCCTATAACAGGAAAGTTATATAGTTTCATTGTAAAATTTAGTTGTAATTGATATTTTTTTCGTCTTTTTTCTGTCTTTTTTTAGGTCTAGCTGGTTCTGTAGGGGCTTGTGTTCATAGATAATCGGAAGAAGAAAAAAAAAATGAAAGTTAAAGAGCAATGATGTCTTAAAATTATTTTTTAAAATTGTATTCCCTTCATTTCTTTTCTCAATACCATAATACGTTTCAAAATGAACATAAAAGCTTCGAAAAACTGTTACATTACTACACTCCGATGATCGTTGTCAACTTTTGAAAAACGGGAAAAAAATTCAATATTTTTTTCGAATAGTTTTTTTGCTTCTTTTTCAAGATACTTTCTCTCTCTTTCTCTCTGAATAAAAAAACTATTTTTTTCCTTTCGGCTAGAAAAAAACTTGTTCAATTAATAAACTTCAAAAAGAAGAACATTAAGTAGGTGAAAAAAATTCCTATTTCCTTAAAAAAATGATAAGAATCATAAAAAGGTGCAAAATCTGGCTGGAAAAAAAGGGTCGTATTTTTTTAAAATTTCGTTTTTGAAAAAAATTCATTCTTTATTCAAACAGGATAAATACTGACTGATTGATTGAAGAAAGGTATATGATCTTTTCTGTGAGAATATGACAAAGTTTGAGTGGTCCCTGGAGGGATCAGGAACAAAAATAGCATCTATGGGGGGAAAATAGTGTTCCCTAGAGGGCTAAACTTTGGATTGACTTTATATTGGTTTAGAGTCTGACCCGTAAGTCCCCAAAGCTTGAGTGGTCCCTATAGGGGTCTTCTGATTTTTCGCTCAACCGAAAAGATTTTTTTACTTGTATCCCCCCTTCACCGCCTAGTCTATGACTAAAAAATAATTGGTTGATTAATTTTTCACTCACTCCTTGATGAAATTGGACAACTTTGTGTAGAGAACGATGTTCGAGTGTTCGTAGTAGGTTCTGGAGAGGCTGACCGTGTGGGCGTAGGCGTCGGAAAGCGCCTCAAATTCCAACTTGACAATATGTAAAATTATTCCTATTTTTCATAAAAAGGAAAAAAATGGATATTCTGAAGATTTTTTTCAACAAAAAAATGATTCTATTAAAAAGCAGTTATTGAGCTAGAATTACACTGAAGCACAAAAAAGGACCTGAAAAATTTTCTCCAAACGAAATTTCAATTAAGTCTAGGCCAAAACACCATTAAAGGAACCGAAAAAATTCTTTCCCGTCAAGATAAATTTGTTTCCTAAGCCTTGAAAAAAAGCCTTAAAAAATGAAAATGAACCCCAAACACTAAAAAACTAAGTTTGGTAAAAAATGACCAGAGCTCAAAAAAAATTATTAAAATTTTATAAATTTGAATAATGAAACAAGGTATAAAACGCTGAGCAAACCAAAAAAACGCCTTAGAAACTCAAAAAAAATCATTGAAATTTTATGATCGTCTCAAAAAAAGATCTTTTTTTATTGTTTCTTCCACGCGAAACTAAAATAAAACTTCAGAACAAGAAAAAAAGAGAAAAAAATTGGATTTTTTTGAGTCACGAGTCTGCGAAATTTCCCACTACAAATGTAGACATATTTTCCAATTTTAATTGAAAAACAACCGAAAAAATCCGACAGAATCCCAAAAACCCAAAAAACCCTTTTTCAAACTAAAGAAACACTAATTACTTCAAACTTCAAAGGATAGCTTTTTCTCATCCGAAGAAGAAATTTTAAAAATCTAAAAAAGAACCTGAAAAGTCGCCTGAGCGAGGGCGTTCCCAGAGAAGCTCTCATCACACAGTTGATTGACGGAAATGGTCAGTTTGCTGGAAATTTTGGGCAAATATCTAGCGAAAAGTCAACAAAAACTCACTAAAACGTGTTGACATAATTTTTGCTGTGCTCAATCATGGCCGAGACGTGTCGGAGCATCTGCAAACAAACAAAAAATAACAATACGTAGAGCCAAAAATGTTCCAAAAGAGGATCGAAGTAAGAAGACCAAAACTTTTCACATTCTTAGGAACTTCAGAGTGGCCCCTAGAGGGACTAGGGAAAATAACAGCGCCTACAGAAGACAAACAACGTTTCTTAAAAGACTAAAAATGAGCTGGTCCCTCTAGGGTTTAACATTTAACAACAAAGCCCTTAAAGCTTAAGTAGTCCCTATAGTGTTTTTTACACTTTTTGTTATGACTTGAAAGATAAAAAGACGTATAGGAACTACTAGGATGCTTCTCTAGAGTGGCCACTAACTAAAATGCTAGAGTGGCCATCTTTTCTAGTACCTCTATGACGCGAAGTTTTTCTCATTTGAAAGGTTACCCCTCAAGGGACCACTTCGGCGTTCTAGGGTTCGACTTTCTCAGAAACGCTTGTTAATGAATCGAAATGGATGCAAAGCTTAAAAAAAATAAAAGGCAAATAAACGTTGCAAAAAGAGTGTTTTCAACATTTTTTTGTTCAATGAGAGAAGAATATTTTTAAAAAAACCTCATTTAATCGATTTTTCCAGCCGGTTGAAATACAAGACATGCTGGGCCAAAACTGCGCGAAATCTCGGCGAATCCTGCAAAAATAAGTAATGAAAAAGTTAAGAGTGTTTGTTTCAAAATTCTTGATGGATTCCTTATATGTTGAAAAGAGAAGTTTCCAAAAAATTTTCAAGGCAAAAGAGTTTTTTTTCGTGTTAATTTATCCTTTTCAATTTTTTTCTATTCGCTCTTAACATCTAAAAAATTTTTAAAACCGCTCTCCAAATCTACATAATTTTAAGACAAAGATAATTTTTCTTTAAAATTCACCTTATTTTATATCTTTTTTCTCAAAAATTCCCGCCAGAAAAAAATTTTTTTCTGAGCTAATTAAATTACCTGCTCGCTTCTTGAAAACAAAAAAAAAGGTGCCGGCGGGTCTCCCAGGTCGTCCGGGGCAACCTGACCCGCAAATTTGAAAATGAGAAAAAATGAAGAAAATTAGTGAAAGTGTCGGGATCGGGTCGTCCCGGGTGGATCCTCTAAAACCCATGAAAAACAACAAAAAAACCTGAATGGCTTCATTGAAATCGATGGCGGGCGGACAGGCGCGCGCCACGCCGTCGTTGCTCACGGTCATGTCGTCGGGCTCCTGAGCAACTACCGCCCGTTTCAGGATCGGCCTCTGGAAAGCCAAAAAATGGGGGAGAAGAAAAAATGAGAGTGGTCAAAGGGACACAAACGGAAGAAAGAAGGAAAAAGCAAACAAAAAACGGCGGGCCGCCGATACCGAATGTTTTGAATTTTTTTCTCTTTATAATCAATAAAACTACTCTTTATTCGAAATTTCGATCATTTTCTATTGAAAAAAGGGTTTTTCGAGCCACATATGAACTGAATACAGTTAAAAACCACAGACTTTTTTTAGATTTTTTTATTTCTTTTTCTTCAAGGAATTTTTTTAATGTTTGAAAGCACAAAAAAATCCCGAAAACGGCTCATCGCATCTTCTTAAAAAAATAAAAATATTTTTCAACCGAGTTTAAAATAATAAAAAAAGTGCTCTAAAGACTGAAGCGGTTAGAGTATTGAATTGAACAATAATAAATTTTCACTCCAAAATTCGAAGAAAACAAGATTCTATGCATTTTTTTGTAGGAAGAAAGGTATAATTTCCTTATATTTTTTTATTTTTTTCAAAAAAATCTAAAATGCTTCGAAAAAAATACTATTATTAAAAACCGAAAAAAACCGATGTTTCCCTTAACTTTGGTCTATAGTTTGATAAATCGACTTTGCAATTTCATTTAAATAAATCCAAAAAAAAAACTGATTCAATCAAAATCATGAAAAAAAATCCCTATGAAAAAAATCTATTCAATGCACAGTTCATTCCAAATTAGACCAAAAATTTCAAATTTTGTTTCTTTTTTTTTTCAAAACTTCGAAAACATCCAGGATCATGATACAAAGCTTCTCTAGAATCAGATCAGCTTCCGGGTTAAAAAAATGATGAAATTTGAAATGAAATTTTTGCGGGGAAATCATTAAATTTAATGATCGTCTCAAAAAAGATCTTTTTTATTGTTTCTTTCACGAGAAACTAAAATAAAACTACAGAACCACAAAAAGAGAAAAAATTGGATTTTTGAGTCACGAGTCTGCGAATTTTCCCACTACAAATGTGGGCATATTTTTCAATTTTAAATGAAAAACAACGGAAAATAACTGATTCAAAATTGCCTTTTTTCAGAGATCCTAAGTGAGAAATGTGAAAAAACATAATTTCTCTCGAAAAATATACCTTTCGAGTTGTTCTGTTAATAATAAAGCCATCAAAACAGGTGAAAAAATCTCATAACAACCCAATTTTTGACGTGGAATGACGTCGAATTTTATCCACTTGAAAACAAAAAAAGGTAGGAGAATATTTTTAAAAAAAATCATTTTCCTTCAAGTTTTCAACTGAATTTTCAAACTTTCTGTGAAATTTAGAGGCACCATTAGAATTAAAGCTTTTTTTTATCAGAAGTTTTTTTTTAAAGGTTATAGAAAAGGTTATATGAATTTTTAAGCGTCAAGAAAATCTTATATCAATGATAAAACGGAATAAACGAGATAATTTACCCAGATTAAAGTCAAAAACAACTTTTTTTGATTTTCAAAAGGAATAATTTATCCATTTGCAGAAGCTCAACGAAATGAAACAGCCTCGAAATGCTATTTTTGACCATTTTTGAGCACATAAAAAGCGAAAAATTCGATTTTGAGACTTTTTGCAAATATTTGTATGGCGCGTTCATCAGAAAAAAACAAAAATTGCTCCAAAATCCAAAAAAAAAAGCTACGATACAAAAATTAGTACTATTTCGGAGTAAATTTGGACACTTTTTTGCATTTTGAAACATGTTACGTATCTCCAATCAACACGAAACTGAATATAAACTCAAAAAGGACATTTTAAAATTTTCACAATCTCATAAGTCTATCAAAAAAGCTTGCTAGGAAGCGAAAATAGCCTATAAAAATCTGGAAAAACACTAGAAAAAGTCTCTTTTTTTCTCAATAATTTCATCAAATCTCCTTTAAAAACATTAAAATGCATTCAGGAAAAACGAATTATAGAGTATAAAGTCGATTAAAAACTTCAAGAAGGTATTAAAATTTTCGTGGTTCTTTCCAGACAGCTTAAAGTCTATAATGAACTCATTATAATCTTTGAAAACCTTCCTAAAAACACGAAAATCAAAAATGACCTTCTGAACCTTGATCTTTGTTCCTTGAACACAACAAAAAACAAAAAAAATCGGCTTCAGAGGGTTAAAAAACAAAAAAATAAAGGTAAGAATGATGATACACTGGATGGGAAAAGAAAAGAAGACGAATTGGAGGGGAAACCAACGGAATCTAGTTTGGGGAGCGTGCTGGCGGCATCGTGGAACTCCTCCTCGTCTTCGCGTTCGACGACATACGCCAACTGGTTCCGGCTGTCTGCTCTCTCCATCCTCGGCACGCTCTCTCCGCCGTCCGGTCGTGTCGTTTCGTTGGCCAGCGAGCACCGGCTAGAAACAAGCAAAAACGGAGCAATGAACAGATAAATATTTAGACGAAAACGCGAATTTAATGTAAACTCGTAGGTAACGGGAATCGTTTACAACTCCAACTTTTGATGAAAATTGGTTGGAATGTACTTTAGGACCTCCAGATTCCAAAAAAAAGGAAAAAGTTCTTCATGATTTAGTTATATTCCAGCTTCTCACGATTTTCATTTTTCATCGACTTACCTTCCCTTCGATGCACGGGGCCGGTCTCTGTGATGCGCCTTTAATATCAACAGAACTTTAAGGTTCAATTGAAGGCGCATGCACAGGGGCAGACCACTCAAATCGAAGGGAAGATCCTGTCTTTTTTTGTCTGCGCCTTTAAAACAACTTAAAAACTTTCGTTATATTAAAGGCGCACGCACAGAAACAGGACAAGCGATTCGAAGGGAAGGGTCTTGTAGCTCGGATAAGAATAAAAATCATGACAAACAGGCGCGGAATAGGAAAAATTTGAAAAAGAGACTTTTTTTAAAGACTTTGAAACATCGAAATAATGCGATGAATTTATTTTCCAATTCTAGAATTAAAATTACTATCCCTTTCAAAAATTCTCTCTTCCTTTTTGCAGAACAATATCTCTGATTCCCCTGTAAAAAAAAACTTTTTTTCTTGATTTGTGAGTCATAGGATTCACGGCATTCCAAGAGGGTGGCACTTATGATAAGTGATGGCTACTTGAAAAAAAAAGAAAAAAATTGAACTTGAAGATCCGATCCGATAGATCTCCTTTTTTACTGTTAAAACTATATATACGAATAGAGCTGACTATAAAACCAAAAACAAATTTTTTTTTTTCGAAGTTATATTCGCTTTGATGTACATGAGGCATAGCTCAGCTGGCATAACTCATTTCTAACGTCCGCAAGGTCGTAGGTTCGAGTCCCCCCGAGGTCGACCAAGCCTTTCATCCCTCCGGGGTAGATAAAATTGGGAGCTGCATGCAGCGAAAAGGCTCAATCTCTGCCATCGGCCTTTGGAAAGCCGGCACCGTAACTCTTCCTACGACCTCTTTTGTACCTGATTTTCTACGAGCGAAACTCACAACTTCTCTGCCTAAGCTACAGCTCCTGCCGCCGTTTAAACACAGTTGAAATCAATGAAAGTCGATTGCACATGTACACTTACATTGAAGATGCAATAACCAGTTTTTTTAAAACATGAATCACATTGATTTTTTTTCCTTACAGCGAAAAAATAAAAACAAAAATGAATCACTGGAAAAAAGGAGAAATCTCATTTTTCTTCAAAACAATGCGACCTATTTTTTTCAGTCTTTTTTTGAAAATTTGACCATCAAAGTATTCATAAATACCATTGGACTATGTGAGATCAAAGAAGAAGGTCTTTCCGTTTAATGGAGGTGTGAAAATAGATATAAAAATGAAAAAAAAAATAGAAGTTTCAGCACGGCTCTATAAAATTAAAGCCTCGATATTTTTGGATCCTCGATTATTTCCGAAAAATATCAAAATCGAAAAAAAACGTTTGAAAACCATGAAAAATGTTTGAAAAAAAAAACTCAAGTAAACACAACCAACTGATCGATAAACACTGATATTGCGCATTTTTAAGTTCAAATCGGTTGTGAAAGATAAGAACTGATAAAAATGTCACGGGTAAAGCTGTTCGATTAAAAAAAGATAAGACAACTCTTCGAAGGAATATTAATCCGGTTTTTAACCATTCTGAGAGCCAGAAAACCGATTAAACTGGAAATTAAAATGAAAAGTAATTTTGAAATAAATTGCTCTCAAAAACTTACAAAAACTGTCACCTCTTATGCCGCCTCAAGGCTATAAAACAGCATCGATAGGTAAACATGAGAAATATTGAGATTTTAAAATGTTGAGCTTTAAATCCTCAAAAACGGTGATTTTATGAGGTTATTTACAGTCCCAAGAAAATATTTAATAAAGACCCTAGGTCAATTGAAATAACTTTTGGTACGCATAGGAAACCATACTTTTCAAACCAGTTAACATAGACAAACATTTGGTATACAAATGTCATAAAAAAGACAAAAAATAAAAACTATAATTGTCGTCAAGTCCCACGCATCTGGTTCACAACAGTGTACGCATCTTCTCATCCCACAGTAATCCATTTCTTCTTTTTTTTTTCGTCCCTCTTTGTAATCCATCAAAAAATCGTGCTCGAGCCAACAATTTCGTTTTGGCGCAATTTCGCGGCATTGCAAACAAAAAGCCACGATCGAAAGGGTGCAAAATTGAAAAATTGGATTGCGTTTCGCCGCCACAACGAAACAATATACTTTATACAACAACTGACTAAAAATCAACGGAAAAATACCCTGTTTTGTTTTCTTGAAAGATTCGACGACGCAATAGAATGTCATATATGTGAAAGATCTGGCATGGCACACCGGATAGGCAGGAAAAAAGAATATAAATTTGGTCAAAAAAAAATTGAGCTGAAAAAATGTGAGAAGTTGAGGGACCTGAAGGAGGGGAACCCAGAGACATTGAAAAGCTGTTAACCGGTAGAAATGGTACAAAATGATGGGAATGAAAACTTTGAGCAATCAAAGAGAGAAATCGGAGGTAGAGATCGTTATTTGTCAGGTATTCGAGGCGATTTCGTAGTTTTTCCGTCGAAAAACAAAGGCGGCCAGCATGGCGATAAGAACGACGCTCATCTGAAAATCGAGAGATTCAAAGTTGAGGAAAGTTTTTCATTTTAACTATACACAGAGAAAGTTTTCTGAAATAATGACTGTAGTTTCGTTTCATGACCTTTTTTTTCTTAACACGCATTCTCCCAGAAAATCGAACAAATGCGAAAAAGTTTGGTACAAAAATTTCATCTTTGTTCCTGAGAGCTCTCCTTGCTATCATAGATAGTGAACAACCTCTTGAACATTTAGAACGAGGTTTTATAAGGCTCCGCCCACTTTTAGGCTTACTGTAGAAAAAACACCGTAAAAACCAAACTTTTTTCCTAGTGGAGCAAATTGGTCCAAACCAACTTTAAAACAAAATATGTTTTCTTTTGACCATTTATAGTTATAGAACTGACCCGGAAAAATTTTTCTTTCAGAAGAAAAAAATTCAAGTTTTTTGAAAAATGACGATTTTCGCAGTCTTTGAGTCATAACTAGTACTAGAACCCCCGAATGCCTGGATTTTTATTTTTTCAATCGACGCGTTAGGGTCTTGTGATTAGAGGAAAAATGCCTAGAAACTCTGAATCCGGGTGATCCAGTTGACCTCCATCTCGAAGAACGCGGCCAACTTGAAAATCGCAAAACCTTTGAAAATTTCTATTTTTTGTGAAAGCCGGATTCCGTCTTGTTTCTTATTTTCGTTCAACATAACACAGCTTGCTGCAAAATTGCAGCTCAAAAGTAGCGAACTGGAACCCTTTGAAAAAAAATTTCTGACGTTTTTCTGATTTTTCGTTTTTTCGGCATTTTCAAACTTTTCGCTCTAACTAGTACTAGAACCCCCGAATGCCTGGATTTTTATTTCTTTAATTGACGCTTTAGGGTCTTGTGAGTGAAGAAAAAATTTCTAGAAACTCTGAATCCGGGTGATCCAGTTGACCTCCATCTCGGAGAACGCGGCCAACTTGAAAATGACTAAATTTTTTTAAAAAAATCAGTTACTTTCTCGGGAGCAGGATTTTTCCCTCCCTTCTTTTTTTGCCAATCAGACACAATCCACTCAACACAAAAATTGGAACAAAAAAAGTTATGACTCTCAAGCATGACGAAATCCAATTTTTTTCACTTTCTCGGATTCATTTTTCTGTCCTTTCCAATTATTGAGCTCTAATGGATTAGAATACCAGGAATGCTTAGAGTTTTTTGTTGTACTGATCCGTTACATCTTCCCAAGTTCTTTAAAAATATTCCCAAGCTCTGTTTCCGGGTGATCCAGTTGACCTCCAAGCAGTCGAAGCGGTCGACCTCGAAGTCGAGCGAAATTAAAAAAATTTCCAAACCGTTTTTTTGCTTCCTAACCAGTAGTTCTCCTCACCTGGAGGGTTTTCAGTGTAGTTTCCACCAAATGCTAGTGTCAATTTTTTTATTTTTTTAGCTCATTTTTTTATTTTTTTGTCAGAATTTTTTTAAAATGATGAATCATTTCTTTGGATTTCGCACGGAAAAAAATGTTCAAGTTCTCCTATTTTCGAAGTTGAACAGATTTTCTCATACAGAAAAAAAAGACAAAAACTATTTCAACCCAAAAAGAATCAAAAAAATTTTAAAAAATTCTGACAAGGGGAGTGTTTTTTTGGTGGACGGTTGAACTTTTGTTGAAACTTTGCTGAAAGGTACTATAAGACTTCCTCTTTCCAGAACACGAACAAAATTTCTCGCAATAGATCTCGTTTTCGAGTTATGAAGCTTCAAAGCTTGCACGCTGAATATGAGCTGCAACGCAAGAGGGAATGTGGTTCGCGTACGACCCCTGCACCACAGTTGGCAGCGTGGTGCAGTGGCTAGCGTCCTTGCACTGTGGTGTCAATGACCGGGGTTCGAAACTTGTTGAAAAAATTCGTTTTTGCCAGTTTTTCTAGGAGGAATTCATCGACATCGGGGAAATGGACCATCAATTTTTGTCCAAAAGAAGATGGCTTCTTATTTCACTCGATTTACCAAGACTTTCGACAAACATTTTCCCTCGGCCCATAGGCACGTTCAATCAAATTTTAAAAAATTCTGACAAAAATAAAAATGAGCTAAAAATAAAAATTGACACTAGCATTTGGTGGAAACTACACTGAAAACCCTCCAGGTGAGGAGAACTACTGGTTAGGAAGCAAAAAAACGGTTTGGAAATTTTTTTAATTTCGCTCGACTTCGAGGTCGACCGCTTCGACTGCTTGGAGGTCAACTGGATCACCCGGAAACAGAGCTTGGGAATATTTTTAAAGAACTTGGGAAGATGTAACGGATCAGTACAACAAAAAACTCTAAGCATTCCTGGTATTCTAATCCATTAGAGCTCAATAATTGGAAAGGACAGAAAAAAAAAATGAATCCGAGAAAGTGAAAAATTGGAAAAAAAAAATTTCGTCATGCTTGAGAGTCATAACTTTTTGTTCCAATTTTGTGTTGAGTGGATTGTGTCTGATTGGCAAAAAGAAGGGAGGGAAAATCCTGCTCCCGAGAAAGTAACTGATTTTTAAAAATTTAGTCATTTTCAAGTTGGCCGCGTTCTCCGAGATGGAGGTCAACTGGATCACCCGGATTCAGAGTTTCTAGACATTTTTTCTCTACTCACAAGACCCTAATGCGTCAATTAAAGAAATAAAAATCCAGGCATTCGGGGGTTCTAGTACTAGTTAGAGCGAAAAGTTTGAAAATGCCGAAAAAACGAAAATCAGAAAAACGTCAGAAATTTTTTTTCAAAGGGTTCCAGTTCGCTACTTTTGAGCTGCAATTTTGCAGCAAGCTGTGTTATGTTGAACGAAAATAAGAAACAAGACGGAATCCGGCTTTCACAAAAAATAGAAATTTTCAAAGGTTTTGCGATTTTCAAGTTGGCCGCGTTCTTCGAGATGGAGGTCAACTGGATCACCCGGATTCAGAGTTTCTAGGCATTTTTCCTCTAATCACAAGACCCTAACGCGTCGATTGAAAAAATAAAAATCCAGGCATTCGGGGGTTCTAGTACTAGTTATGACTCAAAGACTGCGAAAAATCGTCATTTTTTTCAAAAAAACTTGAATTTTTTTCTTCTGAAAGAAAAAAATTTTTTTCCGGGTCAGTTCTATAACTATAAATGGTCAAAAAGAAAACATATTTTTGTTTTTAAAGTTGGTTTGGACCAATTTGCTCCACTAGGAAAAAAGTTTGGTTTTTACGGTGTTTTTTCTACAGTAAGCCTAAAAGTGGGCGGAGCCTTATAAAACCTCGTTCTAAATGTTCAAGAGGTTGTTCACTATCTATGATAGCAAGGAGAGCTCTCAGGAACAAAGATGAAATTTTTGTACCAACGGTTAATCGAAAATCTCGGAGAACGTGTGTTAAATCCCATGGTTTTTCGATTTTTGTGATCACTTTTTCTCTCTAGGTTAAAATTTTCCCTTTTTTTGACTACTTTTGGAACGCCATTTGGTCCCTATAAGGGCTCTCTAAGGTTCCCCTCTAGTGACCGCTTTACCAACCCCTGTAAGGGCCACTAAAGCTTGCAAAAGTGGCCCCTATAGGGGACATGCTAGTCATTTTTTGAACTCTATGACTATGAGAACAAGGAAAAATTATTAAGTTGGTGCCTTTTGTATGAAAAATGTCAAAAAATGATGATAATTTTTTCAAAGGCTTGAAAGCTTCAGCTGTCAGACACTAAAACCCTTTAGGGGACACTTGAATCATACCCCCATAAGAAGCTCTTTGGAGGAATATTCCCTATGAATCCCTAAAAGGACCCCTCTGGCGCTCGTTTGGCAGCTCTCTTCTGAACTCATATGAACCAGTAAAAATGATTTTGAGGGGTTTAGTCGATTAAAGGCTAGTTTGAGAAGCGAAAGGGCGTGGCCTGTCTGCGCCCTCCACCAACCAGGCACTATCTCTTTTTTTATCGTGTCAGGACCAATTTTTTGATGGCTCAAGTCAGCCTTGAATCAGCTATATGAAAAAAGAGCGCAGACATGTCCGACTGTCTCTTTTTTTTTTATAAAATCAAAAAAATTACCAAAACAGCCAATGCGACGCCGACGGTCACCGTGAACATGTCGAAGCACATTTCACTGATTTCCATCTCTTTTTTCTGTTCGGCTAACTGAACTTCTTGTGCTGGCTCAGCACAGGAGCTGATTTCTTGTACCTTCGGTTCATTTTTCCTCTTCTCTACTGCAAAACTATCGTCTTTACTCATAAAAGGAAGGTAAACTCACGAATTTGGGAAATTTCAATGTTCTGCGACCTGACGTCCAGGACTGGCAAGGAGGCGGCTGAGACGCTTCTAGAAAAGCAAAATTTGGATAAAGTCGAGGAGTCCTTTGAAAAAGAATGTATTCCTTTTTGAGCCCCTTTAAATTCCACCAATTTCCATCTCTATTAAAATTGATATTCTTGTTAATGGTGAAAAGCTGAAATGGGAGATTTTGGATGGCACATACTCGTGGAAACATCCTTTTTTAGTAATTTTTCGAGAAAAATTTTAAAAAAACTGATTTATTTTCAGAGGTTTAAAAAAACCGTATTCAAGCAGAAATCAACTTCTGATCAAGACTGAGCTTCTCTCCGCGCTTCAATCAATATCTCTTTTCCACTTTAAGGTTAACAATAGACTTTATTTGATTCATTATTTATCTCATGATGTTATGTATAATTATTTCCCTTTTCTATCGACTCATCATCCAAACCAGTATACATGATACTTACTAATATGACAAATAAAAATTGTGCTTGGGTCAGGCTTTTACCTGCTGTTTTTCCCCCTTTCTTGTACATTGTATTCTGTTTTTAAATGTGAATCAATCTATTATGTTATCTATAAAATAGAAAGCCTTCATATACTGTTACTGTTCAAATCTTTAATTTCAATTTTTATCACATTATCTTTTCTCACTATCTCATAGCTTCGTGAGGGCCTCGATGGCAATTTATTTATTTATGCCGGATTTTTTTCTGCTGTTTCTCCCCTTTTCTTTCACATTCCATTGTAATTTTGCAACTGTATATTCAATGGAAAGCCTTCAAAAACGAACCTATGCCTCCGATGAGCCTGAGTTTTCGCAGTGCAATCCGGAACCGGACACTCGCCGGTGGGAAGCGCCGGATTGAGTCTGATTTGGCAGGAAAAGTAGACGAGCGGAGAATGCGACACTCCGAACACACTGACGTTCACTCCGACCGATGTCTGAGGACATTTTTTTTTTGATTCATTTCTTCAAAATCTCAAGATAAGAATAGATCAGATCTTGTTTCCGAGTTTTGAAGCTTCAAAGTCAGCAAAACACGCAAATTATGACGAAAAGCTGTATTTTGAGCTTTTGAAGGGTCCCCTGAAATGTCCCCTAATAAGTGGTGCTCCGTAAGTTTGAATGTCTCCTGATAATTGACCGATTCCAAAAAATTTCCTCTTTTTGTGGAAGATCCATTCAAGACTTTTCTCAGAGTACCCTCAAAATTTTTTCTTTTTTAAAAAATCCTACCTTCCCACACTTCAAAAATCAACATATTCTCCGAAAGCTCCCTCCAAAAAGCACTTTTAAACCTTTGCTAATGGACTTTTTCAGCTATTCTGAAGCGTTTCAAGTAGAGTTTTCGGTGTTTGGAGGTTGGAAATTTGTCACGGGTTTCAAAATTTTGAAGATTTCGAAAATGATATTTTTCCTTAAAGGGTGAGAAATAATAAAAATCAAGCTTTGACCAGTTCCAAGGATGTTCTACTAAATTGTAACAAGTGTATTAAAAATGCTTTTATTTAAATATATCTACGATGTATCCAGAACCAATTGTTATTTCTGGAAATGAGAAATATGTTTTTGCTCTTTTTGCACAAAAAAAAGCCTTTGAATGAAATGAAAAATTATAACCGATCCTTCTCGGACATTGGGAGATTCTAGGGATCACTTAAGAGTGTTGATGCTATTGAAGTGGTCCCTAGAAGCTTCCGGAGCACGTCCGTTTTGCGTCACTAATGTCCGAGTTGTTATATAGCCGGTTCACGGCTAGTTTGAGAAACAAAGGGGCGTGGCCTGTCTGCGCCCTCCATCAACCAGGCACTGTCTCTTTTCTTATCGTGTCGGGACCCTTTTTTCGATGGCTCAAGCCAGCCGTGGACCAGCTATATTCTTGCTTGAGTTTATTCATTTTCGAAAAAAGCCAAGTTGAAAAAGTCCCCCTCTATTTCCCAGTACGAAAATCCAATTTACGGAGAAATTTCTATTATACATTTTTCGCAGGTGCAAGAGTCCCCATGTCATTTTTCATTCAAAACTGCAAAATGAGCCGCTCTCGAGTTTTCATTTCCCGGGGCTCATTCGGGCAAACTCATATTCATATTAGTTGCGCTTCGGCGCCTCATTTGCATAATCTCCGCGGCTTTTCCTATACTCTCACCTATTATACGTCAAATATACATGTAAAGTTCAAAAAACACAAGAAAAAATGATGGAAAAAAGCTCCCAAAATAGGAAGAATTTGAAAAAAGACAGATTAAATTTCGAAAAATCGAGAAAAAACCTAACAAAAAAACGATGTCCTCTCATAAACGGACCTTTTTTAAATTTCAAAAATACCGAATATTTTTTTAAAATATAATTTTTTCGTTCATTCGACCGCTTCAAAAATCAGATAAAATAAAAATTCCCTCAAGTGATCCCTTGATTCGCTCACCCCTTGGTCTACTTATCAACTGATAAAACCTGAAGTGGCCTCTTAAGTAAAACTCATTTTTTCATCTTCAAAATTTTTTCTGAAGGTGATCGAGTATAATAATAACAAAAAGAATTAAAACCGATGAACCACGCTGGGAGTGATCACTCTAGTGGTCATTGACCTAAGCCTAAGATCTCAACAATCAAACAAGCTAGAGTGATCCCTTAAATGGTCATTGACCTAAGCCTAAGCCCTCAAGTGATCCTTACTTTCCTCACCCCTTGGTCTCCTAATCAACTGATAAAACCTGGAGAGGCCTCTTGAGTAGAACTGTGAAACTTTTTCTGAAGACCAGAATGTAGGATAAATGAGAAAAAGAATAAAAACTGATGAACCCAGCCGGTGTGATCACTTTAGTGGTCCCTGACCTACACCTAAGCGCTCAAGCTAGAGAGATCACTCTAGTGTTCATTGACCTACACCTAAGCCCTCAAGTGATCCCTTACTTCACTCACCCCTTGGGCGCCTAGTCAACTGATAAAATCTGAAGATGCCTCTTAAGAAAAATTCATTTGTCAACTTAAAACTTTTTCTGAAGCTGAATGAGTAGGAAGAAGAATAATCAAGCTGGAGGGATCACTCTAGTGGTCATTGAAGGTCTTTTCCGAGCTTACCCTATTGAAGTAGGTGAGTTGTGGCATCAAATCTTCATGTAGGGAGCATCCTTTTTCGTCAATGACGTCATGTTGTGAGCTTCCAGCAACCAGTCGGCAGCTCTGGATCCACAGACAGGATTCCTAGAAAATTATCATATTTTTTTCGAAATTTTTACTGGATTCTGAAAAAACTCTAAACTAGACATGAAATTAATTATTTTATCAGTTTTTTGGCTTTTTGATCGTTAAAAAGAGCGTGGAAGATTAATTAAAAAGCTGAAAACATAGCCGACATTTGCCGGCATGAGACCTGCTTTATACTGTTGAAAAGAGGCTCTAGGATTGGTGGCTACTCTAAAGATGCGCCCGACTCTGAGCGACTTGTGCTTTCAAAGTAGATGGTGACGTCATGCGAAACTAGTTTTACGTTACAAAAACGCAACGAGAACGCTTCAAGTCTGAACAAAAAAACGAACATAAACATTGGAGCAAGACCAGAGATGTTCTACAGTTTCGCCCAGGGCCACCCGAGTCGCCAAACCCCCGCTCGAATCCAAGACTTCGTAGGAGCACGAAGGTTCATTAGCATCTGAGTTTTCGTTATCAACGAGTTTCTTGGAAAAAAAAACCTTGAGGTGGAAGCTTAGGGCTCCCCACGACGAGGGCCGAGCTTCCGTTGCTCTTTTTCTGATGGAAACATTGGAGGTTGAAGACTCGGTCGTCGGCCGTCGTGAATTCTGCGTGGAACGACACGGAGACCGACGCTTCGATGATGACTCCCGACGGATGAAGGCTCCTTCAATTGAAAAAGTTACAAGTTGAAGACTTTAATGACATCCAAATGAAAACAAGACAGTATCGGAAACTCAGAAACAGGAGTTTTAAAGGGATCCCTATAGGGGTTAGCGGGGTAAACAGCTCTTGTAGGGATCGAAAAAGTGGTCCCCGTAGGGGTAAAATCAAGGTGATTCCTATAGGGGTTAGGGGCTTAGTTCTCAGACCTTTATCTGAAAACCCTATTAGGACCCATTTTCAAGTGTTAGGGGACTCTATAGGGGTTGGTAAAGTTGTCCTCTAAGGTTGCCCCTATAAAGAACTTCCCAATTTAATGTCCGAAGAAGGACGAGATGTTCTACGAGTCGTTCTTGATCAACTACAGTTTCACGAACCGACAAAAACTCTTCTATTATCCAAGAATTCAACAGATAATCTTCTCTGAAGACTGAATAAACTTGTAACCTTGTAAAATTGTGCGTCATAATTATGGACACGTTCTTATCTTTGCGGTTTTCAAAAAGTTCACACTCAAGTGAGTAGGAGACCACAGAGTTTTTAGTAGTGTAGAATCAAGGAATTTAATTTTTAACCCAGCCTAAAAGCAAATGAAAACAAGACGCTTCCAGTTAATCCAAATAAAGCGAAACGAATTCGTTCCTCACAGGGAGGTCATTTTACTTTACGGTTGGGAAATTTCTGGAAAGAGCACTTCTTGATGTACCAGATGAAAGTCTCAACATGCACAACTTCCCAGTTTTCGATAAATTAGGGCTCAAAGAATCGAAGTAGCCTATTTTCATGGATTTCAAGGGTTTCCTTTGACTTTGAGACGTCTTTTTCCGAAAACGAGAAAGTTTTGCAGGTTAAGACTTTCAGGATCTTCTTCTGGTACGTCAAGAAGTTTTCTGGCCGATTTACAGAAAATTCCCAACCGCAAAGTAAAATGACCTCTCTTGTCAGTAAGATTTTGGAGCCCCAAAAACGCCGACTTTTTTTCCTCTTCAATGACAGATTCCAAGCCTTGAGGTGCCCCAGTAAGACAAAAAATCTTCGTTTCCTTCTCCTCGACAATGTTTTCGGGGCAATTAGCCGGTTGGCTGGTTGGTTATGAGCGGAAGGACGTTTTACGAGGCAAATCAAGTGTGGCTCCGTTGAGCTTAGTTCTTTTCTTCTCCCCGAACTTCCCGACATTTTCTTTTTTCGTGAAGAAGTGGAAAACAACGACTTCCTTGGATTATTGGGAATGGAACATTTTTCAAAAATAAGGTCGTTAGTTTAGTAGTTTGAGAAAACCGAAATTGGAAAATTATGGTATTTTTGAATCGAAATATAGGACTTCAAAAATTCACCTAAAAAACAATCTCGTCTTTCTTAGGAATTTTAGCGTGGTCCCTATGGGGTTAGGGAGGTAAAAAGCCTCTTTATGGACCGAAAAAGTGGTCCCAATAGGGGTAAAATCAAGGTGGTTCCTATAGGGGTTCATAGTTTGATCCCTCAGCCACTAAAACTCAAGTGGACCCTAGAGGGGTCTTTCAAGTTATCCAATAGCAAGTTCCCTATTGGAGAAATTTCTTTCTCATTTTCAAATCTGAACAAAAAATTTGAAAAAACCCTTTAGGGGCCCCTTGATCTTCAGGGGTCAGACCCCTATATCCTCTGATTTTCTCCTAGACCCTATAGGGACCACTCTGGAGCTTCTAAGGACTTTAACAGTGAGGGAAAAGAGAGCGCAGACAGGTCAGAGATGGAAAATCGAGCGTGATTTTCAGTTTTTTGAAAAGAAATTTGCTCGTTTCTTGCGAAATTTCTATCATTTTCTTTAACGAGGTCGAAAAATCCCCACTCAAAACTCGTGTTTGTCTCAAAATCTTGGAAAGAAACGCCTTGGCGACACTCATCACAGTCATAAAAGTGTAATGGCTAGAAGATAATGGACAAGGCTTGCCGATGATTCAAACAAGAGGGACGAAAAAAAAACCAGTCGATGCCAAGTCGCAACTGTTAATGTAACGCTTTGCCAAATTAAGGAGCAAACTAGACACGTGATGACGTCATCTAAAGCCTGGTTTGCCTTTTTTTTTAATTTTTCGCTTTTCCTGACAGTAAACCTTGAGAAAAACTCCAAAAATGATATTTCAAGAATGAAAAAAACGTTTCAAAGCTCAAATTTTCTATTAAAAAAATGATGAAAAACTTCGAAAAAGCCTGTTTTAAAATTTTCTTGTCGAGACCTTGGTTCAAAAAAGATGGATGCGCCTTTAAATTATCACTCCTTATTAGTTGGAAATATCCCTCAAATGAAATCAATCTACATAAAGATCGACATACACTTCAATCACAATCATTCCGGACAGTCTGACGTGTCTGCGCCCTCTTTTCCCTAACTTACTAAGTCCAAGAAACAAAAATAGCGTTTAAAAAAAGCGAGAGAATGACCAAATAAATTTATTTTCTAAAGTCTTTCATTTTTTCAATGATGAATATGGGAGAAAGTCGTTAAACTAGTGGAGTCATTTTGGAGCGTCGTACTTCAATATTGCACAGAATTAATTCATTTTTTCTGTTCTACAGTAGCACCAACAATCAAAAAAAATAAAGTTACTTAGGAAAAAAATTGGGTATTTTTACGATTTTTTTGTCTCGACCTAATGATGAATGTACTATGATTTTTCACGAGTGTTTCTTTTTTTTTCTCAATTTCGAAATTAATTGGAAATTGGATAATTGAGAGACTCATTATTCAAAATTAGGGAAATTTTTCATTTTTTTTTTTGCGATTTTGGTCTCGGCCTAATGATGAATGTACTATGTATTTCTAATTTTTCATGAGCTTTTCTTTTTTTACTCAATTTCAAAATTAATTGGACAATTTGCAGCCTCATCGATTGAAAATCGGGAAAATTTTCATTTTTTATGATTTCTGTTGCACTTTCTCTGCTGAAATAGGAAAAAATCTGGAGTCTCTGATGAAATTTAGCAAAAATCTTTGCTTTTTTCGGTTTTTTGTCTCGTTTCATTATTGGATGTACTATGACCGATTTTTCACAAGCTTCTTCCTTCTAAAAGAAAAAAACGAACCGCCGCCGGGCGACGGAACATTCCTCGTGCGGGATGAGCAACTCGATTTGGTTGTTGGTGACGAGGCTCTGAAACAGACGAACAATCCAATTAAGATCGGGTGAGACGGACCTGGAAGCAGAGTCGATTCGGCGTGTACTTGACGTCGACGTGGCCGGTGAACGTCGCGTTCGTCCGCAGCTTCACGTAGATCGCGTCTGCCGCGCAGCTGCAAATGTCATTTTTCTTCTTGCTTTTGGCATTTTCTCGAGTTCATACTCCGGGCAAAGTCGGAATGGTGGATAATGGCCGCTAAAAGGGAGGGGCTCAAAAAAGGCATCAAAAAGGCATCAAAAAGGCAGCAAAAAAGCCGCAAAAAGGCAGCAAAAAGAGTCCCTCTACCAAGCCTTTCATTTTTTCTGGGATTTTAAAGGCTCAAGAAATGGTGAAAAAAGGGAGAGGCAGCAAAAATGGTGCAAAACAGTCCTTGAAATGGTGCAAAAAGGCAGCAAAAAAGGAACATTTCTATGGAGCCTTTTTCCACCCTTCCGACTTTGCCAAAAGCCTAGAATTCTATTTTTATGATTTCATAACTTTGAACAATAATATCAGGGGGCTAATGAAAATATTTCTTTCAATCAAATAAGGTTCGAAATATCGATTCATCGTGAATTTATTAATGGGGGTTCAGTTCAGAGCAACATTTGATTTCAAATTCAAAGTCTAGAAACACACTAAATGAGAACTTCAAAGTAGTCCTTTAGGGGCATTTTTTGGGTCTCTTGAAGGTTCTCCTCTAGATACCAATTCGTTTTTTTATTTCTATGCAAAAAAAACTCAGTAAATATAGCGTTATTTGAATGAAAAATATCAACAGAAAAATTTTTTATTTTTAGTTTTTAAATCTGAACAAAAGTTAAAAGACCCTATAATGACCGCTTTAGCTTTAGGGGCTTAGGAGTCAGATCTCCAACCCCTATAGGGACTACTCCGGTGTGCAACAAAATTTATACACTCAGGAATTCTAGAGCGGTTCCTATAGTGGTTAGGAGAAGAGACAGCCCCTATAGGGGCCGAAAAAATAGTCAATATAGGGGTAAAATCAAGGTGGCCCTTATAGGGGTTTAGGGTCTGACCCCTTGGCCCCTGAAGCTTGAGTGGTCCCTATAGGGTCTTTGAATTTCATTCAAAAAACGTTTATTTGTTTAGTTTTTCGCATGAAAATGCTTCTCTTCGCATAGAGATCATAACCACTTTTGCAAGCTTTAATGGCCCCTATAGGGGTTGGTAAGGTGGTTCCTGGAAATCCTTAGTAGGGGGTCCTTTTCGTCTCCTATAGGGACTGTTTTTTTCACTTTCCATTAGAGAAGAGTTCTTATTTTTGGCCACTTTTTCTCTGGCATCTCTCCAGGTCGTCATTGACCTCTCAACTTAAGGTTACATATAAATCTTTTTTTGCCTAAAAATCCTACTCCTACGAATCCTGCAAAGAAAAAAATTTCTCCTAACCCCCACTCTGTCTCCATTTTCCTCCCTAAAAGGTGCCGTGCGGAATGTCTCTTCGAAACCCGATCCGGTGCGCCTGAAACCGAGAGCAGCCTTCGTTTCTACTTGCTCCCACACACACAGGAAAAGTGATCACTTCTGAAGTATTCATGAGAAAAAACATGTCTTTTTTCGCATCCCAGCGGAGACCAGGAGCCGGCCAGAAAATAATGGATTGGTTGTTGGCGGTGCTGACAAATTGCCTGACCCCCCAAAAAAAGCTTGGACTTCTTGGCTCTATCCGACCGGAAGGTCGGCAAATTTCCTCGGGGCTATATAGTCCATTAACTCTTTCTCTCTCTCGATTTGATAATGGCTCGTGAATTTGGAATAAAGTTTAATCGGAAAATAATTTAAAAAAGAAGCTTTTACGGCTTTTATCAGTACTTGGAAACTGAAGTTCGACTTTATTCGTCATAAGCTCTGAAATTTTTTTTATTACTTTTTTTTTTACTGTCATCAACTACATAAACTTCGAAAAAAACTCGCAAAAATTTCTTAAAAAATTGTTATCCATAGGGCGTATAAACTTTGAACCTTTCCGGTCATTTTTTTCTATCATTTCAAAAATCTTCCCATTTACAAAAAGTTGTTTCAATCGAAAAAAATCACGAAAAAGTAAACTTGGGAATTTTTTTCTGATAATCATAAATTCCCTTAAGAGCCCCCTTAGACCCCTTTCTAAGTCGTCCTTCTTTTGATCGATCATTTTTTATAAAGGAGACTTGTCCTTAAGTAGTCACTTTAACTAATCCCTTAAGCGTTCCCTTTTGGAAATTTTACTTTTTCTAAAGGCGATACCTAAGAAAATCGTTTTATTTTCGAAAAATAAATCCTTAAGAAATCACTAGAACTAATCCCTGAAGTCTTCACTTGGCAGGACGTTGTTTTTTAAATCTTCCGGTAGAAATTGAACTTGAGACTTTTTTTAATACTCAAAAATTCCCTTAAGAGTCCCCTTGGACCCCTTTCCAAGTTTCCGCTTCCTTCTTTTGATCGATCATTTTTAATAAATAAGACTTGTCCTTAAGTAGTCACTCTAACCAATCCCTTAAGCGGTCACTTCAAACTGGAAATTTTATTTTTCCTAAAGGCGGTACTTAAGAAAAGTGTCCTAATTTCGAAAAATTAACACTTAAGAGACCACTAGAGCTGATCCCTGGAGTCTTCACTTCGCAGGACGTTATTTTTTAAACCTCCCGGTAGAAATTGAACTTGAGACTTTTTTTAATACTCAAAAATTCCCTTAAGAGTCCCCTTGGACCCCTTTCCAAGTTTCCGCTTCCTTCTTTTGATCGATCATTTTTAATAAATAAGACTTGTCCTTAAGTAGTCACTCTAACCAATCCCTTAAGCGGTCACTTAAAACTGGAAACTTTATTTTTTTTTAACGCGATACCTAAGAAAATCATTCTATTTTTCGGAAAATAAACACTTAAGAGACCACTAGAGCTGATCCCTGGAGTCTTCACTTCGCAGGACGTTATTTTTTAAACCTCCCGGTAGAAATTGAACTTGAGACTTTTTTTAATACTCAAAAATTCCCTTAAGAGTCCCCTTGGACCCCTTTCCAAGTTTCCGCTTCCTTCTTTTGATCGATCATTTTTAATAAATAAGACTTGTCCTTAAGTAGTCACTCTAACCAATCCCTTAAGCGGTCACTTAAAACTGGAAACTTTATTTTTTTTAAACGCGATACCTAAGAAAATCATTCTATTTTTGGAAAATAAACCCTTAAGAGACCACTAGAACTGATCCCTGAAGTCGTCCCTTCACAGTCCGCCTGCGACTTGACAGTTTTCGAGTCTCTCTATTTCCTCACCGGCGAGGTCAGAGATACATGGAAATCAACAAGAGAGGGTCGTCGAGAGACGAAGAGGGCGCAGAGAAGTCCTGCATTTTCAAGTCGCGATGAACGGACTTTTAACTGAAACCCCAGAAAAAAGATTTTTGTAAGTTTTTGACAATTTCTGGATTGACCAAATCTACACAGTTCATTCAAGGAAATCCGTGTTTTTTGGTCATTCCTCTCCTCGTGAATGAATATTAATTAAGTTGAGTTGCGGGCCGAGTTAATGAATGGGGAAATAGGCCTGGAGAGGAATGCGAGCCATTCTTCGGGGCATATCTGCCGACGTCATCTCCGTGAGTTAAACCCGATGCGTCACACTCGCCGACGTTTATGTTCGGGTACTATGAAAACTACGACAAACAATGGGTGAAAAATGTTCCAGTTTGGAGTGACGGCTTAAGGGATCAGCTGGAGTGGTTACTTGAGAGTTTGGTGAGCACATGATCATCTAGTTATTGAGGTAAGGAGATTTGTGAGCCCAATTAGTGATCCAAAAAGTCAATTTTTAGCATTCAATATATGAAAATTTCCGAAAAACGTTCCAGTTCGGAGTGACGACTTAAGGGATCAGCTGGAGTGGTTACTTCAGAAGTTTGGTGAGCACATGATCATCTAGTTATTAAAATAAGGAGTTTTGTGAGCCCAGTTAGATCAAAAGAATCAATTTTTTTTTGTCTTTCAGATTCTAACAATCCCGGAGAAACGTCCGAAATTGGAGCGATTGCCGAAGTTTTCAGTTGAAGTGGCTTCTTAAGAGGTTTCGAGAGTAACTTTAGTGACCAAAATTTTCAATTTTTCTGTCTTCAAGATATCAAAAGTTCCGAAAACATTTCAGTTTGGAGTGACGGCTTAAGGGATCAGCCAGAGTGAATTCCTAGGTTTCAGGCTTCTTTTTCATATTTCGAATCTTCTTTTTAAAACAAGAAAGGCCCTAGAAATTTTTTTAGTTCAAACTATCACGGCCTAAAATCTCACATTAAAATTCAGTAAGCTTCGACCTTCGAACTATTATTTCAGGAAAAGCTCTAAAAACAACTTCACGGTCGTCATTCCCAAAGCATCGTGACCTAACTTCTCAAATCGTATTTTGTAATCCTGGATGTTCACAGTTTAACGTGAAAAAAATGACTAAATCAGCAAAAAAAAAACATTTTTTCAAGAAAAAGCCAGACGATCTCACGTCTTCCTGTTTTTTCGTCTTCTTTTTCAAGCGTTGCAAAAGAGGGTCGGTGCCGGAAAGAAAATGAGATTTGCACGTGGAAAACGTCAAGAGCCCGCTTGTAACACTCGACAAATTACGCCCCGTTTCTTTTCGATCCGACAACCTTTTCACAAGTTTTTTTTGCGATCTTTTGAAATTCTGAGGTACGGTAGAGTTCGGAAGACCAGACAACAGGAAAGATCAGGCACGTCTGACTCAGATTTACTCAAAGAAATTTTAAAAAGGTCTTTTTAGGAGTTACGAACGACCATTGTTTAATCAAAAAAAGCTTCTCTTGAAAATCCTCGAACGGTTCAAAACACTCAAGAGGTCACTTGAAAAAAAAAGCAAAAAAGAAGCAAATAAAAATGGTCAGATTTACTCAACGAAGTCTCAAAGAGGTCACTTTAGGGGTTTCAAAAGAATTACCATTATTTGATCTAGAAAAAAGGCCTAAAAATTCTCTTAAAGTCCATGAACGGTTCCAAAACCCTCAAGAGGTCACTAGAGTGATTTTAAAAGTCTTCCAAATTTTTTTTTCCACTTCTAAACGCTACAGTCCCCCACAAAAACATTCTAGAACAGTTCTAACCAAAAATTAATTCCAATGGTCACTTAAGTGACAGCCAATCTTCTTGAAAAGATACGAAATCACAAAAATCCTCTCAAGAGGTCACTTAAGAAAAAAAAACGAACTTGACGATCGGCTCGCCGACGACTTCGTTCGGAAGCGTGACGTCACCGGCGGACGTCGTCTGGCTCATCAGAAGCAGAAGGAATAAAAACAGTTCTGACGTCATCTAGAAGACTCCGACGGACGGCGGCGACGTCGCCTTCGAAACGCTTTTCCTCTCGGCTCCGCCCACTTCTCTCGACCACGCCCCCTTTTCAAAGAGGCCCTGCAATTGCGGCGCGGTTATTTTGAGACTTTGGAGAGGAGGAACGGCCGGGAGTATTTCGGAACAAAAGTTCGGAGGATTAGCGTCAAAATACTGGTTATGCGAGGTAGGGGGATCGTCTTGAAAAGGATGTTTTTTTCGTGAGGTTTTTGAATAGGAACGAGTAAAGGAATGCTATTTTATGATGGAGATTCTCTTTTTTTACGATTATTTTTGGGTTTGATGGAAAAAATTGACGACATAACTGTTAGGCTCTGTAAAAAAAACTAAAAATAAGACCTTGAAACCGATTTTTCTGAAGAAAATCGAGTTTTTGGTTCAAATTTTTTTGGGGTCTGATCCTGGAAATGAGCTTAAAAATTGCTGGAAAACACGCAAAAAATTTTTTTTTGTGGTATGAAAACTCGAAAAAATCAAGGATTGATCCAAATTTGATCAAAATAATCGATTTTTTTCAAACTTTGAAAGGCCATTTTTATAGAGATTTGTAGCCCTAAAGAACTGCAAAATTCATTTGATTTGCCTATTTTTTTATTTAATTATCTTTTTAAGTACTAATTTTATGATCAAAAAGTAGGGGAAAAAAAATTTTTAACGACCCCTTTTTTTCAGACCAGAAACAGTTAAGTACGAAACGAAATGAGAATTTTGATTTTTAAAAAATCTTTAGCGAGAGCCAATCTTACTAGTATCGACTCTGAAAGCATTTACACAAAATTTTCAAAATATCACTAGACCAAAAACAAAAAATCGAACCAACCATTACACCCATCAAAAGCCATGACTAAACTAAACAGGGTCTAAAAAAACAAATTTTTTTCATCAATTATATTTTAAAAAAAGATGCAGAAGCCTTACTAGACTGAAACGAAACGGATATCTTTCGAGTGCGATGAGATTTATGCGATATGCCGTCCGTTTAGTGGCCATTTTGAAATTGAATCGGCGAGAATGGTGATTTTTGCGGTTGGGAAAGGCGAGGGAGGGGAATGGTCGCGGGTTGGAAATTTGGACTAGGAAACGTTTTTCTCTGTGTATTTTGAATAATTTGAAGAGCTTCATAACTCGAAAACAAGATATGTTCTTAGAAACTCCGAAGTGGTCCCTATAGGGGCAGCCTTAGTTTTTCCTGGAGAGTCCCTCTTTGGACAACTTTACCAACCCCTATAGGGGTCACTGAAGCTTGCAAAAGCGGCCCCTATAGGGGTCATGCTAGTCGATAATTGTTATGAACTCCAGGCGAAGAAGCATTTCCATGAGAAAAACTGAATGAATAAACGTTTTGAATGAAACTGAAAAACCCCTATAGTGACCACTTAAACTTTAGGGGCTAAGGGGTCAGACCCTAAACCCTTATAGGGACAACCCTAGTATTCCTAAAAAAATTTTGGAAAAATCCTACAGAGACCACTTTGATTTCACCCTATAGGGATCGCTTTTTAGGCCCCTAAAGAGGCTGCTCATCCTACTAATCCCTATAGGGACCACTCTGGAATTCCTAAGATCCTAACTATTCACGTCGAAAAAAGAGCTCAAAAAATGAAGTCAAAAAATTAGAAATAGTTGAAAAAATGTCGCCTCTTTTTTAATTCTAACAAGACAAGATAAACGCACGAAATCGATATTTCGAATCAAAGTAAAGTAAGTAAAGTAAACTTTTTCATGACGGCCACTGCATCATAAACCATCATGTGAAACAAAAAAAGCAATCAGAATAGATTATATAGGGAAAGTTTCCTCATAGGCTGCGGATATGGGGGCGACTCGTTTCTTACTTCTAAGAGGTGGTCCTGTTTATGTCACACCCAAGGAATCCCATTTGGATTCGGATTTGATTTGATTCGAAATGATTGTGATTGATTGGGTTGATTAATTCGACACTTTTCGCATAGATAATTAGGATCAGATGACTTTTAGCTTGGTTTGAACACTTGAAAAGTCCCAATAAACGTTTGTAATTTGTGAATGAACTAGTTCCAGAGTGGTCCCTATAGGACTTAGGAAAAAAAAAGCCCCTACAGGAGTTTGAACTCTAACCCTTAGCCCCTTAAGCTATAGTGGCCCCTATAGGGGTCTTTCAACTTCATTAAAAATAGGGGCTACCAACTAACCCCTATAGGGAACACTTTTTCCAGCTTTAGTGGCCTCTATAGGGGCTGGTAAAGTGGTACCTAGTAGACGATCTCCAAGTGCCCCTAAGGTTGTCCTTATAGGGACCACTCTGGAGTACCTAAGTGCTGGGAAAGTTTTTAGTGACCACTATAGGGTTTGACGTTTTAGAGACCACTATGGTAGTCGGGTTAGTGTCCTCTTTAAGAGTCTAAGTTTTACTACTAGACCACTAAAAACTACTACAGGGACCACTAAGACCCAAAAAAGTCACTACTATAAAGGAGGTTCAAGTGACCCATTTAGTGTCCTCTCCAACCTCTAAAGTGGCCACTAGGAATTCTCCCAGTGAAGTCGTGCTCTTTCGGCGAAACTCTAAATTTTCTCTGATGCTCCAAATTATAGTTATCTTTTTCAATCTCTGACAAGTAAGTCTGACCTGTCTGCGCCCTCTTTTCCCTTGCCAGCGAGGTCAGAGAAACGTGGAAATAGCAGATGAACACGAGAGAACAGAGAAATTGGATTGTTTAAATTTCAGCGGATGAAAGTGAATATAGAAAACTTTTTATTTATTTTTACTTCTATTTTTTTCAAAATCAAAAGAAATGTTTAAAAAAACATTGAAAGGCTAGAAAAAAAGCCGTTATTTTTCACATAATACACCATCTTTTATTATGAACACCACCGAAAACCGGCAAAAGAAAACTTGAGGATGACTCAACTATTGTTGTAAATGGCGGTTTCCATCAAACTTTGCCGGAAAATGTATAACTTCAACGTGTACTTCTAAAAAACGTTTTTTTTTTAATGAACAAAAATGATGTATATTATTGAACCTAAGGTCCCAAAAAATGGTAAAAAAAAATCGGCAAAATTGGAAAAATAGTTCAAGTCAGCGGTGAATCAACTATAGAAAAAATGAAGTAGAAAAAATCAGAATCGAAGTTTCGATTAGTCCTTCAAAAACGATAATCCATATGGAACTCCCTGAGACAGTCTCGAAAAAGATTATTTTTAAACATTCTCTGCTCCAAACAATATCCATTAAGGCTTTTCCCATGGCGCATAACAGATTCGCGTTTGTTCGGAATCCTTTTCCACTGTCGCCGCTGCTGAATAATGCACGGCGTCGAGCTGAAAGGCGTTTTGTCCAGCGGCCAGCTTCTTCTCATCCTCGGACTCTTCACAGGGGAGGTCATTCTACTTTGAGGCTTCTGCAAGTTAGCCCGAATGCTTCTTGATGCACAAAACGAATGTTCTAAACTCTCTATTTTTCAAAAAAGGACATCTGAAACGTTCAAAATCCGTTAAAATCGGCTATTTTGGATCTTTGAGCCCTTATTTCTCGAAAATTAGAAGGTTTTGCATGTTGAGACTTTCATCTGGTATATCAAGTAGCATTCTAGCCAATTTTCAGAAACCGTAAAGAAAAATGAACTTCCTTGTAGGATGCAAAATTGATTCATTTTGTTAAGGCCCATGTGGGAAAGATTTTCAGTCGTGAAAAAAAACACTGTGTTTTTTTGGCATCAAAACTAGGCGGAAAAATTTCCTTTTCGAGTTATTTTTCAAAAAAATTAACGAAAATTTGAAGCTCTTCTAGAAGGAAGGTCAGGTTACTTTGTGATTGGGGATTTCCCTGGAAATTGGCCAGAATGTTTTTTGAAGTACCGGATCAAGATTTTAAAAGACTTTACCCGCAAAACTTCTCTGGTTTTGAGAAAGGAGACCTGAAAGTCTGAGTAAACGGTCCAAATCCGTTAAACTCGGCTGTTTTGGAGCTTTTCTGCCCTTATTTCTCGAAAACTAGGAATTTATCCAGGTTGAGACTTTCAGAATCTTCACCGGGTACATCAAGGAGTGCCCTGGCCAATTTTTTTATGCTTGAAAGTTCCATAAAAGCTTCAATATTGAAAACTACTTCCGATAAAGCTTCGCAACAACCTAAAAAAATTGAATATTTTTTTCAAAGTTCAAAATTGAAAAAAAAAATTTCCCTTCGAAACTATGCCTATAAAACCTACAATTCATTCAATTTCATCTCATAAAGATGGGAAAAATGTCTACATTTTCGAAAAACTACTGTTTTTTATCGATGAAACTCCACAGGAATCAAATTAACTATCCTAATTATCAAATATTCCTCCAAAGATTACTTATCATTATTTTTTTACTGTTAATAAACCGAAAAGTCAGTCAAAACGATCTCTAAAACCATACAAAAAAATTCGAAAAGCAATCAAAACTCAAAGAAAAAAAACTGTTGAAATGATAGACACGAACACGTGTGATAAGAGAAAATATTCCTCCAAAGATTACTTATCATTATTTTCACTGTTAATAAATCATAAAGTCACTCAAAATGATCTCAAAAAAAATACAAAAACATTCAAAAGCAATCAAAACTTAAAGAAAAAAACTTCCTTGGCGGATTTTTGAGAACACGTCGAAAATCCGCCCTTTCCCAAAGATCTTTTGTTGAAACTGAGCCCAAAACAACAACAACATTTTCCGAAAAAGCGTTCCACCTGAAGCCTGACAACAGGTTAGCGTCGTTCAAGAAGAACCCTCAAAGAACGGCGGGCCGAATAGATTGGCCAGATAGTGGGAAGGTGAGTACCAAACTCACTACCGAACAAACAACCCATCGAAAAAAGGATGGGAAATCGCCGCGAGGGACGTCTTTTTCTGGCCATGTTTTCTTTTCGGTTGGGAAAGATCAACTTGTCCATGAAATGCCTCAAAAAGCGCATACAGGTCGAATTATCTCAAGTCGCAGATAATGGATTCAGAAATTTTAAAATTAAAAAAATTTTTGCCTTCAATAAATAGGGAGATCCCACAAGAAGGCCATTTATACTTGCGACTTGAAAGTTTGTAAAAATTTGCTCAAATAATTTCTGAAGAATCAAATTGACATATATCCTAGTTTCAAACGGCGCCAACTTCTAGTTTTTAAGAACTTAATTTTGAAGTGCTAAAAGTGAAACCTACTATTTTTCCATGTTTTGCAACTTGAAAAATCATATCTTAAAAACTAGAAGTTTGTGCAGGAAACGACTTTGAGGGATCTTCATTTAGACCTTCAGAGAATGTTTGAGCAAATTTGTGGAAATTCCAAACCGCCAAGTAAAATGACCTCCTTGTCAGAGTTCAAATTCACAATTTTATAAAGATAACTGTTCTTTTAAAACTCTATAGCAAGACTAGAGACATACCACATTGTATGTATAGTAAGTATGGAGAAAGATTGAAAGTTCAGAGAAGAAGAAAAAAAAACTACTACTGACTACAAAATTTTCTCAGCTCACAGTGGGACTTCTGAATGAGACTATGTTCCCCTTGATAGAGTTTTTCACGCTGATCCCGAATCTCTACTCAAAATTTGGCCTCGAGACCCGTGAAAAAAGTTAGGGTCTCTCAAAGGTCGAAAATCTCGGATAAAATCGAAAGTTATGAAATTTTCAAGAAATAATCTAATCATCCGCGCGTTCTGATTACCCACGGACGCGTGAAGTCTAATCCTATCAGTAGGAGTTTTCATAAAGCCAATTTATTCGTTTCTTTGGAGACTAGAAAAATCAAAGTTGAAGCCTCAGAAGATATTCAAAATTCGAAAAAAGTTCATTAGAAGACGGACAAATCAATTACTCCAAGAATATCAAAAAAATCCAATTTTTAAAAAATACGCAACGAAAAAAACCTCTCTAGATAAGCAAAGAAAAGGACAGATCAAAGGAGAATCAATGAATGAAGGGGTGGAATCCTTTAAAGAAAAAAAAATGATTCGCTCACTGATCTTCTAAGAAAGCTTTCAAGAATGTCAATGACGGCCGAAAAGTGCGGAAAAAAAGTCAAGGGGATTCTGAAAGCTACGTAGAAAGCTTGAAAAGATAGAATTTGAAAGGTTTTACTTCTCAGAGTATGTGAAAAACTGAGAAAAAGAAGCTTGTGATCTGAAAAACATAGATTCAACTACTCGTTAAAACAAAATAAAAAACTTTCTTCGAGAAAGTGAACTTGGATAAAAAAAACTTTTTGAAATGAAAGTAGCTCTTGACATTTTGCAGTGTAGATACTTCAGAGGGCACAAAGAAATCTTGAAAAAGATAAACTAGGGAAAAAAAGATGTTAAGCAGACATAAATGGAGGTGTTCAAAAATCGAACCAGCTTCCGACGAATTTTTTTAAAAAAACAAATAAAATAAAAATATAAAGAATGAAAAAAATGAGACTTTTTTTGACAAGGTAATTACTGCTACTTTTCAAGTTTCAAAATAGAGGCAGTTATAAAAAAATGCAGGTTGGATCGAAATTAAAACTTTAAAATCCAAGTTTTGCTGATTTTTTTGAATGAAACCATCTCTCGATTTCGGGGTCATATTTATTAAAACCGTCCAAAAAAGCAAAAAAGGGAGAGTGGATGACTAGGAGCCTCACATGAAGAAAGGTATAAAAAAAGTGGTTAAGAGATCCAAATTGCAGACTTTAGATACTTTTTCAAGAAGTTCAAACCCGGATTTTTCAAGGTTTTTTTGTTCAGAATTCAATCAATACTATTTTTTTGTTCATGTTTCGAAATGGAACATTCTCTCAAAAAGCAGAAAAAAAGGAAAAATTGAGGAAACAAAACAAAAAAAGAAAAAAATAAGACTTTTTTTGGAGAAGTCATCTACTACTAATTTTTCAAGTTTCTGAATGGAATCCGCTTACAAAAAAATGCAGCTGTGAAGAAATTTATCAAATTTCCAGATTTCAAAAAAATTTTTTTAGGGTTTCGAAATGGTGTGAGCTCTCGACGATTCCTGATCCTCTCCAAAAATAGTAGTCTTCAAATAATTACTTTGAAATAGAGGCAGCTATCGAATACTTCAAGATTTTTTTCCGAAAAAAATCCTCAAAGAAATATTTTTAAAAAAAGCAAGAAAGCCTGGCATTCTCAAAGGCATACATAAACGCTGTTATGATAACCTGGGAAAACGATTTTTAGATCCCAGAACTATCTTTAAAAAAGCAAAAAAAATAAGAAACGATAAATTTTTAGTCACTTACTACTTTTTCTAGCGAAGAACTTTGAAAAAATCTGACCGCACTAATGGGTTTTTCAAGTCTCCATCAACTCTCAAGTGACCCCTTGAATGAAATAACTATTTGCTTGTCCAGGTTATAAGGCACGGTGTTGGCCTTTCATCTTCAAAATGACTTCTTTGGGCCCTCTTTTCTCTCGCTCTCTTCTAACCCCGTCAGTGAGAGAGAAGAGAGCGCAGACATGTCAGACAGTTTCAAATGACAACAAGTCAACATCACAAAGCCCAAGGACCCTATGAATGAAATAATTGATACCTGTATGAACTTCAAAATGAAGCTAGATTCTCTTCTGCGCAAAAAAAAGAAAAAATAGTGAGAGTGGAAGTCTAGAAGGCATGCATAAATGTAGGTGAGAGGAAAGAGAGTGCAGACATGTCAGACTGATTCAAATGAAAACCATGGGTCTTTGAAGTCAAAATCCCAAAGCCCAATGACCCCATGAATAAAATAATTGATACCTGTTAAAAATTCAAAATGAAGCTAAATTCTCTTCTTTGCAAAATTCTAAGAAAGTGAGAGTGGAAGTCTAGAAGGCATGCATAAATGGAGGTATGATAAAGGTGGAGAGGGAGACTTCCTCAGACGACCAGTATACAGGTTCCAGCCTCCAGTTTTCATTAGGCACTTGAGGAAAGTCGGCGAAGGCGGGGGTTGAGTGATGAGGATCGGAATGCCATAGATGGTTATCTTCCGTAAAAGGGCTTCTCTTTCCTCTTTTTTTCGCAAAAGCCGATCTCTTCACACCTTTCATGGTGTTGCGTAATGGGATTGGGCAAGAAAGAGGGAGATTCCGAACCCGGCAATTGCAAGTCAAGTGTAGCACCCTCTTGAACTGCGGTTCAAGCCCTCTGGAAGATCATAGGGATCAGGGAACAGAATAAATCATTTCGCCACTGCCAAAGTCGGAAGTGCGGAAAACGGGTACAAAATGGCCGCAAAAAGGGTTCCGTTTTGGAACCTTTATTGAGCCTTTTCTTTCTTGGTGGGCTAAAAAGCTTCAAAAAGGGGTGAAAAAAGAATACTGAAAGTCTCGGCCATTGATGATTTCCGATTTATATATTTATATTACAGAGGAAAGAAAAAAACGATGAAAATTGTATAATTTATTTATTGAAACCTTATTTTTAAGAAGGACTTCCTACTGAACTACTAAATTATTTTTTTCCACTTTTTATTCTCTAAAAATAAATAAACACGGGCAAAGTCCAAAAAGGTCTCAAAAAGGCCTTTAAAATGTCTTAAATGCGCCTTTTTTTAAGACCTTTTTCTGAAAAGGACCTTTCAAGGAGGACTAGAAAAATAAGGCGGAAAAAGGCGATTCCGTGAAACTTCTGACACCTTTTTAGGAACTTGAAAAGGAGCTTTAGCCTCTTCTTTTAAGGCCCTTTTAAGGTCGTTTGGACTTTCCCTGTGAAAAAAACCTGAATCGAGAAACAGCTTATCGAACATCTTTTTCGCCACATAAGTTCCCTGTAAGAAAATTTATTAAAAAAGTGTTCAAAATTCGATTTTTGAGCGTGGTTTTTTTGAAGAAATGATATGAGGTTGAAGCTTAAATTATGAACTGATAGTACAAATCTCAAAAAGTCGAATCTTTTTTTCATTTTAAAAAAAGCGCTTACCGGAGACAAAAAAACGTTTTTAAAAAAAGTACAAATCTCAAAAAGTCTAATTTTTTTGATCCCCTGCTTCAATTGATTCAATACTTTTTTTCTTTAAAAAAACTGAAGACAAGAGAAAAAAATTTTTTTCTTCCAAGCACTGAAAAAAAGAACGCGAACTTCAACTTCTTCAATTTTTTTCGAAATTTAAAACGGAACAGAAAAATTGCGGGAATTGGAAGTTGGACAAAATATTTTTATAAAATACTTGACCTGAAGCATATCTTTTTACAGGAAATATATCTTCTTTTAGAAAAATCAAGCGTGAAAAATTTTTTTGAAAATGAAAAAAACAAACGAAAAAAACGAACATTTTTTTCGAGGTTTAAAAAAATTTTTCCTATTAAACTTTTTTTGAGAAACGAAAAAAATGGAAGAATCAAGATTGGGCCACTCCCAAAATAAACTTCACTTAGACTTTCGAAGCTTACAGATTTTCCTAGAGATGGAAATTTTTATTCAAACGAAACCCAATTCATCAAAAAAAATCATCATCACACAAAAGGTACATTGATATCATTGAAAAAAACCACAGAAATGAAAAAGAAAAACAGTTTCCCCGTGGAATGGAATACAAGAAATGGAGAATCACAATCAAAAAGGAAATCCTGTACAGTTTGGAGACAGATATGACCAAAACTATTGTCAATTTGACCGGACTACCGTAGTCACGTGTTGCGGTCTTGACGCGGTTTTTGGCGAGGGAAAAAAAAATTCAAAAGAAGAATTTTTGATAGTTTTTTTGATCACTTTTATGTTTTTTTGAAAAATCAATAAAAAGATGAAAGTTTTTATCATTTTCTTTTTTTGAATTTTTCCCGCCAAATAAATTGACTATACCGAGTTGAATATTAAAAGCGAAACCAAAATGATTGCAAAAAATACAAGAAGATATGCGAAAAATTAGGAAAAAAAAATGGCCACTGGAAAAAAAGGGACCTTTTTTTCCGGTCAAATGGAAGGCACATTTACAACCGGACAAAATTTTTTTTTAGAATTTGCGTTAAAAAATGAGAATTCCTGACTTTTTGGTTCCAAGAAATAGCACAAAAAGTTCCAAAAAAGGCCAAATTTTGACTTGTAAGGATTTTTCCACTGAAGATGTGATAATTTCAAGTTAAATTCTGTTTTTAAATCAAAAAATTGTTCTCAATGATCTCAAAAAAGGAGAAAGCCCAAAAAAAAAGCAAATGCGTTCCTCGGACAATTTTTGGACAAAAGAAAGTAATTTTTACAAATTCCCCGGACCTTTTCGGAAAGCTAAAAAATCCAAAATGACAAAAAAAGCCGCCAAAAAGAGTTTCTTCGCCCCATTGACAATGTTTCTTAAAACTCTTTCAGTAGAAAAGGCTAGCGAAAAGTACACAAAAAGCCATTCAATCGTTGAAAAACATGATATTTAGATTGGCAGGACGGTTGATGGAGATCGTTTGACGAAAGACGTGAAGAGTGACGTCATGAATCGAAGGCCTTTTTCTCCGCCGGGAACGTAAGACATCACGAACCTGCAACGAATAGCCGATTTGCAAGATGATGCTTAATTAGAAGCATCGTTTGGATATTTTTTATAAACTGTCGGCCTGCTGGAATACCTTTTTTTTCTTTTCGTAACTTAACTTCGATTCGACAACTTTTCGGAAAAAAATAACGTTTCTTGATCTTAGATTGTAATTACTTAACTAGGAGAGTCAGAGTGGTCCCTAGAGCGGTTCGGGAAAAAAGGCTCTAGAGGGGTATAATTTAAGGGGCCCCTCAAGGGGTTTAAGATTCGACCCCTAAAGCTCAAATGGTCCCTATAGGGATCTAGTTTTTTGTTCGCATTTAAAAATTCTAAAAAAAAACGTCGCCGATAAATTTTTTTGTTGATATTTTTGATTCAAAAACCGTGAATTCTCAGATTTTTCCGTCTTCATTTTTTTCTGTCTCATAATTAATAACAAAAAACGGCTAGCATGTTCCCCTAAAGTGCTCACTAACTGAAGTCGCTCGAATGAGCACGATTGCAAGGTTTCCAGTCCCTTATTGGATAAGGTGGTCCCTAGAGGGGAACCTTCAAGTATTTCGAAGATCGTACCTAGGGACCTCTATAGTGTTTTTTGGGTATTTCGAGGTTGAAATTTCTTGAAAACTTGCCAGGGTTCTTCTTGAGCCGCCATATTAAGGTTCTGAAAGTCTCAAACAATGCCTATTCAAATTAATTTCGATGGTTTTTTTTTGGAATTTCGTTGAAGAAAGGAGAAGTTAACACTTAAGGGGTTTCATTGAGGAATATTTCTGACAATTTTTCAGTATTTTTATACATAAAAAAACCTTCTTGATTGAAAAGAGAAGTTAACACTTAAGGGATTTTTTTAAATGTGTCATCAAGGAATTTTTCTTGCCAATTCTCAGGAAATTCTCCCCCTTAAAATTAAAAAGACCCTTATTTTTTTAATTCCAGGCACTGGTTTTCTCAAAATTCAAAAAAAATCCTAAATCCTTAGGTAACCTCGATTTCGACCCAAAACTTTCTCCAAATAACACATTCTTTGCCACAGAGCCATTATAGCACATTCCCCAGCTGCCATTTCCTATACTCAATAACTGGCCATTCTCTTTGCTCTGGAGGATATTTGCACTGACATCATCTGAAAAAAGGCCCATTTTGGCCCCCGTCGGTGTGGATTTTGCTCATCTCATGTTGAATGGAATACAAATGGATGCCTTTTTTCTCCTTTTCTCTACAAGCAAATTTGATCATCCAATTAATCTCTACTCAGAAGTGCAACTGGGTTTATTAATTTGGAGAAAAAATGTCAATTAATTAGTCCGCTTGAATATTAAAAGAAATTTTTTTAAAAAAAATGATAATTCTGATGTAAATTAATCAAAGAATTTGAAAATTAACACGCTGTCCTTCTAATTTTCATAATTCTCACAAAATTTTTTTGATTTTTATGAAATTTCAACCAGGGCGATCATATGACGTCAGGATTGCGGAAATGATTTTTTGAGCCATTTGCTCCTACCGTAGCCGGATTACGATAGGCAGACCTGCGTGCCTGAGAATCGCCCAGTTTTTTTCTGTGTAAGTTGTATATCAATCGATAGATGATGCAATTTTAGGAACTCTTCCAGTACATACCATCTTGGGTTACTGTAGAAATTTCCAAGATACGGTACTTTTTGTATTCGCAAAAGGCTTTTTTTCAGAAAAAATTTAAACAGTCTCGCAAAGATTCAACAAAGTGATCCCTTGAGAGTCAACATTCTTAAATTCTTATTATTTTTTTAGAATTCAAATATTGGAAGCTTTTTTTCCAAGTGACCCCTTAAGGAGTAAATTTGAAAAAAATGACCGCCTTCTGAGATCGTCACAGTTATAAGTCACCTTTTACGACTTTTCATAGAATTTATTTTAGAAGTGAATATATTTTTTTCACACTCCTCAAGTGACCACTTAACTATATTTTTTCAAAGAAATCCCTTTCAGGAAGACTAAAACTTCCAAAACTGCTTCGGAAATTCAATTTATTTTACGGCTTTTCTAAGTAGCCATCGCCTTGGTTACCTAATAGGGTCTATAAATTCCATTTTTGGAAAAAATATAGCCTTTTTTCGTGGAAAATTTTCGTGGGAAAATAGCCGTTTTTAAGCTGATTTTGTGCGCTCCATGGATAAACATCATGAAAAATGTTCTAGGCCGGTTTTCGATTGGAATAAATGCTCTAAATCCAGCTCTGGACATACTTGGAGGTTATTATCCACGGAGCGCAGATAACCATTATTTGACGGCTAGTTTGTCCCAAGTTTTTTGAGCCATCCTCAAAATTCTATTTTTTTGGAAAATAAATATAAATTCCAATTTTGGAAAAAAACATAGCCCTTTTCTTCAGTAAAGATTCAAGTAATAAGATCTCGTTTAGCGAAAAAAAAGGGTTCGTGAAAAAATAGCCGTTTAAGCTGATTTTGTGCGCCCCATGGATAAACATCATGAAAATTTTTCTAGGCCGGTTTTCAATTGTATAGCCAGTTCTAAATTCCGCTCCGGGGTCATTTGGTTGTATTTATCCACGGAGCGCACATAGTCATTATTTAACGGCTATTTTTTCTCAAGGTTTTTTGAGCCATCCTATAAGTTCTATTTTTTTGGAAAAAAAATAACCTTTTTTTCTTCAGTAAAAAAACTCAAGTAATAAAATCTCGTTTAGAAAAAGGTGCGAGAAAAAAAATAGCCATTGAAGCTGATTTTTGTGCGCCCCATGGATAAACATCATGAAAATTTTTCTAGGTTGGTTTTCAATTGTATAACCAGTTCTAAATTCCGCTCCGGGGTCATTTGGTGGTTATTATCCACGGATCGCAGATAATCATTATTTAACGGCTATTTTTTCTCAAGGTTTTTTGAGTCATCAAATACAAATATATCAGTTTTCAAAGTCAAATATTCATCAGATATGATGTCAGGTAGGAAAATTCGAATTTTCAAGATTTTTTTTCCATTAAACTGAACCAAAAAACTTATCCCAAACTCCATTTTTCTGGATTCAAAGGTTGAAGTTCGGGTGAATTAACTTCCTATGACTCCAAGTCGGGTTGACGATTATTTACACGACCTATAGCTCATCCCGCAAGCCAGCGAGAAGGAAAGAACTTAATTATAAACTCTCATCGAAAGGGTGAAGAATTGTTGACGACAAGCCCTTATGATCCATCCATCAAGCGAAAAGGTCAGCCGAACTCGGCTTTTTTTTCTCGAAGAAAAAAAACACGAAAACAAGACAAGGAATCTGCCCCTCAAGACTCGTCAAAGAATGACTAATTGCATCTATTATTGATGTAACAGGAAGTGGAAAATCCAACAAAATTATGTCTTTTTTTCACAAATTCGAGTTAGGAGAATAGATCAAGCTTCCGTGTGTTTAATGGGAAAAAAACTTGAGATCTGACTTTTTTTGTAAATTGCACCATGAGTTTCAATAAAAAAAATTTTGAGCGTAAAAGTCGAAATTCAGCTTTCTCAAGGAAATAAATTTACTGGAAAGAGCAAAAAAACTCAAATTTATCTCGTTTTCTTCCTCTCTCACGATTTTTGAATTTACACTGAAAAAAATTGGCCAAAAAAATCAACTTCTTCATAATTTCTTCGCAAATTTTTACACACGTTTTTTTGTAAGATCTATAAAAAAATAATCCAAAAAAATTCAACTTTTTCACCTTTCCAACTCATTTCCCAGACACTTTTCCACGTTTTTTTATTACTCATTTTTGAAAAAAAATGAGACCGAAAATTCATCAACTTCCTTTCCTAAAATTTATGAAAAAAAATAGTCCATAAATTCAACTTTTCTTCCTCCTCCTCAGCCATGAGCTAACATTTTTCTACAGGAAAAAAGGGTTTCCCGGGAAATTGCGGCAATTAATCTTGTGCAGAGGGCAACGTCATGAAATTAATGCAAATGATTCATTGTAACGCGGAACATTTTTTTTTTTTTTCTAAAAGTCAATTTACAAGGATCAAATTGACTTTGCTTAGATGATTTGTAATACTCAGAAGCTGAGAAACGCTCGTTTTTTTTTTCTAGTTGCTCAACGTTCAATTTCGGGGGTATGAACCTGAAAAATCCGTCGATCATCGTCTATGAGGCTTCTGAGGCTCATTTTTCTAATTTTTCTAAGGCTCATTTTTTCAGCATTAAGGCTTAGCATCCAAGGCTCTTTTTTTAGAGAAGCTATTTTTCGAGGCTGAGATTTTTTTGCTCAAAACTCGTGTTGCGGCTCATTCTACGCTTTGTGAAGCTAAGCTACCATTCGCTGAGCCCCAACTTGTTTCAAGCCATTTTTTACAACTAAATTCTGGAAAATCGCTTGAAAAAGTCCACCACGACGGCTTTCTGGTCGCAAGTAGAATGGATTAACGCGCGGCGGTCGCTCTGCGGTTTCAAGTTGAATTTAGAAAATAAGCTGAGTTATTAAAGCAACCGCGCCGCAGCCGTCCCGCTTTGAGCCATTCCCCAAGTTTTCAGCTAATTAAAAATTAGGATTCCTAGGCAACTTTATCGAGATTTCCTATGAAACACTGCTTCAATTTTGTTATATCATTAAGATTCTCGATTCCCACCCTAATCTGCCATATCCGTTCGATTGAAGTGATCAATGCCAAGTAGCGGTCGCAAATAGAATGGATCAACGCGAGGCGGTCGCGCTGCGGTTCGCGGTTGAATTTAGAGATTTTTATAACTCAGATGAATTTTGAAAGCAACCGCGCCGCAGCCGTCCCGCTTTGAGCCATTCCCCTAGTTTTCAGCTTTTTTTGCTTCGTCTTTTAGTCACTTTTCTCGTAATTTCTTCAGAAACACTCTGCTTTTCCGATTCCAACTGTAATCCTTCTCACGAAATGGGAAAGATCAATTCCAAGTTAATTACATCGAAAAAAAGAGGAGCAATCGAGTGAGGAAAGGCTCCGTTTGCAAAAAGAAAACGTCATGCCGTTTTGCTCTTTTCCGGCCGTCACATGAGCCGCCGCAATTGGAAACGTTCACAAAAGAGCTCACGAGCCCCTCAAAACTTTACCAAAGAACGGGTGAAATATAAACCGCGCAAAAAATATTTACATTTGGAATCGGCTTTGGGTCAGACTAGATTCTATAAGAACAATCTTTAGGGGAAAAAAAGGAACTTTTTCAAATTTTTAGAGATTTTGACCAACTTCGAAGCAAAATCTAGCCCAACTTGAAATTAATAAAACTACTTTCTAGTACTTTTTCTAGTACAAACGTCGCCTTATCCCTATCCTGAAGCCAAGAAAAATCCCCCCCCCCAGTCAAAAACAGCCACTTGACGAGACACCTAGTACGCTCTATCGCTAAAAATCCTCATCTACTCAAAAAAAAAAAGAATTTATTCAAAACTTATGGAGTTTTCTTAAAACCCAGGGAAAACGGCTTCCGGAATGAAAAGCTACAAAAAAATAAAAGCTTATATGCTCCATCGCTAAAAATATACCATCACAGAGATTTTGACAATTTAAAAAAATTTTAGTTATGAAAAACTGAAAGAATTGTAAAAATCACAAAAAAGCCCCCTTCAGTCAAGCTTTTGCGCTCCATAGGATCTTCAACTTTGAAAATTTTTATTGTTTTTTATTCGAAGCTCAAAATGAAGCAAAATAGCTTTCTCTAGACATCCAACTCCCATTGTTGTCTTGAATAGCTGATATGCAGCTCAAAAGTCATTCCATTCCAACGCTTCCGGAACCCATTGAGAGCACGCGAAACTCCCCATTTTATGTACAAAATTCATGGGAAGAAAAGTCACAAGATTCGTAGGAAAAAAAAATGAGTTTTTGGTTTAAGTTTTACTTTTAGAAGTTCATTTTAGAGGAAAAAAATAGCCAAGGAGTCTGAAATTACTTTTAAAAAAGTCGGATGTTTTTTGCTCTTTTTTTCTTCATTCTCGTGATTATTTGAAAGGCTTATATGTTTCTACTAAGGAATTCCAGAGTGATCTCTTTAGGGTTAGGGGGAAAACAACACCTAAGATGGGCCGAAAAAGTGGTCTCTACAAGGGGAAAATTAAGGTGGTCCCTATAGGGGTTTAGAGTCTGACCCATTAGCCCTCAAAGATTAAGTGGTCCCTATAGGGGCCTTTCAACTTTGTTTGAAAAACGCTTATTATTTAATTTTTCGCATGGGAACGCTTCTTCGCATAGAGTACATAATAATTGTCGAGTAGCATGTCCCCTATAGGGACCACTTTTGCAAGTTTTAGTGGCCCCTATAGGGATTGGTAAGGTGGTCCCTAACGTTTCTCCTATAGTGACCACTCTAAAGCTCCTGGTAAGTATGGCTCATTCATACATGGCTCTTTTTGAAGCTCATTTTTAGCGGCTATTTTCCTTTCTTTTCTCTGTCATCTACATATTTTTTCTGAGCTCAAAGACCAATGAATTCAAAATTAGGTTACGTCGACGTTCCAATAAAGCTTTGGGTGAGAAATTTGTAATTCAAATTGCAAAAAAAAGTGAAAAATAAACGCCAAAAATTTGATTATGCTCATTGGGATGGAAAAAGTGGCTGAAAAGACGAGATTAGAAAATGAATATATAAAATTGACTTTTTCACTTTAATTGCTTCTTCTACCTGTCTTCGAACGTTTCAAAAAAGAAGGGGAATGAATTAAATTCTCCATGAAACGTATTTGACCTCATTTTCTACTTCTATGATTCTTTTTCAAAGATTTTCTGGAAAACGATCCATGAAGCGCAGAAAAGCGCATTTCAGAGCTATTTTCAAACTTTCATGATCGGTTTTGATACCCGCTGAATAATTCATGTGAAGGGCTCTCATGAGTATTTTGCAGCAATTTATTTTTATTCGGAGCCATTTTTGAGTTTGAAAAACGAGGAAAAGCTATCTTCAATGAAGTTAGATTTGCAGGAGGCTCATTCCAAAATTTGTGAAAAAAATTGAAAGTCGATATTTTATTTTTCGTCTTTCTTCAAACCAATTTTATTATTCTTTTTCGAAAAAAATTTCATATTATTTTTATTTTTTTCCTTTTTCACGCATTCATTTTCTGTGTGTGTGTGTTTTGTTGCACTTTTTTTCGCCCTAAATTGGCTTTTTTTCCCATCCACTTCAATTAATCAGGGCGTCCTTCCTCGTCATTTCGCACTATTTTAGGTGCTTTTTTTTCGCGCGCAGCTTTTCCCCGCCAAATTAAAATACTTTGTGAGTTCAAAGGCCGAAAATGGGTTGAATAAAAAAAGTTGTTAGCTTGAAATTCTGAATTTGGGAAGTTTAAAAAAGAAGGAAAAAAATATCACAATTTTCCCGACTACTTGGATACACAGGCTGATTGAATCGAGCCATTCCCAATAAAAAAACCGAATTAAACTAGCGCGGAACTATTGCAAGCTCAGTCAAAACCCTATTAGGTTTGACGTTTTTTTCAGAAGTTTCCAGATTTGATTTCAAATGAAAAAACTTTCAGAGATGTTTTCTTAAAACTCGTGGTCAATAGAAGAGAAAAAATTTGGTATATTTCAAATGTTTCTCCATGGAGCACACTTACTAGTTTCAAAGGCTCATTTTTCTCACTTATTAGAGCCCAATTCTGAACAATGAAGTCACAGTTTCGAGGGTTTACTTGGTTTGTAAATTTCTTTGATAAATCGGACGAAAAACGGCTTTGACGTTATTTTTTAAAATATCTTTTTACTCGTAAAAAAAACTTCCAAAAATCGTTGATTTAGGTTAGATAACGAATTGAAAAATCAATGGAAATCCGCAAAATAGACTCTTTTTCAAACCGCAACGCGACCGCGACGCGCCGAGCCACTCCAAGTGCAAAAACTCATTTTAATTCTACCAACTTCTCCGGAAACCGAGTCAAACCGCGGAAGTTTCACAAGTCCATTCCAAATTTTGTTAACAGCGACTTCGTCCAAAAACGGATTTCAGCCACAGTAACCAAGCATTTTCTGCTCTTTTCGAAAGAGAAAAAGGAGCCGAAAAATTGCTCCACAGGAGAAAAGTTGCTCATTCATTTTTATGTCTTTTTCCCGCGTCTGCAAGCCCAACGACCCATAAAGCTCGTGGTGGAATGATGATCGGAACTCTTTTTCTTCTTTTTTTTTTGGCTTTCTCTTAAAGTTGGAAAATGCGGAACTTGAGGAGAGATCTGACGTATTTCTTATGAAAATTCGGAGGAGTCGGAGAATTTTTTTCACTGAAAAAGAAAAGAATAGTTCGACTTGCAGCTTCTCAATCAAGTCAAAATATTCATTTTTGGGGTGCTTTTTTATTTCCTAGCCCTTCTAACACTTTCAAACTTGCACTAGACATCTCGGACCTTGATAACGAAAACCGGACGATTCTGAGCAGTTCTAGGGATCACTTAAGAGCTCTGAAGCTACTAAAGCGATCACTAGAAATGGTCCGACACCTCCGATTCCTAGAATGAGAAAACTCTGATATCTCAATAGAGCGCACTTTCCTCATTTTCAAGGATCTTTTTGAGAAGGTTCTCCGAAAAGAGATGTTCGGATTGCTCAACTCTTCTTTAATCCAACAAGTTAAAGGAAAAAAATAACTTTGAGACCCTAAAATTTGATAATCAAGTCATATTTTCCCAGCAAAATTCAAGATAAAAAAATATTTTTAAAAAAAAGATTTTTTCGACATTTCAGATCAATCTTTGTCATTTTCATGAGCTTCTGAGCCTCGAAGCTTGAAAAAAAGGAGCCTGAGAATCTTCAAAGTGAGAAAAAAATCGGTCAGAAAAACTGAAATTTCGGATAAAAAAATCACTCGAAATCCTTTAAACTTCAAAAAAACTCGCTTTCAAAAGATAAAAAAACGACAAAAATACCTTAAAACCGATTTTTGCATCCACTTCTTTTTAAAAAAAGAATTTTTAAAAATTCAAAACCAGGCTCTAAAAGTAAAGATCGACTCACCAAACCAGCGAGAACCCTTGAAATATCGAGGCGACGAGGGTGAAGATGGTGCTTTTGAGCTGAAAAAGAAGGAGAAAAAATCAGAAAGCACGGATAATAATGGATCAAGGGGCAACAGGTGCTTCCTGTTGACAATGTAAATCGTCACCAAAAAGATGGGAAGAAAAACGTGACTTCTGACGGGAAACCCCAGTGTTACAAGGGAGATTATTTGTTAACCACATGTCTCGATTTTCTCATTTGATTTATTAGTTTTAGAACTCTCACAAGATTTTCACAAGATAAATAAAAAATGCTCGTTAATGTTAGGAAACCTTGAAATATCAAAATGAAGACATGGAAATTTCTATTTTTAAAAAGGAACTTTTAGCCATAGAGCGCACTTTCTCTCAATTATCGTCCCGTGGATTTTCATACGATTGATATGATTTTTTTCATATTTTTTCGCATTTATTTTTTTCATTTTCTTATTTTTCCTACGATTCATATAATTTCAAACGATTTTTCATATTTTTTATATTTTTCGTTTTCATGCTCAGAATAGAGACCATGTCCTTGATCAACTATCATGATCCTGGATCTATATTTTTTTTTTAAATATGTCTTCAAAAGCCCCCAATCAAAATACAATTCCCTAATTTTCAAAATAGAGCACAAAATCTAAGTTATCCCTACTCAATCAAAAAAATTAGAAATGTTATTTTTTCTAATCTCAGAAACCTAATCCGATATGAATCCTCGCAAGCTTAATCTCCTTTTTATTGAAAAACGGATGAAAGATTTTTTTCGACCAAACAAAGAAAGCGAAGAAAAAAATCATTTTATTCAACCAAAACTACACCGAATCCAATGACACTTTTTCAAGCCAAAAAATCTCAGGAATGAAAGTTTTCTCATGAAAATTTTCTCATTTACAAATCTCCATAATGTGTTACCAAACTGAATTTTCATACTTATGACACAAAATTAAACTTTAATTTCAGAGCAAGGCTACAGTAACCCTAAAAAAACTGATAGAATCACTACTGAAACTTCCAGTCCCAATTTTAAATTTTTGAAAATCCAATTTATAGACCTGGGCTACTGTAACACACAGAATACGGGTCTCGTTTTAAATTTTGAAAATTCTTTTTGTTTTCCAAAATCTGTTCTAGTCCACCTACCGTAATCCACCAAGAGAAAACTTCAAATTCTCCAGCTCCCCTTAGATTATCAAGGACTGCCTCTTAGATTCTCACTTCTACCGTAACCCACAGAAATCAATTGAAAATGACGTCATGTCGAATCGCAGTTTCAAATCCAACATCAACGTGAGATTCTCTCCGTGATTGATGCTACACACACATGTGAATTTCTCTTGACCCCCGTCCTTCTCACCGGAACAGTTGCGCTCCAAGGAACACGCGACCCTTGTCAAATCTCCAATTATTTTTCTCCTTCTCTTGGCAACTTTCAGTGAGGGTCGAACTTGGGTGAGGGTGGCTGTGAGGGCGGAGCCGTCGTTTTGAACAAAAAAAAAAAGCTAGGCTCCGCCTATATTGCTCCGAGCTTTTCACTTGACTCTGTCCTTCGACGGATGACTTGATTTCGCGGCTCTTTTATTTTCGATGAGATGACCTACTCATCTAATGGAATATCCTTCCCCTCTGTTCTATTATTACCCGTATATGATGTCATTTTTTCTGGCAAACATCTCCTTTAATATGATTGTCTATGAAGAACTTCTTCTAGACGCCTTCAGAGTGACTCAGTCTTCGTTTTGAAGTCTAGGAACAAAGAAGTTTGTTACTTAAACATTTGAAAACTTGGACACTAAATTCAAAAAACCAATCAAAGCAAACATTTCTGTCACAGCTTCCTCAGTTTCTTCTTGAGAAAGTCTTTGAAAAAAGAAAGTTTTTAAAAAACCATGGAATTACCCACGGCTCAATTCTTAAAATTAAATGTGAAAGTGAAAAAAATTTTTCTTTCATTTAAATTTGGTGAACTTTCATTTTGACCCAATTCAATCTCCCGACTTCAATGAGCCAAAAAAATCTACTTTTTTTAAAATTTCTAAACTATGATTATCCGAAATTTCAGACCTTTCTTCAATATAGGAACTTGGATTATTCGAGTAACCCCTTCCAAATTTCAAAAGCGAATTTTTCCTTTGAGCTCCCCATTTTTTTTTCCAGAATCGTGAGCTTTTCCCCGTTTTTTTTGTTTGTTCGATTGCAGAACTTGATGGTATTTTTTTTTTCCTCCGCCAGGTTCTAATCCTTCATGTCCTTTCCCTCATTTCCCACTTCCAATCAAGGCTCGAAAAATATTCAACCTTTCCACGCCCATTTCTTTAATCTCTTATGATCTTTCCTCATTATTAGGTCTCCGAAAAAAGCAATAAGAAAGCCCAAAAGACACAAGGGGTGAGGAAAAACAGAGCCAATGTGGATCGAGAGGAAGAAGAAAAAAATATATATTCTTTCAATCTACACCAGCTGACACCCGGGTGTCGGCCAGCGGCTTCCGTCTTCGCCTTTATTCTCCTCTTTTTCATCCTCCTTCTTCAACCCAAAACACATCTTGTTCTAGTTTTTGTTCTTCAATCTTGTCCATATGTCTCCGGCCGGAGGGCCCGGATTATGTTTGTTACACAGAAGGAACTCGAGTAATGGAGAAAAAAAGTCGAGCTTTTTCGTCGGATTAACCATTGTTGCGGAGTCAGAGGGGCACTTCCTTACATTTTGTTAAGCTCCGTCATTCATCATGACTGATCCGCGAAGGGTTTCGCTGTTCAACCGCTGGTCACAGAAGCAGAACGAAGTCGCCGCCACCGGTTTCGAGGACATCAACGAGGAGGAGATCATGGAGTACAAGGAGGCTTTCCGGCTTTTCGATAAGGTAATCTAATAGTGGCTGGGGCTGATTGAGAGCTTTGAGTTAATTAGGTTCTCGAAAAGATAGTCAGTAAAGTTGAAGCCCCCACCAATGATCTTCTCAAGACTGGACTATCTGGACCTCAAAAAAAAAGAGGAAAAATCTCAAGAACATCAAAATCAGTGAACCCACACCATAGAACCACCTGAAATATCTGTATTTTGAAATAAGATAAGCTGGAGAAAAAATCTGAGCCGAATTCATGAAATTCGATTACCACTTGTCCAACAAAATAACTCAGTTGGGGTTAGGTCAAAACAAGTTTTGAATATTTTTCAAAATCTGGAGTAAACAAAGTTCTCCGCAAGTGAGTTGAGCATTTGGATGAAATCGAATTCCAAGACGAGATGTTTGAACTGGATGTGGATCAGGGAGACTTCTGGAGTTGGGTCAAACTAGACCGACTAGGTAGCTTCTAGAGAGAGAGAGACGATCCAGACACCAACCTTAGCCTAAACATGAAAAAAAAACCCTCAAGGTCAGACTGTTTCAGGACGGCAACGGTTCAATCTCCTCGAAAGAACTTGGCGTCGCGATGCGGTCCCTCGGTCAAAACCCCACCGAGCAGGAGCTGCTCGACATGGTCAACGAGGTCGACATTGACGGCAGCGGGACCATCGACTTCGGCGAGTTCTGTCAGATGATGAAGCGAATGAACAAGGTTTCTTTATTGCGAGTGTAGATGATCATTGAGATGGTTGCAGGAGAATGACAGCGAGATGATCCGCGAGGCGTTCCGAGTCTTCGACCGCGACGGGAATGGCTATATCACCGCCGACGAGTTCCGCTACTTCATGACGCACATGGGCGAGCAGTTCAGCGACCAGGAAGTCGACGAGATCATCGCCGAGATTGATATCGACGGGGACGGACAGGTTGGTAAAGCTTATTCTTGACAAGTTGTTAGATCCTTTACTATCGCTACCTACTGCTCGTGGGAAAACGGACACTTAACACCCAAAAAGGCCTCCCTTGTTAGCTTTATGGTTCGATTTTAGCCGCTTAAGAATTTTCAAAATAATCCACTTCCTCTAATAACTTTAGACCTCCAAAACCGAGTAAAAAGTCTTCACGGAACTTCTCAAATATAGTTATTATCGCCTCTTTTCCCCATACTCTATCATTATATTCCAACTTTAACCGCAATTTACGCCCACCAGATGAACCTAATTACGGGGGGATCGCGCTATCTTCAGTCGCAATTTCACAAACGAAGTGCGACGTGGTAAATATTTTTATTTTCACCCTTCGGCTTTGAAAGGATTCTAGTCTTTTTCTTCTTGTTTTGAATAGATTTTTTAAAGTTCAAAAATGAAGGTGCAAAGTTCGAATAGTTCTACGGATAAAAAAATAAAAAGAAACTTAAAGAATTGGAATTTGAAAAAGGATACATTTTTTTCTAATGAGACTTCCTTCACTAGATCCACCATATTTTTTTCTCAGGGATTCATAATTTCTAAAAAAACGGTGCAGCAAGCTTTTTGATACGGCAACCTAAAAAGAAAATCAAAAAAACCAAACGAAGCAAAAACTACGCCAAAAAAACCAGTCAAAGGAACTGAGCCTAAGACTCTTCGTTCTACAGCTAAGACCCTTACCAACTGAGCTAAGTTGATAAAAAAGCATTTTCTATAATTAAGTGAAAAATAAAGAAAAATCGGGCGCACAACTGAAGCCAAAAAATTCAAAAAAGCTAGAATTCGTCAAAAATCAGCCAAAGGGAATTGAACCAGCAAGCTTAAAAATTCATCAGAGATCGAACCAAAGACCCTTTGAGCCTAATTTAAACACACTAACGGCAAAAATCCGACAGGGCCCGAAATCATGACCTTCCGAGTCTCATTTGAGCCCGCAAACGGCAAAAAAACCAACAGAGACCGAACTCGGGACCCTCAAAGCCTCATTTAAACACACAAACGGCAAAAATCCGATAGAGACCGAACTCGGGACTCTGTTAAGCTCATTCAAACAAAAAACAGCAAAAATCTAACAGAGTTCGATCTCATGACCCTCTAAACCTCATTCAAACGACAAAAAAGGCAAAAATCCAACAGAGACCGAACTCTGGACCCTCCGAGCCTCATTCTAGCACACAAACGGCAAAAATCCAACAGGGACCCAACTCGGAACCCCCAGAATCTCATCGAAACACCCAAACCTTTACCTTATACAAATATTTCAATTTTCAGATCGACTACGAAGAATTCGCTTCGACGTTCTCCCACTAACTTTCTTCCCAACAAACCAAATCCATTCGCTTCGGGTCTCAACGCTGAGCACTATGTAGTAGAAAAAAACCGATCAAAACCAAACAAATGACAAAAAATTTCCTGCAGCGCCAGCCAATCCTTCCCCATACGATGTACTATTCCACTGTTTACACTATTTATCTTCTTGCCGTTCTTTTTTTTTTCCTTCATCTCATCTTTGTTCATTCAACGTTGTGCAGTCCTCCCACATCGAATAAACTGCTTCTTTTTTTTCGCTGGCTACTGGGAAATTCGGAATCGACACACGATGGGTGTATAGTCGGAACATAAAGTTTAAAGAAATCCAAGAAATTATGGAAAATTCAAAGCGATCCAGTTATAAATTTGATCTCAAAAAGAAAACTCATAGAATTTTTGGTAATAGATATCTCTAACAAAAAGTATTCATCATAAATCAATCAGGAAAAGCTCATGCTAATTTTAAATTTTCCCAATTTTGCAAAATCTTCCAAGTTTCTCCCCTTTGCAAGAAGCTGAAAATTAGCCTAATAAAAATTTTTTCCAGCTTTCAAAATTGTTTTTGAACGAAATTATTCATTGAATTTCACAAAAATCAAGCCCAAAACGAAGATAACAACATTTTTTTCAAAAAAATTGATCCATAATCTCAAGCTTCTCAATTATAACCGTTTAGATGAAACCTATTGCATTTTTGTGATTCAGAAAAAAACCCGAAAAAAAGAATCTAATCCTAATTAATCTCCAAACATTCTAGTGCACATGGAAAAAAACGCTAATTTCCATAGAAATTCATAATCTTTTTTTAATCGATTTGTTTTTTTAATGTGAAACGATAGTCATCTTCCTTTCCATTTCAACTTTTTTTCAGAGCAAAAAGTTTAGAACGAAAATTTAGATTTTTGTATCCTGAATTACTGTTTTTGCCTCATCTCATTTACGAAATTCCAATGATTTATTTTTTTGAATATTTTTTTAGAATCCTTATATTTACTGCGAAGCTGGTGAAAAGTGAGAGAGAGCGATTAAACGAATCAAAAAAAATGACCCGCAGTGATGAACCCTATCCGAAACAGGGAGTTTTTTTATTTTTTTAGTTTTTCTTATAATCTTTCAACTTAGGAACTCCAGAGTGGTCCCTATGGGGGGCATCCTTAGGACCCTTGAAGCGCCCCTCCAGAGATCACTTTACCAAACCCTATAGGGACCAGTAAAGCTTTATAGGGGTTTTAGTTAGTGGCCCCTATAGGGGACATGCTAGTCGATAATGTTTGCGAAGAAGAAATTGCGAAAAACTGAAAATAATAATTTTGAACGGCCCCTATAGGGACCACTTAAGCTTTAGGGGCTAAGAGATCAGACCCCTATAGAGACTATCTTAATTTTACTCCTATAGAGACCTTTTTTCGGTCCCTATAAGGCCTGATTTTCTACCGAACCTCTACAGGGATCCCTATAAAATTCCTAAACCTGTACTGAAAACGGGTGAGAAGATTTTTAGCAAAACGACTGAAGAAGTTGATTTTGAACTCACCCATAAGGACGAGTAGAGCGTGGCGAACAAGGCGGACATGTAGCAGACCGTGACGAGTCGCCGTTGTGGCGAGATCATGTGCTGCAGGTAGGCCGCCGGACCCCACAGGAACGCGAAACTGTAACTTTTATTTTATTCAGGGTTCCTGTGAAGTCTTCACTCTTTTCTCGTCGCTCCCTTTTCGAGGCTTCCCCCAAAACATGGTTTCCGGTCATTGACTACAAAATCCGCTACATTTTGAGCTCGTCAAGGCGCAACTGGATGGACTACTCGCAGAAGAACGAGGCGAAGGTCAGTAAGACCATGCTTTCAACTTGATCAACTACACGTTTTTTATTCAAGTTCGCCAGGAAACTTGTTCGATATTGCTTCAAAAGGTACTTCTCCCTGATTAATGGATTACATCTATGACTATAGCACAAAAACCAAAATAAAGAATAATTTTTTCTTTGATTAATTTCGAAGCTTCTGCCCTTCAGACCAACTCCTACATGTTTATTCTGGATTATTGTTCGTTAAAAATTTTCTTTTTCTTCCCATGATTCAAAATTCTGGCTCATATCAGTCATATCAAAAAGCTTGTCACTTTTTATTTTCTACCGCAAAACCGTTCGGAATTTTTCTGCGTTGCAAAGTCGTTTCGACACCAGTTCATTTTAGCAGCATCTCAAAACGAAAACGCAAATTGATTGTGCTTACGGAAGATTTTCTTCTTCTGTGCTTTGAAATGCGACCGTCTCCCTTGGCTTATACTATAAATATAAGCTTGAATATTTCTGTGAAGAGCTGTTTGAGCCACCTTTGATTCTCTAAAGCAGCAAGGTTAGAAAAAAATTCGAATGCTGTGTTTAAAGTAATTTCGGCTATTTCAAATTACATATTTTGTTTTGAAATGATACCACAAAAAAATAGAGTTAGTGCCGTGATAAAAAAAAAACTAGGTCCCAGAAAGATATAGCGACTTCAACGCGCAGAACTTCAAATTTTGGAAATATATAGGCTATTCATCGAAAGTGCCAGACAGAATATTGAAAACTGAGAAATATTAAAAAATTGTCTCTGCCATCCTTAATAAATGATCTTTTCAAAAAACACCAGTGAGAATTATTTTTCTTCCAAGCTATACTGTACTGTCAAGAGTCATAAAGCTGCAAGACCAGGCCTTATTTTTTAAAATATTCCTTCGCAAAATTATAATCATTGATGTTTCCGAAAACCTCTAAAAAACATATCCCCACCTCCCCCAAGCTTTATTGTACTACCAGGAGTCATGCAGCGGCAGGCCCAGACCTTTTTTTCAGAAATTTTCCATCAACTTTCCGAAAATCTCTACACAAAATATTTTTTTCCAAGCTACACTGTACTGTCAGAAGTCATGCAGCTGCAAGACCAGGCATTTTTTCAGAATATTCCTCACCAATTTTCTAATCAGTGGGCTTTTCAACAATTTCCACTAAACATATGTTTTCCAAGCTACACTGTACTGCCAGGAGTCATGCGGCGGGCCTTCTCTTCCAGAAAAAAGGAAGGACAAGACAGCTGGCTTCAATTAAACCATGAGAGAGGTTTTGAGGGCAAATTCCTCGCAAAGTATCGAACAACATCTCGTCTGTCCGCCACGCCCCGTCCAACAATCAATCACAGCTTGATGGCAGTCGCCGAAGGAGAAGCACCCGGGGAAGAAAAGGGAAAAAAAGAGGTTCGAAACGGCTCTCATGAGAAAACCATCTCCGCAGGCTTGTGACGCCGAGTTCAAGGGCAAAACTAGCTCAACAACAATATCAAAAAAATAATCCTCAAGAGGGCTTTTGGTTATTGGGGGCGAAAAATTCTTTTTTTTTCGACGCCTCGGATGACAAAATGGCTGACAAGGGCGGCTATTTTAGTGTAAAGCACGGAATTTTTCAAAAAATTCGCTCAAGCACTTTTTGAAGGTCTAATAAAACATTGCTCAAAGTCGCTAAAGATGCAAAATTTTTTTCTGAAAATATGAATTTTCAAATATTAAATAAAAATTATTGACTTTTTTTGTTAGATGCGAGCTTTGAAAATTTATATTTCAAAAAAACATGTTTGTACAGGATCCTTACAAAACTTTTCATTTCTCAAAAAGTCTTTTTCAAAAAAATTCTCAACGGAGCGCGTTAGAAAAAAACATTTCATGGCTATTTTTTTCTCAGTCCGTTTTAGAACTATTTTTTTAAATGAAAACTACTTTTTTTGATGACACTGAACACCGAAGAAAAAGCTTATTTTCTGATTCTCAATGGAGCGCATTAGATAAGTTATTTACTTTTTCAGCTTTTTCATTGGTTTTTCTGAACTACTGCTGGTTTTTTTCATGGAGGAGATTAGTGGAATCAGAACCTGGTAAATTAAAATATTCAAGTTGCACCAGATTGTCAATGAAGCATTTTTTCAGAATATTTGCGGACATTTTTAAACCATGAAGTGTGAAAAACTTTTCAGGGCAGTTTTTAAATAAAGTTTATTTTTCCAATGACCCTTTACATTGATCAGAAGACTCATTTTATGATTCTCAATGAAGCGCATTAGAGAAATCATTTTTCGACTATTTTTATTTTTATTTCTTCATGGACTAGTGAGGGAGATTAGTGGAAAAAAAATCTTGTGAATAAAAATATTCGAGTTGGGCCAGGTTGTCAATGGAGCACATTTTCAGAATATCCATTTTTAAACCACGCAGGGTGAAAAACTGAGCGCTTTGAGAAAATAGTGAGCTGTCCTACTTCTGTTAGAAATATCTCAAATTTTTGAAGAAATATTTTCTATTAGTCTGAATTCCAGTTTAATATTTTGTGAAACGGCGAGCTCCGTCTGGCTATTTCAAACTCCTCAAGCGAGCTCGGATTATCAATGGAGCAGCTAATAAAAATCCTCGGCTATTTTTTCCCAACTTTTTTCCAGGCTATTTGTCTAGCGGCTATTTTTACACACACACATGAGCAGGCGTGCTTGCGATAAGAGTAGAATCAATTGAAACGCGGAAACGATTTGAAGAGGAGATGGACCTCAGGATGAGAAGGGCCGATCCGAGGGTGTTGAGTGCGGCGAACTTCCGCGTCGACACGATTATCAGGGGGATGAGGAACGCCGCCTGGAAAATCAGAAGTTTTGGAAAAGTTGTCCGTTTACAAGGAAGGTCATTCAAAATTGCGGTTCAGAATTCGCCGGAGCTCTCCTTGATGACCCAGAAGAAGGGTCTGAAAGTCCCGATCTGCAAAACTTCCTTGACTTACTCAAAGTCAAAGAATCCGGTGAAGTCACTCGTGAGGGTGACCTAAAACCGGTTCTTAACCTTATTTATTCTTTTTCACTTTGGGGATGAGTAAATTATTATTATTATAAAAGAAAACCCTCGAAAACCGGTAAAATATGCCATCTTTGACCCCTGATCTCTCGGAAACTAGGAAGTTGTGCAGGTTGAGACTTTCAGAATCTTATTTGGAACATCAAGAAGGGTTCTGGCCAATTTCCAGGGTATTCCCAACCGCAAAGTAAAATGACCTCCCTTGTTGGTGGAATAAGGTGAAAAGTGATTTTCCGCCATTTTTCTGGAACTCGAAATTGAACACTGTTAGTATTTTCCACTGAAATTGTTAATTCTCTATCCGAATCTTTCTATGAAGCCTCATTACATCAGATTAAGCTGGAATCAATGGTATTCTAGCGAGTTTCAGGCCTTTCATATTTTCAGGAAAACGGCGAAAAATAAGTTTCCACTTTATTGCATACGACCTCCGGTTTGCATACGACCTCCGGTTTTTATCTAGTTGGACCTGAATAAGCCAATTTTTTATCACTTGAATAGGCCAAGAACTAATTCAGTAACATGTTGCGGTCGCGACGCGGCTTCTGGCGGGAAACGAAAATTCATACGCCGCCTTCTTTTATTCACTTTTCGGATAACTTTTGGGCCCTGATTCCGCAAAAATCGAGATAGCTAGCTGTCCGAGAAGGAAGAAGATAACTAAGAATTGAAAAGTCAGAAATAATACGGCATAAAATAACTTAATTCCTTAAATTATGACCTCATGAAAAAAATTTTTCTTTCATTCATAGACCGTCTGATAAAAAAAGAAAAAAATATCTTAATCTAATGGGATCCAAGACCTTTTTGAGCCATTCCAAATGCAAAAAAAGCCTTTCAATAGTCGAGACTTACGACTTCATTTTTCACGGTTTTAATAAATTTCTCATTTTGATATTGCTTTACAATTGTTGGATTTTTTTAAAATCACAAAGCCATTCCAAATGCGACCAGGGTCTTTCAAGTACTTAGTAAATAAGATCCCTCTATGAATGAAACCATAAAAAAACTGTTTTTCCTCACAGTTTCCATATTTTTCAAATTTTCCGTATATGTTATACTTCACAGTAAGCACTTCTCATTCCTCAAAAAACATCGAAAATTTGAATAACCCAATGTTCTCTGAACCTTTCATCTTTGGCGCCCCAATTTTCGTGTCAAGACCATTTACATGACTCTTTAATTGTCCTAGACAGCGGTGGCAGTATATCGACAGCTTTTTCAATGGGGTGGGTGGAACTGAGCATGTTTGAAATTGGAGCAAATATTCTTCTAGAGGAAATTTTTCAAGGGATTTTTTTGGCGAATAAAAATTTTTTTCAACTAAAATTTGATTCAAAAGCGAGCTATATTTATAACAATACAGAGAAAATAAGAGATCAACAGCCGCCTGAAGAGATAACAGACAACTTTAGTGCTCCAAGTTCTCTGGCGTCTCTTCAAATCGCCGCTACTCTTTAGCCTCTCCTTTTTTATCACTATGTCTGATTTTTGAATAAAAATGATGATTTTGCACTGAAAAATGAGTCATTGAACGACCAGACGGATTATTTCCTTATTGAGGAAGGAAACTCGGAGAAGAAACAGGAGAAGCGTGGGACCAAGATTCGATTCCCACGCCAACAAAGAGGTCAGTGACGTCATAATGAAGTAGAAACAGGAGCCTGAGCTACCTGCTCCACTTCACATGCAACTTTGAACAAGCACGGGGTCCAATTTTTTTCTGAAGCATTTCAAAAAAAATTGTATTTGATCAGAAGAGGTTAGAAAGTTCAAAAAAAGCCTACAAATCTGGGAAAGGATTTTCATTGGAAGAAAGAAAGAACCAAAAAATCGCCGATTTTATACAAAGCCCTTCCGAAAAAGAAACCAGAAAAAAAAATTTGAATTAAGATCCTTATCAATCTTTGATAAAATCCATCTAACTCATTACAGACTCGACTAGATTCTCAGCAAACTTTTGATGAGAATATCGAAAAATTACCGTGGAAAAGCAGAAAATTGCGCCGATGAGGCACATGAAAAAGGCGAAAATCCTCTGAGTACGCGTCAGACCGAAGAAATTCTCATCGCCGCTGGAAAACCAGCCGCCCGTGTTTTTTCTGAATTCATTTTTGCATAAAATCTCGGAAAACAATCTTCAGACCTAATGACCTGTTCAAAAATCATTCCGTTCATTTCAATCTTAAAAAAGTATCTTACAGTCTCAAGCTAGCTAAAATTAATAAAATACGGTCGTTTCTCAACCATATTTTTTTCACTTTCCCTGGCTTTTTTTTAAAAATCAAATTTTTTTCCCATTCTATTGAAAATAACTAACCAAAAAAATACTACGACGAAATTAATGAATTCATTATGATACATTTTTTTCTTTGATTGCTCAAAAAAAACTTAAGCTTCTTATTAGGAGCTCTTTAAAAAAATTTTTCTACACTCCATCAGACCGGAAATCAGGTGAAAAATAACTGAAAACGGGACAAAAAAATGGTTGAAAAAAATTATCAAAAAAAAGGGATGTCTAGTGACCGGAAAGCCATCGAAAAATTTGGAAATTTCGTTTTAACTTCAAAAAGAATAATGAAAATTCAAAAAACGCCCGTATTTTATTGATTTGTAATGGAGCTCAAAAAAAACGGTCGCATTTTTTAAATGATTTCCTTCTAATAGTAACCGTTGACTTTTGGAAAATTTTAATATACCTGTTCTTTGAAGCGGGAAGTTGAGAATCACTTCCATCGAGTTCGCTGCCAAGCAATTGAGCTTCCGCCGTGTCACTTCTGGACATCATTGGAAGCTGGCTGAAATTATCATTTTCTTTCATTTCAAAAATCTAATTACCCAAGATATTGGTTGATTTTGAATTTAAATATTTCTAAAAAGGACCGCAAAAACTGAAAAAATTCGCCGAAAAATAGCCCAAAAAACCTTTTCGAACAGTTCGGGAGAAATAAATGTAAAACAAATTTTCTCTTTCATTTTTTTCGCGAATAGTAACCTTTTTCGACTTTTCAGTACCTCCTTTAGTGAAAAATTTATTTTCCTCAATTTTTTTAAACCTTTTACCTTTCCTAAAAGAGATCTAACAAAAATTTCAAACTGTTATTCAGCTAAAATAAACCTTATTTTTTTCGGCACGTTTCCAAACTATTACTTAATAAAACAATCAATAAAACTGTGGAAAATTTTTATTTAAAGGTTACAAAAAAATTTTAGCAAACGTAAAAGCCCCTAAATGATACCTCAGTTTTTAAAAAAATCATTAAAAGAATCCAGGTGTTTATTTCAACAATGTTTCAAGCTCAAAAAGTACAAAAAACTGAACTTTTGAATTTCGATAATAAATTCAATGAGAATGCATAAAAACCTGATCGAGGAAGAGAATTTCTGCTTCCAAGAATCCAAAGAAGTGAATGAAGAGGAGCTGGCCGCCGCGTTTTTCTTCTTCTGATCGCTCACAAACTGCTCTAATGACGTCATAACTCTAAAAAAAAATAATCAAGCTACAAATAATGACACAAAAAGGATGACCAGTGGGTTTAAGCCGCTGAAAAAAGACACAAAAATAAAAATAAAACAAAAACATTTATCTAACTGAGCAATATCTACACAGGAAAAAGAATTTTAAAAGTTCGATCTAATGATGAGAATCCCAGGACGTCGTGCCGTGCTTCGCAAATTGATAACCTTCTTCGATAGCGATCAAAGCGGCTGCGAAGGCTACGCCCGCCTTCCAACCGGGCAAAATCAACTGAAATTTTCATATTCTCCACATAAAATTCCCAAAATTCAACCTTCTTGAAATGCGCCCATTGGCCGACGACGTGTGGGTATTTTCGGTCGTAGAGGTAGACGTAATTTCTGAAAAATAAAATTATTTCACTAAGATTATAGAAAACTGACCTGATCCAAGGATCCTTGAGGCCGATCTCTGCCAGTCGTTTCTCATGTTGAGCCAATTGGGGGAAATCCTGGTAGTTGTTGTAAATCGAGTAGTTCGGGATTTTGAACGGCTCGTGATGTCCACCACCCATGGCTCAAAAAAACTTTATATTTATTCTAAAATCAAAAAAAGGAAATTCAAGAAGAAAAAAATAGGGTTACGTTGCCTTGTTTCTTTTTCTGATCATAAAAAAAAGTTTCGCAAATTTTAACAAACTTGCAAATTTATGGAAAAAAATAAATAACAGTGTGAGTTATATAATAAAAAAATAGATATCAAACCAATTGATGCGATTATTTCCACATGATTCCATCATTTTACGATTTTTCAATCATCAAAAAAATACTATCAAACAGATAAACCTCAACAGATTCAAAATAAATCAAAAAGAAAAGAAATTTTGAAAAATCCAGCAAAAAAATTTCGGACGGCAGTGGGAAATTTCGCGCACGCCTTGCCGTAGGCCTTAATTTTGCAAGCTGCCTCGCGGTCTTCAGGATCGATTGACTTCCACCTGGCTTGCCATTAAACCTGTTTTCACATGTTTAAAAGGCATTTTTTCATTTTTGTGCGACTTTTTTTTCATCCGAAATTGACGTATCATAAGGCCCTGTATCAGTCACATTGTTCTCAACATTTATTTTCCAGTTCTATAGCGCCTTGACCGTTGAAAGAAACAAGTATTCAACGATGTCTAAACGAAAAGAAAAGGCTGTTAGTTTATTTTATTTGATTTCTCAGATTAATTTTTATTTTGATTAGGTAGAAGACGACTCTCAACTGACCAAAGAACAAACCGAAATCGCGAAATTCTTGCGATTCAACTGCCCATCAGCTTCTACACTTTTTGAAGGCAACGAAGTCCATTACTTCAGCGGTAAAGAACTCAATAAATTTCTTATATTTTTTGATTTTTTTAGGAAACAAAGCAGTGGACACGTTGCTGGAGTCGAAGTATGGAAATAAGGGAACGAAAAACGTGCTCTTCAAGACTAGGTTCAAATCGACCAAAAATAAAAAAAAAATAATGAATAATTTTCAAGAGAAGACGCGACTCATTACATTTCCGACCTTTTCTCCAAGCAATTGTTCTTCCGCGCCAAGAAGTTAGTGCCGAAAAAGAAGGAAGATAAGGAAGTCGAAACAGGTAAATATTTCATGTTCTAAATTTTAATTAATTATTGTTTTGAAGCGGGAGACACCCCAAAGTCACCGAAGAAAGATGGGGAGAAGAGGAAAAAGGGAAAAGAAAGGAAAGAAGAGGAAACGGTGACCGAAACCGAGGCTGATGAGCGCAAAAAGGACGACGATGAGGAGAAGAAGGATTCCAAGGTTTGATTTTTTAAATATTAAACATTTTATCTTCCTTTTTTTCAGGACGAGGAGAAAAAGAAAAAGAAGAAGGTCAAGCTTTTAGTGCACAATATTCAGGTGTGTTTAGTATTTTTTTTTTTGGAATCTCTTGCATTTTATTGTTCCAATGTTCTAGTGGTAATTTTTATTCGGAATTTTTCAGACATTTTTAAGCTTCAAATTTCGATCACTGTTATTTCATATCATGAGAATTAAATTTTCAGGTCTTCGTTGACGAAAAAGATGTCTACGTTTGGGTCTTTGACCCGACGCCGCTGTACAAAAAGGTCATCGGAGTTTTAATGCGTGAGTTTTTTTTTAATCTCGTTCTATGATTTACTTTCGAACAATTGCTGAGAAAAATGTTTCTGTTTTAATTGGATTTTTCTAGAAATGCTTACGAATCTTTGTGTAGGATTCTAACTGAAATCGCATAGAAATTGGTTCAGAATGATAGTTCTGAAAGGAAGAATATTAACTTGAATTTTGACCTATTTCATGAGGTTTTGTCTTTTTTGTAGTTATTCAATAACCGAAGGGTTTTTCGAGAATGAAACCCAATTTTTCGGATTTTCTCTGAAACAAATTTTTCGTAATTCTTTAAAAAAATCTAGTTTTTTTATTTGCTCGAATTAAACTTCAAAACTGTTCAGTTCATCTTCACAATTACTTCAGAATTTATAACTTTAAATAGAAAATATTCTAATCGGCGTATCAACCAGATATTTTTTTAGGGTCCCAAAAAAATTGGAAGATCGATAAAAAGTTGATAAGTTAATGATTAAAAAAATGCTCTTAACGTTATAAAGACAGAAATCGAATCATTGTTTTTAGCTGTTTTTCAATTGTTCTTATTCAACTCGACTTTTTCAGCCTTCTCAATGATACAGTTGTCTGAATAAAAAAATGTGTGAAAAAAATGATGAAAGGCTTTCTGAAATTGAAAACATTGAGAATTTTTTTCAATTTTTTTCATGCGGTCCGACTTCTCATTTATCCAGTTTTTTTAATTAAAAAAACATCAGAAAAGTTAGTTAATAGGTTCTCGAAACTTCTTGAAAAGACATTTTGAATTATTTGAAAGTTTTTTTAAAAATCTCTCTTGCAAAGAGCAAAAAAATTATAAAAATATGTTTTTTTAGTGGTCGGAACGATTGTCGGATGTCTTTTTCCCATTGTGGCCGATGTGGCTGCGACAGGGCGTTTATTACCTGTCCCTGGGCGGAATCGGTGTCTTCGCTTCTATCGTCGTCGTTGCCATTTGTGAGTGTTTGTGTTTTTTTCAGAATTAGGCGCTAAAAATGATTTGGTAGTTTTAGATTGAATTTCCATTAGGAAAAAGTCCAGAATTGACGAAGAAATAGGTGAATTGAAAAATGAAAAGGGATAGAGAAGTGTGTGGTTGATTCTAAGAAGTCAAAATTTTATTATTTTTACTTTTTGAGACTTAGTTTCAATCGCTACTGCTAGCCAAATTCAGTCGACGAAAAAATGTTTTTTTTTTGTTTGATTTTTTGAATTTTTTTCTGTGCAACAAGAAGTGTTTATTACTCAATTTCGTTACTTTACTTAGCATCTCCAGAGTGCTCCCTATAGAGGCCCTTTGGAGGGTCCCTCTAGGGGACCACTTGGCCAACTCCTATAGAGGCCCCTAAAGCTAGCGAAAGGATTCAGGTTAGCGGCTCTATAAGGACTTTTTTCCCTCATCCCTATAGGGACCACCCTTGCAATTCTTAGTAGGCTGGAATAGTTTTTTTTTTCTAACTTCTTCTCTAGATAACTCGGGCAAATTCAAAAAACACCTTAATTTAAAAACGTTTTTTGATTTTGCAGTAAGAACGATATTGTTCGGAATCATCTGGCTGCTCACGATGGGACAGCACAAACTTTGGATCTTGCCGAACCTTACCGAGGTCTGAAAAAGATTTTAAAAATGGCTATTTTGTTGAAAATTCAAGGACTGCGGTGTGATCGAGTCCTTCAAGCCGTTCTACACCTACGAGTATTGCCCTCGAAATTCTGAAGGATCGAAACCGTCGAAGGGAAAGAAGAAGTCGAAGAAGGAGAAGGACAGCGGTGAGTATGATATTTATTCAGTAAATTTAATGAAAATGCTCCTTTGTGATTTTAGCAAAGCTTGAAGCGGAAATTCATCATGTTTTGCTCTCAAAAACCAGAAAATCGTTCAGACAACGAAGAGAACAAGGACGACGAGCCGGCCCCGCCAACAACGGAGGAAAAGGAGCGCGACAGTTCGGTGGAAGACGACTTTGACAAGATTGACGATGTCGACAAATCTGAAGGCACTTCCGAAGACGACGACGGCGAGGAAGCGAAAAATAGCGAGGTTCGTGTAAAACAGTGGCTAAAAATGAGAATTCAGGAAAAAGGAGACTTTTCTGTTCATTTTTCTTGATTTTGAGGTTTTAACTTTCGGTTTCCGACATCGGTAACGCGAAACGGACGTTTCTGAGCCATTCTAGGGATCACTTAAGAGGGCTGAAGCTACTAAAGTGGTTACTAGAATTGCCCACCACGTCAGATTTGCGTTACCAAGATCCGAGGGTACCTTTTTTCAGTTCAATAGAGCGAGTTTCGAGTTTCTCTTTCGTTAAATTTTTTAGCACATTTTGTGAAATTTCGACATTTTCTCTTGAACTTTTCGATTGAACTAATATAATTGCTTAAATGGCCATTGTGAAGAAAATAGGAAGATTTTTAGTCGTATGCCATGTTCAAAGTATTTTCCGCAGTACTAAAATGAAGAGGCCTTTTTAAAAGTCTAATTTTTATTACTAAACCGCTGAAAACTACTGTAATGGCCACTAAGAGGCAAGATAGTCATTAATATAGTGACCCCTTTAGGGTCATTTATAAATAGTCCTTAAAGAACCTCTCTAGTGGTCAGTAAAGCTTTTCCGAGTAATGCCGTGTTCGAAGCAATTTCCGCTAAATTGTCTCTCATTCTCCAAAATTTAGTTATCTTTTTCATTCTCTGACGGCTATTTTTTATTTGAACACTGCATTAAAATAAATAATTCAGCAGCCATTTCGTAGTTCAAGGGTTTTTTTCTGATTTAAAAAAATGAAAGAACTCTTTGTAATTTTTAAAAAAAGGACTCTTTGGGTCAAATTTTCCTATGAAACAAATTACAGAACCAATCCTCGGCGCATTCAACTCCCGAAGAGAAACAAGCGGCCCGGAAACGGCGACCGGCCAAAGTTTAAATAAAACATAATTTTCTATTTCCTACCTAACACAAAATGATATAATTTAATATATTTCTTTTTTTCAACGCATTTTACTGGATGTCATCTTTTTTTCTTGCTTCTTTCAGAATTATGTAGGCGTCGCCATTTGGGTACTGGTATCGTCCAAAAAAAGTTTCATTTTGTTCCTTTTCTGGTCTTTTCTTTCTAGCATCATCTCTTTCCTGTGATTTTTGGTTACTTCGCACAATAAATTTTTCATCATTTAGGGGAAAACTTCATTGAACGAAATACAACTGAAAAATTAATCGAAACAATAGGAATCAAATATATACTTTTTAGATTTGTGTTAGAAAAAAAACTCTGTCTGGAGAAACGGGCCCTTTAGGTTGGCAATGGAAAAAAGAAGAAATGAAACAAGAAATTTTTTTTTGAGGTAAGAAGTGGTCACTTTAGGGTCTCGATCTGCAGGTAGAAAAAATTTTTTTGGGCTCCAAAATTCTCAAAAATAGAAAGAATACCTCATGTATCACAAAAAAAAGTTAAATTTCTCTCTTTTGATTCGAATATCTTTTGAATTATTCCACATTGACCCGCACTGTATGTGTCCGATGAAATGGGAAATACAAGGAGAACAACAAAATTATAAGGGGACAAAAAAAAAAGATCAAGTTGCTCGTATGATTGCGTTGAAATTGGATTTGAACTCAATTTTATTCACTCACACTCTCTTATTTTGTCCTGTAACAGTGTCGGATTGGGATTTCAATGATAATAGAGCGGAGTTGAGTACGAACCCATCTTTGGCTTTCTTTGCGACGGAGGCTGACCCGCGGCGGCGGCTGCGTCCATCGCCATGTTCGCATAGAGTGGCGCCACCGAGGGCGGGCATCTGCGAAATGTTCGGTTCATCGAAAATATTATGGGTTTTCATGGTATCAGCTAGTTCTAAATGAAAGTGGACCTGTGCAAATATTAAAAATCTTTATTTTACCTAGTTCTAGCCATTTTTTGTGTTTTTGAAGTGTCAAATGACAAAACTGACCCAAAATAAATAAAAACCTAAACCCAAATGGCGCAGACCAAATCTGCGCCTAACTTGAAATTCTCAAAATTTGAAAAAGAATACATCACGTATCCCCAAACTGCCATTTCATCAACAAAAAAAAAAGTTAAATTTGATATTTCGAGAACCCTAAAGGTTCTTCAAGGTATCAGATGGTTCTGAATGAAGGAATAAGACCCTCTGAACCCAATAAAAACTCCACTGTACTCGATTTTGAACATTTTGAGCCGAGACACGAGATTTTCTAGTTTCAAATGACAAAACCGACACAAAACAAGGAAAAATCGATATTTCGAGAACCCTAAAGGTTAATCAGGGTATTAGATGGTTCTATGTAAGAGAAGACCCTCTGAACCCGATAAAAAACTTAACTTAACCGAGATTTTTAAGCCAAGATTTGAAGTTTTGAAGTTTAAAGTGACAACCAACTACAGCCCATTGAGCTCCGGCTTTTCAAAATCTTCATTTTCCTCCTAACTACGGAACCATTCCCTTTGATGACCTGTCCTTTCATTCAGCTTAGAAGCCCTGTTATTTTAAAGGCGTATACACAGAGACAGACCGCGCGGATCGAAGGGAAAGGAGGAAAAAAATAGAGACAAACTGGCGCAGATTTGGCTAACAAATAAAACTTTTTGAGGACCTGGTCTTTGCATTTTTCTGTTCTTCAGATCTAGTCCAAACAGCATTCCAGAGTGAAAAATCTCGAAAACAAAAAAATCATCAGCTAAGCGTCATAAGGTACTTAGAATGTATAAAAAACTCTTAAAACTGTTTTCTTCAAGTATTAGTTTCAAAATAAATTTTTCTGAGTAATCATGTTATAAGCACTACAGAAAAAAACTTCTTTTTTTGAGAACAGTTAGAAACGGAAAATGTACCCATAGGGAACCGGGTTGTAGCCGGCGGGAACCTGGTAGGCCTGAGGCGGTTGTCCTTGGCTCTGAATTTGCATGGCTTGCTGCATTTGCTGCTCCCTGTTGATGTACAGCTGCTGCAGGTGCGGCATCGCGTTCTTAATAAACTCTCATTGAGTTTAATTTTTCAAAACTTCAAACAGAAATGAAAATAAAAGGTACAGCGTGAAAAAGACAGCTTGGAAAAAAAAATGAAGTTTCATACAGTCCCCTTTCTTTATTAAAGGAGCATAGTCATGAGGGTCTCGAGGCGAAAAGCCGTTTTAATTGTTATTAAACCGCAAATTTCGAGATCCAAGCTATTTTCTCTACTAGGAATTTTAGAGGTTAGGAGAAAAAAAAATCCCTATAGCAGCAGAAAAAGTGGTCTCTATAGGGGTAAAATCAAGGTGGTCCCTGTAGGAGTTGAGGATCTGACCCCTTAGCCCCTAAAGCTCAAGTGGATCCTATAGGGGTCTTTCAATTTTTTTCAACAAACGCTTATTCATTCATTTTTCCCATGGAAAAGCTTTTTCGCCCAGTGTCCATAAAAATTATCGACTAGCATTTCCCCTATGGCAAGCTAGAGATCACTGTAGGGGTAGGTAAAGTGGTTGCTAGAGGGGTCCCTTCAAGGATCCCTAAGGTTGCCCCCAAAGGGACCTTTCTACACCAAAATTGCCACTTTTTCTTCGTATATTTGTTCCTAAATAGTTAATACAAAGCCTCTCTCAGAAAATCCCAATTTTTCCTTATCAAAAATAAGTTTCTCAAGCAAACCATAGGAACGTTAGCTCCATGGATAACCGGCGACTGTATGCGGCTGGGCGGTGGCGGAGGCACCGTCGTATCGAGATACTGATAGCCGTTAATGAACTGCGGCTGGAAATGAAATATTCATTGAAACATTAACGAAACAAAAATCATTTTGATTAATCTGAATAGAAACCAACATTATTCGAGGCATTTGGCATGAAGATTGTCTGATTGGAACAAGTTGGGAACTGCGGTGTCGCCTGGCCGTACATGTTCCTGACGTGTGGCGGCACGGAGCCCGAATTCATGAACATTGGCCCGTTTGAGGTCGGCTGCAAATGGAGGATAATGTTTAGAAAATGACGGGTATTGAGCGAGTGAATAGGTGTTGAAATGTGAAAATCAAACTACTCAGGAACTCGAAAGTGGTCCCTTTAGGGACAACCTTAGAGACACTTGAAGGGCCCCTCTAGGGAACACTTAAGCTTGCAATAGAAAACATGCTAATCGATACATTCCAAGTACTCTAAGAGAAGAGGCATCTCCATACGAAAATTCAAAAAAATTAACCGTTTTTTTAAAAAAATTAAATTGGAAGACCCCTTTAGGGGCTGAGGAGTCAGACCTTAAATCCCTACAAGGACCACTTTTTTTCCGCCCCTATAAGGTCTGTTATTCACCTAACCCCTATAGGGACTACTCTGGAATTCATAAGTAGAGATTAAAAAAATTATTAGTTTTATGTTTGACTCAGAAAACGATGACTAAAAATTGCTTAAAATTTCTTATCGGAGTTTTTGAAAGCGCTAAATATTTGCTTTATTTTGTACATTGAACCGTTTTTTTGGTTGGCTGCAAACAAAGGAGAAAAAAATCACGGGTAATTAAGTGATAAAATGAACTTCAAGAAAAATCAAAACAGTAATGAAGAAATGATAAATTATATTTTTTTAAACTCGAAAAGTGACGACTTAAAAAGTTTCTTCTCAAAAAAATCCGTTGTGTAGTTTTCAAAAGGGCAAAACTCTTGCAATATCTTCATTGGACCGTTTCAGGTCGGCTGCAAAACATAGGATAATAATCAATAAATAACGGGGATTGAGCAATAAAACAAAGCAGGACATCATAACGATCAAATCAGCTTTAAAAAAACTTGATTAAACCCTTTTTGAGTTTTTAAAAAAATGATAATTAAATAGGTTCTACTTGAAAATCCAGAATTTGATTTTTTTGCTTTCATTAGCTAAAAACGCCTTAAAAATTCTTTTTGAACCTTAAACTCCTTACTAAGGTCTTTAGAATAGACTAAACCTTATTTAAATGAAAAATATTTTTAAAATCGATCGACAATATTAAAAAAATTGATATTTTGAAAAACTAACATTTGAACTCATTCTTCCGTATTCCATATATGAGGGAGGCATCACCGGTTGCCTCGGCAAAACGACTGTTTCCGGGGATTTCGACCTCAAAAGAAATCGTTATAAGATGCAAATCAACAATTATGGTTACCTCGGAGCTGGCGGAACAACTTTAACGGCCGGCTCAGGTTCTGGCTTGTAATCAGTGCCCAGAATCCGGTTCCTTGCCTCGTCATAGGCTGCTTGGCGCTCCTGCAAAACACTCTTCTTCAATATCGATCGATTATAAATGAACCTCAAGAGTTTTCTCCGATTTTTTCTTGGCTTCATCATCATCTTTCTGATTCTGAACGTTGTCATTGCTCTTCGGCCTCCGCAGGATCTTCCTCGACCCGATTTCTTCGTTTGGCCTGAAAGTTGCGAAACAAATTACGAGAACCAGTCAAAATTCACAGTACCTGCTTAACAACTTGGGCGGCTCTGCGACCAAACCCTCCTCCTTTGACTTCTCAATGAATGCTTCCTTGTCGGCCTGTTTCTTTTGCAGGATTTTCACCTTAACAAAAACCTTATATTCAAAATAAAAAACTTCAAACACCTGTTTAAAGCGCTCTTCTAGAGACTTCTCCACACTATTGGCGTCATCATCCTCCCAGTTCTCGGCAACAGCTACTTTAAAACAAGAAAATGAGAAAATGAGAGATTTTTTGAGTTACCGTTGGCTTCCACATTATCGCTCATTACGGCCTTTAGCAGCGAAAAAAAGAGTGGCTCGGGTTACCCTGAAAAAAATTGAATTCTATTGCATCGAACAACTTTTTAAAACATTGTAATTAAACGAAACCACGAAAAAATTCAACAAAAAAACGTAAACGCGCATTTGAGGAATTTTTTGTCAAAAGTTCATGGCCATTGTCGTGAATGTGGTCACGGTCAAGCCAACTACAGTAATCGTCAAAAATGAGCACGCGATTCTTAAAACATTCATTCATGGAAAAATATAACTATTGTCTCCAAAAAAAGCTGATAATACCAAAAAGTGCTCATTTAAATATGAGAACGTTATGGTTTAATGATAAATTGAGGTTTTGTTTATTTCTGAACGAGGGTAACTTTTTCTTTCCTTGGTTTTTCCTTTCAAGAAAAAAGCTCGAACAATGACCTTTTCAAGGATCCCACAGTTACACTTTTTGTTTTGCGACATTGTGAAACGCGGAAATTACTCAAAAACACGACGACAAAAAGGCTCTCGGGTTACCAGATGGCCACACACAAACACGGTGATTCGCAAACAATTGCTCGGCGACATGGGAAGCGGCCACTCGAGAATTTGCGACAATTTCAATTGGATCGGTTCGAAGTTTGAACGGGTCAAAAAACTGGTGCGACACAACGTTGGGAAGTCAGAAAGTGCGGGAAAAGTCCGAATTTTTGGCTTTTCGTTCAATTTTATTCAAAAAGGTTATTTGTTTTTTAGTTTTTCGTATGAAAATGCTTCTTCGCCAAGAGTCCATAAAAATTATCGACTAGCACGTCCCCTACAGGGACCACTTTTTCAATCTTTAGTGACCCCCATAGGGGTTGGCAAAGTGGTTCCTAGAGTAGACACTCCAAGGGCTCAGAAGGTTGCCCACTATAGGGAGCACTCAGAGTTCCTAAGTAAGTCATTAAACTAAAAGTTCTGAATCTTTCTATAGAAGTTAATTTCGGAACAGAAGCTTCAGAGACTTAATTGTCCACTTTTTTCATTCCTAAACGGACTGGTCAGAGTGTATCAAGTCGTGCCGAATGTTGCATGACTTTTCCTTTTAAAATCTTCACTTAAATCATTTTCAATCTTTTCGAAATCCTTTTAAGCTCAAAATCGGATAAAAACGCTCCATTTTTTTCATCTTCATCAAAAAAGCGGGTTAGTGATCCCTTTAGTGATCTCAAAGTTCCAGTCCAAGCTTGTTGTCGATAATTGAGTCGTGAATTAAGAGGCGATTGCTCGCGGCCATGTTTGGCGCGAATGCAACGTGCAAATCTGCGGAGGCCCGCTTTCTCATAAGATTAGCGGCCACCGTGTCCACAGAGAGTCTTCTTCTTCTTCTCTTTCACAGTAAACAAGCAACTTTCCATCGGCCGCCGCCCCTTCCGTTTTTGTGCTCGACCGACGTCGTCCTGTACGCCGCCGGAAGCCATGCTTCTACTGATTATTTGTCTTTTGTTTGACAGTGCTAGCGGCGATTTGCAAGCACTTCTGTCGAAGAGCATCCAGAGGACTGAGGCTGCCCCGCCGCCTCTTCGGCTCATTTCCTACGACCTACAGCTCCAAGTTCCGCTGTCAGAGTTGAGGATTCACTTTCTCATCAGTAAAGTTTGAGGGTTTTTCAAAAAGATCTACTAATTTCAATAAGTCTACCTTAAAAGTTAAAAGAAATTCGTTGAGTTTTGAAAGTCTTTTTGATTTTTTTCTCATGCTCATGAGTTGTTCTATGCGACTTCGAGACAACATAACCTTAACGGAATTTTTTTTAGTATCAAAGCTTACTGTAATCATCCTGTCTGTAAGAGCTGTGCATACACATAATTTTTTTCAAAAAAAGTGAGAAAAAAACTTTTTAAACCAGCTTATTTTTGTCGTAAAATCAATTAGAAAATAGAAATGTGCCAGAATCAACTTTTCTCTATGCATTTGATGTTAAAAAATTCCAATTCCATCATTTTTGTACAAAAAAGCTTTTTTCGATTCAAATGAGTATGCAAATTAGCGCCATTCTTTTGCACCAAAGACGTCATATATTACGTAAATTGTGGGCGGGACCTCGTGAAAAAAAGCTGTGAAATGTAACTTTTTTTATTATTAATTATAACTTAATATTAATAAATAAATGTTTATTTCAGGTTGCCGAGCCAGATGTGCCGCTTTTTCACCGGCCGCGTCGTTCTCCAATTCGAGCTCACTACACAAATCGGTCCAGAATCTCCATTTGTCAGCGAAGCCTCCGAAACTCGAGCCAAGCTCACGGTCTCATCATGATTTCCTTCTTTATCAATTTAAAATTTCCAGTTTGAAATAACGGAGCTCGACCATTTCGAGAACGTTTCCCTGGTGTTTAGCGGCACCGAGTTGGAAATTTACAATGTTTTGTTGACGGACGACACCATGGAGGTGATTTTCTTTTAAGGGAAGATAGGAAATCATTTATTTTTGACAGATATCGGTAAATCAGCCAGTTTTGTTCCGTGGTCGGTACACATTGAGCGTCCATCGCTACAAGGGGCTTGTTGGAAATGCGATCTATTATAGGTACGTTTCAAAACTCTTTGAAATGATTACGCTTATAATTGATAGGTGTTCATTCCAAAAGGTTGCTAATTATTTGATAATCACTCAAGTAGTCAAAAAAAAAATGAATGAGTCAATTTTCTTTATAAAGGAGAGAATTTCTTTAACCAAAACTATGCAGAGACGCCGGTGAACACGCCGTTTTTGGATCCGCTCTGTTTCCAAGAAGATCTTCCGCCGTTTTTCCAACTTACCGGCCCACAACGAGCAAGGTAACGATAAATATGAATAAAATAATAGTTAAACTAATTATTATGAGAGTAAATTTCTTTCCCTGTAAGTCTGAACTTTTCCTTCGCGTCAAAAGCAAGAGACGAAAAAAAAAGAGCATTATCTTTGAGAATAGCGCAGAGCGAAAGTCGCAAATGGTCCGGCGCAAAAAAAATCTCTAAATCACATATATAATAGTCAATTAACTCAGTGATTTCTCTTAAGCGTTCACTTATATCCGATTCCTTAAGATTTGAAACAGTCTGGCTTGTCTGCGCCCTCTTTTCTCTCATCGACGAGGCAAAATAACACGTAAAAACAAGAGGGAGCTGATAATCAGATCCATTTCTGTTTTACGCCCTGCTTGCGAGAAAAGCGAGAGAACAAAAAGAAGCTTGTGAAATAGCGCAGCGCGAAAGTCGCCGAGGGTCGGGCGCGAAGAAAATTTCACATCGCTTCCAATCGCTACTGTTTTATCGGATGTATATATTGCTGTATAAAATTTTAACGAGAGTTTTTCCTTTCCCTCACCTTTTCGTCCACGCATGTCTCATTCCTTAAGATTTTTAACATTCCGACTTATCTGGGCCCTCTTATCTCTCATTGACGAGGAAGAGCGCGTAAAAAAAAGAGGGCGCAGAGAATTTTTGTTCTTTCCAGGCCTTATTTTCCATAAGTATGGTCCATCCGCTGGGGACAACCGCCATCTCCTCAGCTCCCCAAGAAGGTCATTCAAGGAAAATCGACACGAATTGGCAGGCAAATTATGAATGGATTTTCCTTGACTGACGTCTTCTTCCAGACGACGTCATTTGCGACGACGTCTCCGGTGGCGGCGTCGATGATGGTTTTCAGTATACTTCCGTTGGAATACACGACGGTGAGAAGGAAAATTTTCTTTTAAATTGTGATTTTTTTTTCTGATTCTTGTTCATTTTTTCTGCAGTAGGAACCACTGCCACTACTCAAAGTATTGAATTTTTCATCTGGGTTCAAAATTTTCCAGATTGAAAGCACCTACACGGGGACGAAATTGAGCATTTGGTACAATAAATACCGTATCCAAGTGGCTCAAGCCAAACATCTTCTCAACACGGCGACACAAGTTTTGGCCCTTCTCAAGTGGGTTTTAATCAAAAATTGAATATTTTTGAGTTTTCACAAATTTTCAACCTATTCGCTCTTTTTGTTCTAATTTTCAACGTCACTGTTCTATTTTCATTGAACTTTTTCAATTATTCGATGAATTTTTTCCACTCTACAGAAGAATAGTCAGGGTTTTTTTCCTTGGCGCGCGTTTGACAGAAAAAAAACAGCCACTCATTTTTCTGGCTTTTTCAATGTCATTCTGTACTTCGAGAATTGATCTTAAAATGTCAAGACCTTCGAAAAATTCAAAACGGACACAATTATCGAAAGTTTTCGCCTTGGCGCGCGTTTGAAAGATAAAAACTGCCTTCCATTTTTTTTTGTTTGATGAGCTTTTCTTTGTCATTTTGCAGTCCTAGAATCATTCTAAAAATTCCAAAACCCTCCAAAAAATTTCTTGAGATTTCAAAAAGTTTTTTTACACAATTATCGAAAAAAAGTGTTCGCCTTGGCGTGCGTTTGACAGAGAAAATAGTCTTTCAGTTTTTTTCTGTGGTATTTATTATGAACTTTCTAAACGTTAATGATTCGATAGACTTCATGAAAATTCGAAAATTACAATTTTTTTGAATAGTTCGCCTTGGAGCGCGTTGGACAGAGAAAAACGGCCTCCAGTTTTAATGTTTTCATTTTGCGCTCCTTTATGTCATTTTTTATTTCTAGCAACTTTTTGAACCTTGTAAGACCCAAAAGACTTCATTAAAGTTCAAAAAAATTCCAATTTTTTTCCCTTTAGACAATTATTCTCATCGCTTGTACCTGTGGCAAAACTCGACATGATTTTAATGCACGACATCAATCCCAATCCCTCTTTTGGCGCTGTCATCATCCCTGAAGGTCTGTTTACAGTTTCGAGCTTTTAATGAGAAAATATACTTGCTTATTGTTATCATAGGCAAAGTCAGAGAGGGTGAAAAAAAGGCTCCGTATAAATTTTTCTTTTAGGGTGACAAAGGATCCTTATTGCTGCCTTTTTGCGCCATTTATTCAGCTCTTATGCACCATTTTTGCTGCCTCTCGCCATTTCTTGAGTCTTTGAGTTCCCAGGAAAAAAAGAAAGGCTCGATAAAGGGGCTTTTTTTGCTGCCTTTCTGCGGCTTTTTTTGAGCCTCTCTTTTTTGGCGGCCTTGCCAGAGTCCCCTGAATTCGCAATTTTCATTTTTTGAAGAGCTTTTTTCCCGATTTTTACATGGTTCGAAAGATTTTCTAGAACAGAGTTGAGTTTTCTTTTGAAGAAAGTGAATTTCCAAAGAAAAAATTGAACCGATTCAAGCTCAATTCTACTCGTCGGACTACGCAAATCAAATCTATCAGCTCGCTTCTTTGCTCTCTCGACAGTGGATCGGTGGTCTTGCCGTTATTTCAGACGAACGGGAACTTTGTTTTCAGGTTCGTTCTTTTAAAAATAAATAATCGGAGAAAAGTAAGGGCCCTAAAATAATTCATTTTCACGATTCTCTTAGCTTGGCCCGACCTTAGCGAGGCCTTAAAAATACGGCGAGCCTTAAAAGCCTAACTTTCCTTCAAGTCAAATATTAGGCTTTTCGACGAAGAAAATCGCTTTTTTGGTTCTTTTCCCCACAAAATTCAACAGAAATTTTGGTTTTACGAGTATTTTTGTTGAAAATCCATCGCATTAAACTCAAGCTTGAGCAGGCTTTTTCGCAAATAAATCAAACATAAAGCCCGTGTCGCCCAGTCTGTATACAGATCAAAAAAATGCCGTTTTAAAGCAAAATTGCAAGTTATTTTTCTCAAGCAAAAGGGAGTTTAAACTATTTTGTTCCTCCAAGAAGTATTGAAACAGAAAATTGTTGTTCTTAGGATCAACTTTTAGATTTTTTGAGCAAAAAATAGACCTACGAGATCCTTCAAAAGTATTTATCAACAGGAATAGTCTCCAAAAAGCAACGAAATTGGATAGAAAAGATGAAATTTTTCAAAGGTGGACTCAAATAATCGCTTATTCAGGAAGACATTGTAGCCTTCGTAGCGGCGAAAATCGTCCGCAGAATGACCAATGACGATTTTTATCGATTGGCTCATTATGCAAAGGTAAATTATTGATAAACTCATTCCGGATGATTCTGATTTCTCTGCGCTCTCTTTTCTCTCAGCCATTTTCTTTAAAGGTGAGAGAGAAGAGAGCGTGTAAAAAAGCGGTCCCTATAGGGGTAAAAGGGGCCCCCTATGTGATTCTAGAGTCTGACAACTTTGCCCCTAAAGCTCAAGTGGACTCTATAGGGGTCTTGCAATTTCACTTTGAAAAAAGCTTATTTATTCACTTTTCCATGGAAGTGCTTCTCCCCTTCAAGTTCATAACAGTTTTAGACTAGCATGTCCGCTATAGGGGCCACTAACTAAAACCCCTATAGGGGCCGCTCAGGAGCTCCTTAGTACTTCCCTAGAGGAGCCACTCAAGCTTTATCGCCCCTATAGGAGGAGACAAAGTGTCCCCGAGAGGGGAGTCTTAAAGGGCCTTGCGATCCTAAACAGGTCAGACTCTTCCAAACCGTGCTGTATGATTCATCTTCATTATCCTAAGTTTTTAGGTAGTTTTGACGGAAACTTTATTCCTACCTGGAGAACTTCTCTCTTTAAATGAGAATCCGAAAGATTTGGAGGTACCTCAAAAAAAAAGTGATAGAAGAAAAAATTTATTCAGATCTATGAAAAATGCGGCTTAAAAGGCGTTACGATGTTGGAATCGGTCGAAAATTTGATTGGAGAACAGACGATGGTCCTGAAAATCAATGAGTTGGTGGGTTAAGAATAGAAGTTTCTGATTTCTCTGCGCCCTCTCGTTTTTAAACACTATTCTCACGGTTCTACAACCGTGCCTGTAAGAGAGAAGAGGGCGCAGACAGGTCAGAGTGTTTCGAATTGTAGAGAATGGAGTATATAATTGAATATTTTAGGTATACAACTCGGCCAATGGCGTTTTCGACTCACTCACCTTTTACGGATTGATTAATAATACGGTTGATGGAACTGTTCTTGTTTCTCAGGTAAATGGGAAGTTCGCACTATCGAACAAAGTCACCTTGAAAAGAGGCGTGGCCAGCCAATGAAAAATCGAGTTAGTTAAAGCGAATTTTCCGTAGTTTTAGTGAATGGAGTTTAACAATCGAGGAAAAATTTCTTGAAGAAAGGTAAAGAGCGATATAGCGCAAGAACGAGAAGCGAGCGATATCGCGTCACTTTCGCTGCGACGTGTTCAATAAAAATTTTGAATTTAAAAAACTTTTTTTTATTTAATATTAACTTCTATGCTGTCAAATTCGAGAAAATTTTTTTTTAAAGAAAGTAGAGTTGATGTAGCGCAAAAGCGAGAGGAAAGCGATATTGCTCGCGGCATCGCGCCTTTTTCACTTGCGACATCGCGCCTTTTTCACTTGCGACATCGCGCCTTTTTCACTTGCGACATCGCGCCTCTTTCGCTCGCGACATCGCATCACTCTCTCTCTCTCTGCGACGTGTTCACTAAGCTTCAAGTTCAGCTGCTGAACTACTGGCGCCAACACGGAGGAATACCCAACCTTTCCATGGATCGGTTCAGTGATTCAATCAAATTATTGCAAGAAAGCGGCAATCGCACTGTGAAAAGTGGTGAGAATCTTCAAAAATTGGGGTTCGAAAAAAATCCTTCTGAAGAACTGAACACGTGGGAGAAGATGCCGCTGTGGCCGCTGGCCTTGCAATTCACCGAGTTCAAGCTCCCCGTCGAGGTGATGCTCAGCCAGGGGATCCACGTCGCGCCGGTCAGGCAGGGCAACGTTTTTGTCAATTTGGGTGAGTTTCTCGGATGAACAATTGATTTTTTTTTTGCTCTCCATCAGCTTCTTTTCGACCTCTATAGTCATTATCTTGTCCCTATAGGGGCAAACTTAGGGGCCCTTGGAGGGATCCCTCTAGCGAACACTTTACTAAATTCTATAGGAGTCACTAAAAATAGCAAAAGTGGTCCCTATAGGGAACAGGCTAGTCAATCATTTTCATGAACTCTGTGCGAAAAACTAAATGAATAAGCGTTTTTTGAATGAATTTGAAAGACCCCTATAGGGTCAGCTTTAGGGGCTAAGTGGTCAGACCCTGGAATTCCATAACGGCCACTTGTTTTCACCCCTATAGGGACCATTTTTTCGGCTCCTGTCGTGGCTGTTTACCTCTCTAACCCCTATAGGGACCACTTTGCTTTTACATCTATAGGGACCACTTTTTAGGCTTCTATAGAGGCTTTTTTATCACCCTAACCCCTAAAGTGACCACTTTGCTTTTACCCCTATAGGGACCACTTTTTCACCCCCTATAGGGCCGTTTTTTCCACTTACTCCTAAACGGATCCCTCTAAAACTCCTAAGTTGTGTATTCCACCAAACTTTCTCCAGGCTTCACCCACTTCTACCGGGTCAACTACGACCTGGACACTTGGCGGGCAATCAAGCAGATTCTGACGGAAAACGCGACTTCCTACACGAAACGCGAACGAATCCAGCTCATCTCCGACTTTTGTTACTTTTACGCATCGAGTTTGACGCCATACAATGTTTGGAGTTGAACTAGAAAATTTAGACGCGCTGGCCGAGCCGGCAGCTTCGGTCCTCCGGAACGAGTTCGTCCAGCTCATTCGGCTGAGGCCGACGTCATTTCCGATCTGCGACGTCGCCATTTATAACTGCGTCGCTCCGCATCGATTCACGAAGCCCAAACATGTGGACCGCAACACTATGACTCAGCTTAGGTATTACTGTGTGTAGTGTGATCGGAAATGCTCTGCGGATGGCCCGCTCTCTCATTGGTTCATGGCGCCATTAGGGGCGGAGCTTGAGCGACGACTTGACATTCAAAATCTGAACAGACTTTGAAATTCGTAATTGTGAACTTCCTCAAAATGACATCTTTTGAGGAATTTTATCGCGATATACAAGTTTTAACTAGGACTTCCAAGTCTTGAAAAATAAAAAACGGATATAGTCAATGTTTCCCGACTTGAAAGCGGAGGGAGGCGGGGCAAGGGGCGGGACGCGTAGCGTGTGCGTTCGCGGTTCTTGGCGCCAGTTCAGTTCAATTGCCGCCGACTACTTAAAAAGCTCGGCAACCGCTCTTTCTCTGTAATTTCTACTAATTTTTGAGGCAAAAAATAACATAATCGTCAGCCCTCTTGAAGGTTTAGTGATCCGGGTGAGAATACTTGAAAACAAGTGAGAATATCTGCTAAACCCAATAGAGAACTGAAAAAAAATTAGTAGAAAATGTGAAAATTAGGCCTGAAAATTCTCAGAATACTGCTTTATACCTTCTTTTATATTTTAATACAATCGCCTTGAATTATTCGGCTATGATAAACTCTAAAAAACTTTTTTCCAGCCAAAAGGAGGAAAGAAAAAGTTTGATAATTTTCAAGCCTAAACTGTTCATTTTCAAAAAGCTTTTTCTCAGAAGCCTATGGGGTTTAGCAGATAATCTCTCTTGTTTTTAAGTACTCTCACCCGGATCACTAAACCTTCAAGAGGGCTGACGTCGCTAAAGTGATCACTATCAAGAATGCTGACACCGCTTAAGTGATCAGTAATCTCTCGAGAATGCTGGAGCCACTAAAGTGGTCACTAATCCATCTGAAGTGCTGACTCCGCTAAAGTGGTCACTAAGCTCTCAAGAGTGCTGAAGCCGCTAAAGTGATCACTAACCTCTCAAGAGTGCTGACTCCACTAAAGGGATCACTAATCCCTAAAGCCGCTAAAGTGATCACTAGAAATGCTCAGAAAAGGGTGTGCGTTACCGGTCCTAGCTGTTTTCTCAACATTTTTTCGTTAAATGAATTTCAAAAACGAAATTTCAAGCCTAATTTTGCAGAAGACGACTTTTCGACTCGTTCAACAACGCCTCGGACATGGAATGCCGTAGCGGCCCGGCCCACGACGCCATGAACGACATCTGCACCCAACTCTACGGCCTTTCTTGCTTGTAAACCTTCTCGCAAACAAAATCTCATCAAAAATCATGCTTTAAATTGTCACATATCGCCTCTGTTTTTCTTGAAATGAAAAATCTCATTATTTTTGGGAATCTATTCAATATTTTATTCATTATACACGGAAAATATAGCGAACTGGAAAAATGAGATCATGGGAACTTGTTCGAATCGAGTTGAAATATATATATTTTACACGAATATAATACCAAATTTACAAGTCAAGAAGCTTGTTGTTTCTTCGAATCGCTAAGATTCGTCGTACTGACCAACAGATCTCCATGGATTTGCCTCGCCGTCGTCGAAACCTCTTGCCATGTCACTCGGCTTACAATCTGAAAAAAAAACCAGATTTTTCTTTTTTCCCGAGTTCAGGTATTCCCAAACGGGGTGGAGAGACGTCAAAAAAATTTTGGCGCGAAAATTCAAACCTTGTACGCAGCAAAAACAAAAGTTACTAACGTTGGATACTCAGTGTAGCTTGTGACGTAATTTTATCCGGAGTGTGCACTTACTTTTTTTGTGAATCAAAAAATCTTTGACGCCTCGTTCACCTTCCCGCACCCTATAAGGAATGCCGTGGTGATAAAAACGATTTACAAAAATATTGGGGTTCATCTGCGTCCTTCACAAACCAAGTAATTTCTCTTTTTAAATCGTGTCAGGACCATTTTTTCGATGACTTAAGCTAAACTCAGCTCTAGGAGCACTAAAACTTTTTGTGGTCGCTTAGCGGTTTTCGGCGGGAAAAGGGAATTCAAACGAAAAATGCTTTTTATCAAGATTTTATGAATATATTTTTTTCATGGTTTTTCAAATTTGTCGTTAAACATTCCATTAACTTTTTTCAAAGTGTAAAATGATTTTCTATATTTTTCACGCTCGTTTTTGAACTTATTTCCCGCCAATAAACTCGTATCGGTTACAAAAAATTTTTTTCTGAGATTTTCCAAGCCCTTAAGAATAATTTCAAGAAAAACATTCAACAGAAATTGGCTGAATTTTTCAAAATCCGGAAAGTTTGCTAGGAAGAAAAAAAGAAAAATTCCTTTTCACTACTGAAATCTTGAAAGTCCTTTCTCATTAAATTTCACAACCCGCTGTGCATGCGCCTTTAAATTTTTCTGAAAGCTGGATTAAAGGCGCATCGCTCGCAAGGTAGCTTTTAAGGGGAAAGAAAAATCATGAATACATCATGTACTATTGAACTATACCCCGAAAAATCCCACCTCATCCTCCTCAAACGTTGCCAAGCCTTGGTCGATATCATCCGACAGTTCTTGCACTTCCTGGCAAAGCACCTGGAATCAACGTCGAAAACTTTCAATAACCCGGTTCCAACCTTCATCTTCGCATAGTGAATATTTTGTTGTACGCCATTCAACTCCGTGAGACGATCAATGATACTCGAACAGCTTTCTTCCAGGATCTTGATTTCATTAAGACTAAAATCAGCCTTATCCTGCAAAAAAAAATGCATCAACATTTATCATTCTCCGCAGAAAACCTGAAGAAATTTGTTGGCTTCAGCGATCGGGCGTTTTTTGAACAAGTCCATCGCGAGACGAGCCGTAGCCCGGTAGAAGTTGGACCGTATTCTTTGAATCGAACCTTCGAGCAATTGCAAAAAATCCGTCGCAAGTTTCTTGGCAGGAACTCGGTGCTTGAAATTTTCTTTTATTCTCTCGATTTTGATCCGATTTCTTTCGTTAATCCTTTCGATTATGATCTCAGTTTCATCTTTCTTTTTCTTCTCTGCGGGTTCCTTAATTTCCGAAACGTCATCCTCCACTGGCTCGGACATTGATCTGCAAAAGATATGTTAAAAAACGGATTTTTAAATGAGAAACGAAAAACACGAGCGGCAATATTCATGCTGTGTTCAAAAATAATTTCCGCAAAATACAAAATTATCTCTGACTCTCCAAATTCAGTTATATTTTCCATTCTCTGACGGCTATTTTGAGTTTCGCGGAATCACTTTGAAAACGGCATCAATAAAACGGAGCGATAACAAAATGGTCTTCATTTCTAAAAACCTCGTGAAATTACCTAGAACAAGGTAATTACTACTTATTTGGTGATTTCTGCAAATGTCAAAAGTATAAAAGTCGATACCTTTTAAGAGCTCACTAAAATTTTAAGTTCATCCACGGGGCGCGCTTCAAGCTTGCTCATTTTTCAAAAATTTTGCTGGATTGTGTTTCCCAAATTTTTTTTCAATGTAGTCTTTCTGTTTGACTATTGTTAAGCGTTTTAGTTTTTTCATTTAGAATATGTATGCGAATGGATGGTGAAACTTTTACGGAAAGAAAATTTTTAAAATCTTGGTGGAAGAAAAATTGCCAAAAAAAAATGTTTTTTCATCTAGTTCTTTCATTTTCAAATCTATGAGGGATATCCATTTTGACCTGAGTTTGTTATTGAATGATCTTTGATGGATAATATTATAATTCAATGCAAAAAAAAACTTTAGAAAGTTCTTTCGAAGATCTAAAAAATGTTTTTGTTTCCTATAGTTTTTATTACATTTATCGACTCTCGGAGGAGTTTTCTGAATATATAGCTTTACTGTGTTTTTTACCATTCGGGTCATAATAGAAGAAGCAACATTCAATTTGATAATTTTTAAATTTTACAATATTTTCAGTGGCGTCCCTCAATCTACTTAGTTAAGCCAATCACCACCATGAACCAATCAACGGTAAAATTTTCGAAAAAAGGTTCATTTATTGAAATAAGAAAATTTCCAGCTGTCGGATGACAGCGATGGCAATAGTAACAACGATCGTTACGACTTTTTGAGAAAAGCAAGGAGACGGGACATGCAAGAGGAGTACAGTGAGGAAATGGGCACTTTCAATGTGGGTAGAAAATTCAAAAAAAGAAAAAATTTCCTACTTTTTATTTTTAAATTCTAGAGAAAAAGGCCATTTTCTAACCAACAAACCCTGTCGGACGATGAAGAAGACGATGGAGGGTCTAATCAAAAAGCTGCCAAAACTGAAGATCCAGTGGATAAAAACTCGGCGGGCTACAAGCTCATGAGGAAAATGGGTTATAAGGAGGGCTCCGGTCTCGGAAAACAGGGCCAAGGTGCGGATTTGACGGATTTTCCGGACAGAATTATGTTTTTTTAGGTATTTCTGAACCAATCGCTTTGTCTTCCCAGCGCGGTAGAATTGGTCTCGGTCATGAGGCCAATAAAGTAATGAAAAAAATTATTAAAAATGATATGGGAGTTTAATTTAGGTCCTAACACGACAAATGGACGAGGTTTGGGACGAATCCAAGGAGGAAAAGGTTTGTTTTGAACAAGATTGTACATTTTATTCAATTTCCAAAAGAAAAATGAGGTTTTTTGCTTCTAAATTTTTTTTAGGAGAGAATATTGTAGATTTTATTTTTTTTTTCGGGAAAAAAATGGCTTATTTTTTTGAATTTTTTTCTTTTTTTCATGATGCCGTTCCAGCAATAGTTTGAAAACTGTAAAAAAAACATTTTTTTGGTTTTTTTATATAAATTATTCTTAACAACTTAAATATTCCAATTTTTGAACTTTTAGACAGTTGAAGAACGGGTAGAGTGGTTCGAGGCGTGTCCCCTTGAAGTTCGCGAAGAAATCGTCGAGAATTTAAAAGATGACCGATGGATTGTAGTGAAGCAGGTAGAGATGAAAAATGATTCATTTTTCAAGTCGTTGTTCAGAAAAAGTTGATAATCGACGATGAGGTCGATTTTTGTGACGAGTTGACCCTCAAAAACATGTTGGAAGCCAAACAGGTGATTTTTCAAGAAAGTTTTAGGGATTTGAATCGATTTGGTTGATTTGAGTTCAAAAACGAAATAAAAAATGATTTGAACCGTACAAAAATAGAAAGAAAAATTATTTTCGATGAAATTTCTGAAAAAACCATCTCGTTCTTACGTTTCCGGTCATAGAGCTTTTTAAGCTTAAAAAAAGGATTTCAAGGGTTCAAATGGATATGTTAATAAATTTGATTATTTATTTTTGAAAAAAAGCTTTGAAATGAACTGTATGGAAATTAGAATTTTTTTTAATTTTTTGAAAAAAATTTTTTTATTTGAAACTGAAAATAGGCGATTTTTTTGACCAAAGTTTATTCACCTTGTTTTTAATACACAATAAGAACGAGATTTTTTTGTTTTAATAATCATAGGTTTATTCACTGCATACTGTTAGAAAATAATAAATAAAATAGTTCAGAATACGAAAGCAGCAAAATAACCAAAACGGGAATTTGTATTTGAAAAATATTCAGAAAAGTCGATTTTCTATATTAACAGTGGAAAGTTTCAGCTTGAGTACCCTGTAGATTTGAATTTTAGTATATAATTATGTTTAGTTTGTTTCAATTTTTTTGTCTTTTTTTGTCTTTTTTTTTTGAATTTGGAGCTGATAATGAAGAATTTTTTTCAGGCATTCATTAAATAATTCAGTTATCTGAAGTAGGTTTTGAAAAAAATGGAATATTTCGTTTTTTTCAAATATTCGCATGTATTTTCAAATATTTCTCATGTAACTTTTTGATCAGCAAGGGTTTGATCGAATATATTTGACCCTGAAAACGCAAAATATTTTGAGGTATTCGACAACATGACCGACAAAGACCTCCGGGAGGCTCGAACCCGCGCGAATCCCTACGAAACCATCGGCGGCGCCTTTTTCCAGAACCGAGCCGCGATGAAAACGGCCAATTTGGATCGCATCTACGACTGGATCTTCTCGATGGAAAATCCTCAGACTCTTTTGGTGAGTAGGAAGGAAGTTTTGCCATATGTGAGGGGGATTTTCTTTAAAAGGATTTTTTCGAGTCGTAGGGCCCATAACTGCTCTCACAGGCCTCTAACTTGTTGGATCTAAAGAGGCCACAAATTTGACCACTGTAGTGACCACTAGAAAGTCGAAACCCTAAAGTGGCCACTAAGAATTCTCCCCTTTGATGTATTCGTTTTTTCTTCGAAGCCTAGGGCGCATAAATGTTCTCACAGAGCTCGTTTCCAGATTTTGAGTACCGATTTGAAAATCAGCTGAAAAAACTGCTTTTATCTGACAGAAAAAGCTTTCCAATATTTCTATTCCTGGATTTTCTGAAAAGAAAACTCTAGTGACCACTTAATTGGCTCCCTAAGGACTACTTAGAGAGAACACTAAAGTGCCCACTAAAAATACCCCTATAGAAGCCACTACTTTGAGTCCTAGTGGCCACTACAGTGGTTTCAAAGGGTCTAGTAGTACTAAAGACTCCTAAAGAGACTTAAGAGGCCACTAACTCGACTGCTATAGTGACCACTAGAAAGTCGAAACCCTAAAGTGACCACTTAACATTTTCCCGGTTGTTCTCACAGACCTCGCCTGCAGATTCATAAACAGCTGAAAAAACTGAATTTCCTAAACTTGATCCCTCTGAAAAAGCTTTACCATAATTCTATTCGCGAAGTTCAAACCACAAACATTTATCGTTTACAGAAGAAGAATCCTCTGGAAGACGCCAAGCCGAGCAATTCCGACGATCGGAGCTCCCCACTGTTTTATTTCGCCGACGTTTGTGCCGGTCCGGGCGGCTTTTCGGAATATATGCTCTGGCGCAAGGGTTTTTATAACGCCAAGGGGTTCGGCTTCACCTTGGATGGTTCGTTTTGAATGAAAAAAGATATTTCTGGAAAGAATAAGTTTTTTGGAAGGTTAAGCACGGCGTTTTTTGACAACGCCCCGCCTATTTTTTTTCTGCCCGTAAAATTTAGTGTGTAGTGTGCATACACGGCGGCGCTCTCGCACATGCCATGTTAAAAAAATCTCTGAATTTTTTTAAATTTTTCGTTATATTTTTCCACTCTTTGACGGCTTTTTTGAAACTCGCGAAATCACTTAAACAGGAATATTGCGTTTTCTGAGAAATAAATTTGTCTCATGACCCATTGAACATGCGCCTTTAAAATTCCCTCTTTTTACGGTTGCTGGTTTCGACTCCGCCCCCTTCATTTGGGTTTTGCATTTTCTTCCACTGACAAGAATGCCGTGTAAGAAATAAAATCTGATAAAATCACTGAAATTAAAATTTTCCAAAAAAACGCCCAAACTTCAATTTAATCTATGTAAATCAAGTTTCTAGGAAGAAATTCGCCCTATCAGTGGTTTTTTTGTGTCCTAAATCGTAAAAAGCGATTTTTTTCGATTTCAAGCAGAAACTTTTTTGGAAGTAACGTGAAAGTTGATGATTTTTTTAGAAGCGATTCTAAAGGAAATGAAGAAAATTTTCCTTTTCTGTCGCGTTAATTTTTTTAAAAAAAGTCACGTTTTTTTATCAATTCTTGTCATTTTCTACTAGAAAAAAATTCAACAGAAATCCTTTTTGAACTTTTTTTTTTTTTAGGAAAAGACGACTTCAAATTGCACAAGTTCTGCGCCTCGTCCGCCTATTATTTCGAGCCCTACTACGGGGTGAAAAATAATGGTGACGTCACGGATCCCGAAAATATTGATTCTCTGGAGGATTACGTTTCCAAAGGTGCCAAATAATCCAATAAAAGTTTAATCGAAATGTTTTTTCCAGGAACCAATGGCCTTGGCGTTCATTTGATGATGGCCGACGGGGGTTTCAGTGTCGAGAAACAGGAAAATCTCCAGGTGAAAAATGGGAAATCAACTTTTTTTTCCATAATTGACTACGGAACGTTATTAAATTTTGTGGGAGTTAAAAAAAAGAAACAGAAACTTTCCCAAAAGTTTTCTTTGAGTTTGGAAGATTTGCATCGTGAACTTCGAAACATCTTTGAAAGGAAAAAAAAATTAAATATTCCAGGAAATCCTCTCAAAACGACTGTATCTGTGTCAATTGCTCGTTTCCCTGTGTATCGTTAGAGAAGGCGGCAACTTTTTTTCTGCAAACTTTTCGACATTTTTCACTCCTTTTTAGGTACTTTAAAAAAATATCTATTTGATATTGAATCTATGAATTTTAAGCGCCGGGTTGGTTTACCTGATGAGAATTTGTTACGACGATGTTTCGCTGCACAAGCCGCACACTAGCCGACCGGCCAATTCGGAAAGGTTTTTGAGGGAAGAAAAGAAAAATTTAGGGGTAAACTTGTTTTTGAGGATATTTCTATCGGTGAAACATCGTGCTAGAAATGTTTTTTTTTTCGTTTCCGGGAATATAAGAAAATTTCGAGAGGAAACAGTTCATAAAACCCCTTTAGTGACCGAAAAACTGGTCCCTTTAGGGGTTGAGGGTCTGACCCCTTTGCCCCTAAAGCTGACCCTATAGGGGTTTTTCAATTTTAATCAAAAAACGCTTATTCATTCAGTTTTTCGCATGGAAATGCTTCTTCCCATAGAGTCTATAACAATTATCGACTAGCATGTCCCCTATAGGGGCCACTAATTAAAACCCCTCTAGGGACCGCTTTTGCAAGTTTTAGAGGTTGGTAAAGGGACCAATTTTGCAGTCCCTATAGGGTTGGCAAGTTTTGGTTCCTAAGGTTGCCCTATAGTGACCGCTCAAGAGCTCCTCAAGAGAAGTCTTTCTTGAAAATTTTTTTGTACTTTTTTGAAAGAATAACTCTCTATTTTCCAGTTTCTGCTCTGAATTTACGTTACCCTGTTGATGAAAAATAGAAATTTTCTCTAGGTATATCATCTGCAAAGGCCTGAGAAAGGAGTTCAGTGACGTCGTGCGAGATTACTTGAAAAGGTTTCGAAATCCAGGAAACAAAAAATAGATTTTATTCAATTTTTTAGGGTCAACCGAAAAATCGGAGAGCTGAAGAATCGCGAAGATCCCAATGACGTTCAGGAGATCGTTCCCCATAGTATTATGCAGTCTGACGAGGATTTCTTCACTTATCTTGTGAAACATAATCAAAAGTGCGTAGTCCTTATTGAAAACAAGGGGGAAATTCGCTCTACCGCAATTTCAAAATTGAAAAAAATTTTCTAATTTTTTGAGAGAAAAGCATAGAAAAATCAAACAGGGTTTGAAAAAATGGGTTTTTTCTGAAAAAGGAGCTATTTCGTAGGAAGAAAATTCGCCCCATCGCAAACTGGCCGGAAAAAAAAAATCATTTTAAGGCTCGCCCAGCGCCAAACCGTCTACCTGCAAAAATACCTGAGTTTCTCCAGAAACCAGGGACTTTTCGATAAAGATCAGGTTTTGAAAATAGAAATTTTCATGTTCAATTATTGGTTTCAGGGTAATTTGCGAGACGATTGCTTGAATTATTGGATGGTTCCGAATCGGAAAAGGGCGCGAGATCGCGAACGTGTCAGAGAGTCGCTCAATGCCGCATTCGTTCTGGGGATTTACACCAAAAAGGTAGGAATGAAAAGTATTTGGAACCGATTTTTGCGATTTAACATGCTCGAAATTGACCAGATTCGAACTTCTAGGGGGATCAAATGGCAAATGTGAGAATTTTTTACTCGGTCAAAGTCGAATGGGGGAAAATGGCCGCTAAAAGGCTCAAAAAAGGCCGTAAAAAGGGAGCAAAGCGAGTCCCTTTATTGTGTCTTCCATTTTTCTGTTATTTTAAAGGCTCAAAAAATGGCGAGAGGCAGCAAAAATGGAGCATAAAAGCCGATGAAAGGGCGCAAAGAGGCTGCGAAAAGGAAAATTTATACGGAACCTTTCCCCACCTTTTCCTATTTTGCTTATGTAGAACTAATTTTTGTGGGTTGGTGCTGTAAATGGTCCAAATTTTTTTCTGAGCTGGATCGTTTCAAATCAAAAAAAGGTAAACTCGAAACATATTTAAAAATTCAAAATTTTTGAAAAAAAATAAGGAATTTGAATTTTTTTGAAAAAAAGGCTAAAAATTATTTTTTTCTTCCAGTAGATAAAAAAAGATTTCCAAATTCACACGCTGTTCGATAATCTAGAAGATAGGAAAACTATTCTCAATAAAATAGATAAACTTATAAGCGAAAGCGGGAAGGGTCGAAAAAAGTTCCACCGAAATGTTCCTTTTTAGGTGACAAAAGCTCCTTTTTTGCTGCCTTTGTGCACCATTTTATCGACCTTTTTGCACCAATTTTGCTGTTTCCCCCTTTTTCCACCATTTCCTGAGCCCCTAAGAGTCTAGAAAAATGGAAGGCTCGATAGAGGAACCCTTTTTGCTGCCTTTTTGCCGCATTTTTTGAGCCTTCCCTTTCAGCGGCCATTATCCACCCTTCTGACTTTGCCCTCACTTGGAACACGGAATTATTGAAGAGTTATTGCTCCATTTTTGAGGAAGAAAAAGGTGAAAAAAAATGAGATCCGAGAAACTTTTGACACTTTTTTAGAAACTCAAAAAGAAGCTTTACACTTTGTTTGAGGCCTTTTTAGGCCGTTTAGACTTTTCCTGTGTTTCCCCCGAACAACACGGGAATGAAAATCTCAAAAACATGAACAATTCGGACAGATGATGGGCGCCAACGACTTCAACGTCCGGACTCCCGAGTTTTCGCCGCGGATGTTGGAACAATCCAACGATAAACACTACAAACACGCTGAATTCCGATTCGTGAGGCTTTCGGAGCGGAGCAATCCCTACCTTCTCGTCGCCACCAGCGTGGGTTTCAGAATTTCGAAAGAGGGTCTCATGAAAATAATGAAAATTAAGGTTTAGAGTCGAGATTTTGATCAGTTTTTTTTCATTTGAGAAGAAGCGTTTCCATGTGAAAAATTAAATAAATAAGCGTTTTTTTAAACGGAGTTGAAAGACCCCTATAGGGACCACTTGAGCTTTAGGGGATGTGGGACCTTGAACCCCTATAGAGACCACCGTGATTTTTACCCCTATAGGGGCCACTCTGGAATTTTTAAAGTTGTAAAAATTTCCGATAAAATATTTTACAAAAAAAAAAATCACTACAACTCCAGGACGCGATTTTCGTCCACAAAGGCTATTGGGAACGGATGGAGAACGACCTGGCCCGAATCCCCGAAAGCACCATTTTGTTGGTCGAACCGACGACAGAACGTGTTCGGGTTGGAGTTTGAGAGAAATGAAAAGTGATGGCAAAGGTTCCAGAATGGTAATCGGATCTCGAAGGGGACCCAGGAGATTTTCCGGATCATCGACGCCGCCGTCCTCAACGGCGACGACGTCTCCATGCTCTCCTATGAACAGCGCATGACGGCCGCAAGGAAGTTCGCCCTGGCCCTTCAGAGGGTTCGTTTCGAGGCAATAATGATAATCGAATGGTAAAACGAAGTCAAATATGAGTGGAAGCGAGAGATCAGCTAAGCTTGAAGAGACGTTAGAGAAAAAGAGAAGAAAAAAATCGCTACACTATTCTGTCTAGAGAACCGTATAGGAAAGTAGATGAGAGATCATTAAAAGCCTGTAGAGACGCCAGAGAAGCTAGAGAACTTTTCTTTTCTGTCGGTTGTCTCATCAGTACACTATTATCCCTCGCTTTTCCTTTGGGTACGGATTTCTGAGAATAAAGCGTACTACAAAAAGATAAGGGAAGCTTAAGAGACCCCAGAGAAGCTAGAGAAAATTTTTCGTCTGGTGTCTCTTTAGTAAGCTGTTGATCTCTCGCCATTTTTTTTTCTGAGTTTTCACATGTCTCAGTGTACAGTCTGTTTAATTAGCAATAGGACACATTTGCTTCAAAAAAAGATTATTTAAACGTTGTTTGCATTTTTTCATTTTTTCATTTTTCGAAATAAATTTAAGGTGAACGCGCAAGTTCGGAAAGGCTGGGGAAATCGGTCGAAGATTATTCGGCCGCACATTTTGACGGTTGCTGACGTCTTCTCCTTCAATGAACTGGAAAATGTTGGTTTTTGATTTTCAATATGAGGAATCATGTGTTTTCTGTCGTTGTTTGTCGATGTGAGTAACTTAGGAACTCCAGAGCGGTTCCTATAGGGGTAGTGTTAGGGACCCCTTCACCAACCCCTATAGGGGCCACTGAAGCTCGCAAAAGTGGTCTTACGGAGTTTTAGTTAGGGATTCCTATAGGGGACATGCTAGTCGATAATTTTTGTAAGCTATAATTGAAAAATTAAGCGTTTTTAAATGATGTTGGAAGACCCCTGTAAAGACCACTTAAGCTTCAGGGGCTCAGAGGACAGACCCGAAACCTCTATAGGGACCACCTAGATGTTATCTCTATAAGGACCGCTTTTTCGGCTCTATAGGGACTGTTTTACACTCTAACCCCTTTAGGGGCCACCCTAAAATCCCTAAGAAAAGCCTCCCAAGTCGTCCTAGAGTGATGGTACAGGATTTTGAGAGTTTATTTTAGCTTTTTTCACTTCAACTTATCTAGCACGAGATGGGATTTGATCAGAAAAGTTCACATTTTCTGAAACTGCAGATGAAAAACGAGATGGAGCTGGTCAACTTCCAAAACGAGTCGCATCCGCTGTTCACCGAGTCGGGCTATTCGATGGTTTGCTCGGGCCTACGATTCTGCCGAGTGATCCGACGTGAGAAACGCGAAAATCCCGTTTTTGATTTCATGGCCATCTTCTCCAGAAGATTGGTGCATGGCCTACTCGAGGAGCCAGTCGTTGATCTACGCCTACAATCTCCAGAACAAGGCGATCGGCTCGATTTTCGAGAGAGACTTTGAGAGGTGAAACAAGGGGGAACTTTGATGAAATCACAAGAAGAAAACTGCAGAAATGAGGTCTGGGCGTCGTTCTGGGACACGGCGATGATGAAGGAGAACGAGAAAAAGGAGACGTTGCGTCGGATGGCCGACGACCCCCGCAACGCCTACGTATCCCAGTGCGTCTGGAAGTGGCAGATCTGCGGTCCGTTTAAGGAATTACGGTTTCAAGCTGAGACAACGAGAGATATTAGACGAAATTGCTTTGAAAATCATCTCCAGTGGTTCCTCAATCTCTCCACCCCTTGAGTGACCACATGAAAATTTTCCCTGTTCACTAGAACTTTGGCTCGGCAGGAAAGCTAAGAAAAGACACTAAAGCGGTCACTTAGATTTTTAAGAAAACCATTCTTTAGGAGTTAGCGGAGTTACCTGAGGCTCTTCTTGCTGACCTCTTAAGTGGCTACTCAAAATTGGCTCGTTAAATTGCGTCTAGAGCTTAAAGGGTCACTTGAATTATTTCTCAAAATGCTTAGATTTCGCCGCTAAAGCTGTCACTTCAAATTGACCACTCAAGTAGGCACTTACCTTGAAAATTCTTGAAAAGGATAGCGGAGCCGTAGAACTTGAAATCTCGAGAATTTTTTTCAGTGGTTCGGCTTATTCAAGTGGTCACTTTAGGATTTTTGAGAACCTCTTTAGTGATCCTCTTTTCTCTAAGTGACCGGTTTTTCCGTACTAACAAAGATTTTATCTTAAAGGAGCACTCTATAAGAATTACTTTAGTGGTAACTTAACTAATGATTAAATTTTCGAGAGGTTCTCTCAATTGACTACTTAAGAGTTTCCCTAGATATCCGGCGTTTTTTGGCTTGTCCTATTCAATTGGTCACTTTAGACATTTTTAAAAATCTCTTAAGTGACCTTCTTAAAACTCTCAAGTAACCACTCAAGAGTTTCCAAATAATAAATCATTTCCAGTTGAAAACACGTATGGACCGAGAGCGATCATGACGGAAGATGAGCACAAAGGCGGCCCCACTGTTTCTTCGATTATGGCGGCTGTCAATCACATTGACAAGCTTTGTGGCATCGCCTAGTGGCCACTTTAGAGGCTAGATTTTTTATAATAACACTCCCTTTTACCTCATTTTAAAAATAGATAACTTCCAATGTTTGCCATAGACCTAATTTCTCTAAAAAAAAAATTTACGTGACCCCGGGTTGGCGCGTCGCCTTTAATAATTTTTTTGGATCACTGTTATATCTCATGTAATTATGTTGATTTTTGTTGAATTTACCATTCAAATAAATATCGGTTTATTAAAAAAAAAACGATACCCGTGCTGAAATTGGTCGTTGCGTTCGGAAATAGGTGATTTCAAAACAATTAGTCGCCGAAAATGTTGGGATGAGTGAGCTGATGGTCGCGGTAGCAGCCTTTGATCGACTCGAAAACCTAGAATTTTTGAGAATAAAAAAAAATGAAGCTGATTTAAAAATAGTTAGGTCACTGCTAGCTCTACTTGAGCGGGAAAGTGTGCTCCAGCGAACTAACTTGAAATTTGTGTCTATTTCTATCTTTGAAACCGCTTTTTCAAAAATTGAAAATTGCTCGGACATTGGTAACGCGAAATTGACGTTTCTGGGCGATTCTAGGAATCACTTAAGTGTGCTGAGGCTACTAAAGTGGTCACTATAAATGCCTTGACACGTCCCGTTCGCGTTACCAAGGTCCGAGAGATTTTTTCAATGTCTGCCCTCTCTTTTCTCTCATTGCGATGGAGTACACTTTTCTTGGCATAATAAGCGAGTAGTGAATGGATTTCGTATTGTTCGCACTTAAAACTGTCTGACCCGTCTAATCTCTCTTTTCTCTCGCCGGCGAGGTCATAGAAACATGTGATAGCGAGAGTATCGGCGAAACGGAGAGAGAACAGAGAAGTCAGACAGTTTTAAGCTGTAACAAACGGTCTATGAAGGCTCGGGAGTGATCAAATTCAAGCGTCTGAATCCCTTAATGAACTCTAATTAATCAGAAGAAGCTGAAATTAATGAATTATCTGCGAGTTTCATGGCCATCCTGAGAGAAAGGCGGAAAATCCCATTCGATTTCACAATTTATGGGTTTAGGAAGTTGGGAACCGTTTCAAAGTGTCAAAAGGTACCTGGAGGCAGACAAAGTAGTCGAGGACGTTTGACGGGGTGGCGACGTGGGTTCGGCAGAAGGGCAGGCACTTGCCGCCTTGGAAGGCGACGACGCCGGTCCGTTCGCAGCAGGCCGTGTGGTCGGCTCGCGAACTCGCGCACTCGTAGGCGTGGCCCAACTGCGGGCCCGGGCACTGGTTGGTCAGGAACGCCGTCATCAGCTGAATTTGGACACACACATAAATCTAGCCAGTGAAAAAGGGGGTTTCAGATCAAAATCCTTATTTGTAGGAGTATGATAGAGGAGCTCCAGAGTGATCCCTATAGGGGCTACTTTAGGGACCTTTGGAGAGACCCCTCTAGGACCACTAAAGCTTGCAATAGTGGTCCCTATAGGGGCTAGTTTAGGGACCCTTGAAGAGTCCTCTCTAAGACCACTAAGGCTTGCAAAAGTGGTCCCTATAGGGGCTAGTTTAGGGACCCTCGCAGAGTCCTCTCCAGGACCACTAAGGCTTGCAATAGTGGTCCCTATAGGGGCTAGTTTAGGGACCCTTGAAGAGTCCTCTCTAAGACCACTAAGGCTTGCAAAAGTGGTCCCTATAGGGGCTAGTTTAGGGACCCTCGCAGAGTCCTCTCCAGGACCACTAAGGCTTGCGAAAGTGGTCCCTATAGGGAACATGCTAATCGACAAATTTCTGTATGTACTGTATGCATTTCCATGTGAAGAATTAAAAAAATAAGCGTTTTTGAATGAAATTGGAAGACTCCTATAGGGACCACTTAAGCTTTGGGGACTGAGGGGTCAGACTCGAAACCTCTATAGGTATCATCTGGATATAACCCCTGAAGAGATCATTTTTTCGTCCCCTATAGGGACCGTTTTTTTCCCTAACCCCTATAGGGACCTCTCTATAACTCCTAAGCAACTCGCCTTACAAGTCAGGAAGGATTGACTATAAAACTTCAAGCTTGCGAATGAAAGAGATCTTCAAAGCTTCCCTACCGTCTTATCATTGAAGGTGTCAAAGTTGCAGAGACTCTGACAGACGGGGCTAACCCGCTGCTTACGACAGCAGAGGTCGAGTTTGGCATTCGGGTTGAGGCCGGAGATGGCGCCATTCCCAGGGAACTTGGAAGCTTGGATCGGGACGATTGGGGGCGGATTCGACGGCCAGGGGTACGGCGTCGATGGCAACGTTGAGTTAGACTGAAATTGAGGTCTTTTAGTAGATGTGCAAGGCGCACCCTGATTTTTCTCTGCCGCATGCTATTTCGTCGTTTTCTCGCAGTGACGTGAAAAGATAACTATATTTTGGAGAGTCAGAGATAATTTTGAAATTCGCGAAAGTTGTTTCGAATATGGTATAACGCTATAGTCTGTTCAGGTTTTGAATGTCAAATCGTCGCTCAAGTTCCGCCCCTAATGTTGCGATAAACCAATCAGAGAGCGAGCTATCCACAGAGTGTTTGTGAATGACGTCATTGCACTTGAAATTAAAAACCTGAACAGACTATATTCAAGGATCATTGATCTACTGGGAAAATTATTAGTGGCCTCTATAGGATTTCGACGTTTTAGGGGCCACTATAGTAGTCCAATTAGTGGTCACTTAAGGGGTTACTGTAGGTGTCTAAGTGCTACTACTAGACCACTAAACATTTTAGTAGCCACTTTAGGGTTCAATGGATCAAAGTAACTGGTCTAATCTATTTGTTTTTCAAAAAAACACGGAAAATGTAGCCCTATTAAAGGACCATCATCGAAAAAACCGATAAAACATCGACACGAAGGATACTGTAGTCTTGAGGGCGGAGTCAACTTTTTGATTATTTCTGATAATTACTGATCAGACTATATACTCAGGACTCTGGCCGAGCATATCGCGTCTCTACCTTGTCTGCGCTCTCCACTAACCAGACACTTCTCTTTCATTATCGTGTCGAGACCCAATTTCTGATGCCAGCCGTGACCAGAGCTTTTTCTGTACCTTGGGTTTGATAATTTCGTGGCCTCGGTAGACCATGGGCCTCTGTAGTGAGCTGACGACCTGCGGATGGACTTTGGCAAAGTTTTTCAGGTTCTCCGACGGCTTTGCTATTCGGGGAGCGTAAACGTTGCTGGAAATTTATGATAAAAATTTCTTCGACGTTTTTTTTACCTCGCCGGCTTGGCGACAAAAGTTTTGGCGTTGAAAAAGCTGGGTGGGACCGGCTGTTCGTCAGGCTTTTGCATCGTCGCGAAACTGTCCACGGAATATTCGATTTGTGGGGTGGGCTAAAAAGCTGATTTTTTTTGAGGAGAAGAATGGTTTAAAATAGGCCAGAAAATTTAAAGGAGCATAGATAAAGGTCTCGAGGCGAAGAGCCGTTTTTTTCAAAATTCAACTTCCATTTCAAACCTTCTTGACGAGTTCCGCATTAGTTAAGTACTCGCTCAGCTCTCGTTCTTTCTCCTGTGAATAGGCGTTGTCTGGAACATCGTTAACCTTTTTTTCGAAGCATTTTAAACAGACTTGAAACAGTCTGACCTGTCTGCGCCCTCTTCTCTCTTACCGACCAAGAGCTCGGACCTTGGTAACGCGAATCGGAGCATTTCTAGTGACCACTTTAGGAGCGTCCGTATCCTTAAGTGACCCCTAGAACTGCTCCCCGGCTTTTGTTACCCAGGTCCGAAAAAGTTAGAGACTTGAAAAAAGCACGTGAACACGAGAGGGCACAAAGAAATCAGACTTTTCGAATTTTTTTTAGGTTAATCAACTTTCTTACATTAAAAATTAACCCCTAGAATTTCTTCCATTAAATTTTCTCTAACTTTAAAAACTTCAGAGTGGTCTCTGAAGGGGCAAATTTGAGGGCTCTCGGAGATTCCCCTCTAGGGACCACTTAAAGCTTGCAAAAGTGGTCCCTATATGGCACATGCTAATCGATAATTTTTATGTAAAGTAGAAGCGTTTCCAATAAAAAAAATAAGCGTTTTTAAATGAAGTTGAAAGACCCCTGTAGGGCCCACTTGAGCTATAGGGGCTAAGGGGCCAGACCCTAAACCCCTATAGGGATCACTTTTTCGACCCGCATAAGGTTTTTTTTCAGCCTTAAACCCTAGAGGGACCACTCTGGAACTCGATATTTTCCTCTCCTTTCTTCCTAAAAACCTTCTCAAGATAATGCGTTTTGTTTGAAATTCATTTTCATTACTTGATTTTGAAACTGAAATATGAAATAAACCGGCATAACTGGCGGAAGAAAGTAGGGGAATCGGGGTCGCCTGCATGCTTCTGGCGAATGAGCCGACTCGGACTGGGGTCTGGAAAATTATTTAATATTTTATTTTATTTTATTTGATTAACCCTATGAGCTGGCGGCTGTTCTATCGGCGGTGGCGGTCTTGGATCGTAGGGCTGAAAATTGTTCTTAAATATAAAGAATTTTTTTGATAAATATGCAATTTGAATCTTGATAATGATTCACTTGTATGCAGCGGAAGAACCAATTTTTGAATCTTTACCTGGTTATTCTGAAACAGGGATGGGAGTTGTGGCAGGGGTCCCAATGGAATCGGTATAAATGGGTTATACGAATCGTTTCGAACTGAAAATGCTAAATATTACCAAAAAATGACATTTATTAAGCTTAAAGCTTCAAAAAAATTAAAATTTCAAAACTTAAAATGAAATATTGAGTTTTTTTCTGAAAAAAAGATTCCGTCTTCTTTTTTTAAAAATTTTTGAAATTTCTGGTCGCATGTTATGAATCAGAAACTTGAAGAACAAGATTTTGCTTTATTTTTCTAAAGCGATATAGCGCGAGACGTTCGCGATGTCGCAGCTTGAAGGGAGCGATATCGCGCGCGCGGCATAGCTTTACTCTCGTTGTGATAAACTTAGGAAACGCCAGAGAGGTCTCTGAGGAATCACGATTTAACTATATCGCAGCGGATCGTAAACGATATGGCCAAAAATTTTTGCTGCGACCTCGTCAAAGTCTCGCTGCCATATCGCTCTTTCTTATAAGTTTGAAACTTGAAAAACAAGATTTTTCTTATGATGAAATAGATCAAATTGGAGAAAAACGATATAGCGCGAGACGTTTGCGATATCGCGGGAACATAGCGATATCGCGCTTGGCATAGCGTTACTTGTGACATAATTAGGAACGCAAGAGTGGTCCCTAGAGGGGTTAGGGATAAAACAGCCCCTATAGGGGAGAGCCTTTAGACGGCTAAAATCCGGGGTTTCCTATAGGGTCTGACCCCCTAAGTGGACCCTATAGTGGTCGTTCGATTTTTGTTATGACATTAAGATAAAAAATATACGTCGGGATCAAATAATGACGCTAATAATGCTCCTCCAGAGTGGTAACTAACTAAAACCCCTTCCGTGGCCATTTTGCAAGATTTCCTCCTTAGAAGTACATAACATCCGCCATAAGTGACAATCAGTCTTTGAGCCATTCTCCATGCGACCAAAACAAATCAAACGATTGACCGATTGGAGTCGTCGGCTGATGAACATAGGGAGTGGGGAAGAAGGGATTCGGCGGCGGAGCCAAGGGCGACGGCGCTACGGCCGATCCGTCGAAGAGCGATCCGAAGGGCGTCGGCTGGGCCGACGGCGTCTGCAGCGGTGGCACTTGCCAAGCTTGGGCCGGGAATCGGACCGTCGGTCCAATCGGATCGGCTTGCGGGCTTAAATGAGCCGAAACATAGGAGCAAGATTTTTAGGCAGGTTACGTCAAGGAGAGAGGCGGTAGGACTGGCGCAGGCTGAGGAATAGGTGATAATAAAGGTGCTGACTGTTGATTTGTGGACAAAAGGGGCGGAGACGGCGGTTTTTCGAAGGACCCCGCGGGCAGGATATGACGACGGCGGAGCTGGAAAATCTCCTTTTTAGTGTCTTTTTTAAAATCGAAATTCTGTGGTTCATTTTAACTATGTTTTCCTCTTTTCTTCGAAGCTCTATATGTTTTCAAATCAAAAATCGAATTCCATGTAGTAGCCCATCAACCATAATTTCTATGATCAGAAAAAAGCGATTTTTTGGAGTTTTAATAAAATTTCAAGCTACACGATAAGATTAAAAACTCTCAGGATCACGAAAACCTCTCAACATCGAACTAAAAAAACCCATTTGAATGCTTCGAACTCCAACTTCAACAAGCTTATTACTTAAGACTAAAAATTTTTAAAATCCCAATATTTTCTTAAATTTGAACTGAAAAATCATTATAAAAGCGTCAAGCTCCATTTTAACTAACGCTATTATGCTTATAAGGAGGTGGAGTAGTCGGCTTGGTCGGCGGCAGAGTGACGAGTCGCAGCTGATGACGGTCCTCGTCGTGGCTGCCGTTCGAGATGCGACTGACGTCAGGCTCCACCGGCGTCGGAGACGATGACGTCATCGGCTCGCCTCGCGGCAGAATCGTCGTGCGACGAGGCGGCGGCGTCACGAAATATGAATCAATGTCCTGGATGGAGCCCTTGCCGTCGGTGAGCATCTCCAGGTACACTGAAATACACAAGATACTATATTTCTGCATAATTGTTGGGATGGGAAGCTGGGACTTCTGGACGAGACCTTTAGATGTCTTTTTTCAAGCTGATTCTGAATTTACGCTTGAAATTATTTAAACAGGTCAGGGAAGATACCCAAGACGCTCAGAGTTAAAAGAAAATGTCTACCAATTCATTAAACATAGGCAAAGTCGAAAAGGGTGGAAAAAGGCTCCATAGAAATGTTCCTTTCAGGATGACAAAGGCTCCTTTTTTGAGCCTCTCCTTTTTTCATTATCCGCCATTTCAAATTCGGAAGATATGTGAAAATGAGATTGCGAGAATCATTAAAAATTAAAGGTTCATGAATGGTTCCAATAAAAAAAAAACGAAAAATTGAAAAATGCTGATTTTTGTCCATGGAGCAACTTTGCTGCAAAACGCGCTTTTGCCGAACTTTTCAATTTTTTTTTTACAATACTAGGAACTTCTGTATTGAGCTGGAGATGAGAAGATTTCGAAGGGTTTCTGGTCGAAACTTTGAAACTTTCTGGAGGCCTTTTCTAGAAGTTTGAAGGACCTTAGCCTAGACCTAACGGATAAACAACATCAACCTACTCCTGGCAGCAGTATTATAACAAGTATGACAACAGTATTATTATTTTTCCAAGTATACCGTAAGATAGATTTCAATGAAATTCTCCCCAAGGGGTCATTTATCTGGACCCCATAGCCAATACTTAAGAGATTGTTTAATTCAGACCCTTCCCTAATGAAAAAATAAGCGAAAAAGCCCTTTTCCTGCGTAAAAATCTTACTCTTCATTTCCTTGCGCATCGGATGCATGCCATTGATGTAGAAGCTGAAAATAAAAAGTCGACAGAAAAAATCAAAAATCGACCAACTTTTCTTTGGTGAAGACGCGCTGATTGTCGACGGGCGCATGGATGACGTCATCGACCGGCAAATCCCGTGATTTGACTGTGATTGGGTCGGGATTACGTCATGCAACGGGACAAAAAAGAACCAACGTTTTTGGCGCGGCGGACTGCGACGCTGGATTTTCAAAGGTTGTCCCCCGTCGACCAGTACCAGGTCTTCGGCCTGGAAATCTAGGTATTTCTCTCACTTTTTTTTTCACTAGATTTGTTAAAATTTACCAAGTTTATTCAGTTTTTGAGAGAAGATTCTCTGTTGAATCATGAAAAACAGGAAAAATTCTTTCTTACTTTCAATATTTTCTTTTCTTAAGAACTGTTTAGTGGCCCCTATAGGGAAGTGTTTTTTTAATCTAGAAGCATTTCCATTTGAAAAACTCGAAAAATTAACTCTTGTGAATGAAAAATATCAACAGAGGATTGATCGATCGAATTTTTATTGAATTTGTCAAATTTCAGATCTGTGAGAAAAAAATAAGAAACCTCTATAGGGACTTACTAGGGAACGTCCCCCTTCCGATGAACTTTTAATGAATTTTGCTGAAGTGTACTTTGGAGCCTTCTGATTGCAGGACAACCGAAAAATTCTAGAAATAGATCTTTTTTTCGAGTTAAGACGTTCCAAAAGCTTAAAATAGCGCCTTTTTGTACATTTTTGGCATTTTTTGCGGACTTTGAAGCTTTATAAGTCGAATAAAAGATCTATTGCAAGAAGTTATTTTCTTGTTCTGGAATCAAGAGGTCCTAAAGTTCATTTCACCGAAGTTTCATCAAAAAAATTCAAAGGGGGGTAATAAACGATCTCTTAAAAGTTAGTGGTCAGACCCTGAACCCCTATAGGGACTACCTAAATTTCACCCCTCTAGGGCTGCTTTTTTCCCCCTAACCCGTATAGAAACCACTCTGCCGTTTCTAATTTATGTCTAACAAGTCTCGTTCATATTATTAAAGATTGGATTAAGGATATAAGTTATCAAAACTTCAACCCTCCGACCTAATCAGGATCAATGGCACGGATTCACAAAGAAACATATGCATCCAGTTCGGAACGTTATTAGCCACCCCAGGAAGAGGCGCACACACTTCGAGGACAAAAAATCCGGTATTCATTAAAAGCAGTGAGAGAAGAAAAGAAAACGATGGCGCGCCTGAGTTATGCAACATTCGGCCGAATTTATTTGACCGCTTCTTTGGCTGGCAAATGGCCAAGAACTGAGCTAACACAAAAGTACGATTTCCAGGAATTTCTATGATTTTTTGGATTTGAAATGCGCTGAAACTTGGCTGCGACAAATTTCCTATTTAAAACTGTTTTTTGGTCCAAAATTTCCTATTTAAACCCTGTTTTTTGGTCCAAAACTTCAGGTAAAAAACGACTAATTCTTTGACTTTTCACAGTTTTCTGCTCAGTTTTTCAAGAAAGTACATACCAAACCATAAATTTGATACTAAGGTTGAACTATCCATAAAACAAAAATAAATCGAACCGTTTCTGCCAAGCCGACAAGCAGGACGGCAACAGCGGCGTGGAAAAAGCATCCGCGCCGAGTTCCGTCACTTGCCTTTCCTCCTAAAAAGTATTATAAAATATATTTATTATTGACTTGAATTCAGAAATTATTCAACTCTAACAAAACTTACAAAAAAATTCTAACAAGAACAAAAAAATTACATGAAACAAAATGCCGGTTTTTATCAGAAGGATTGAAAAAAAGGGAAACAACGGAAAATAGAAGAAATCACTTAGTTTATAATTATTCTTTGATTTTTGTTCTTATTAAATATTGAAAAAAATAAAACTAACCATTTGAAAGCAGAAGAAAACCGCAAGAACAATGGAAAAATTTATTAAAAATAAATTTGCGCGTCGGCAGGACGCATTGTACGCAAGCACACACTCATTGCGTACAAAACACATCGTCTCGCTTTTTTTGAAATTTAAAATTAAAATCTCTTCCAAATTTTTCGATTTTTCAAGTTTTTAGAAAATCAACAATGGTTCAAATGAAAAAGTATACTATTGAAATAGGGAAAAATAGGAATTTTCAAGGGTAAATTTGTGATCGAAAAAAACAGAGTATCGCAAAAAATTATTATTATTTTTTTGAAACGAAACTGATTTGAGAAAAAAATGATTGACAAATGTAAAATGCTAAAAAAATTTCATATACTCGATTCTTCGTAACTTTTTTTGGTTTTTTTCGACCCGGTGAAGGTGAAAAAAAGAAATAATAATAATGAATGGAAGGGAAAAAAAATTAATTTTTTTCGAATTTTTTTAAACTCAAAATTGTCTTCCGAAGTTTTTTTGAAGGGTCTTGGTGTGTCACTTTTTTTCGAAAAAAAGTATGAAAAAAATTCTCGAACTTCCGCGCCAGGTACCTTTTAAAAAAACTCAAGAAAGCTATTATAGTGATCTTCTGAAAAAAAAAGCTCGAAATAAATTTTCATAACTTTTCAAGACATGGGGAAAGACTACATAAATCAGTAAGAATTTGCAAAAATCAAGATTCCGGACTGAATAAGGTCTGGAAGTGTGAACAAGGCCTGGAAGGAAGAAAAAAAAATCGAGAATCGAGTGGAAGATTGGCGCCGGAGGATGGCAGCCACGACATGGGGGGCAGAAGCCGCCGCCTTATCTTCAGCCTGTTGTCCTCTCTTCTTCTTCTTTTTCTTCTTCCCAATCATTCTGGATCGTCCGTCTTTTCTCGATTTTGGCGCTTTTGGGGGAGGAGAAGGTGAAAAGGCATCAAAAATTGGACTTTTCCTAACCTCCCTTCCTTCAAATCGATTCGAAAATTGTAATTAATCTCAGTTTTCAACTCAAATATCCGCCGAAGAACCAAATTACTTTCCAAGAGGGCTGTCTTGAGAAGTTCCTTTCTACAGTGATAACTATAGTGAACTTTGGAAAAAAACTGAACAAAAATCATCCCCCTTGGAGAAAAATGAACACTACAGTTTCCAGACAGCTCCAAAAACGGACCCAGACTTTTGCAGTACAGCCTGCTTTCGATCAATAAAGGGCGGAGGCAGCCAATCAGACAAACCCCAAAATTGTTACGCCAGAGCGTTTCTTTGGGGATTCGGGATGAGGGTTCCAGCTACAAATGATTGATGTCTAATAAAAAAACTAAGTGGCCACTGGAGGGGTTCATGTGAAGCGTCAAGTGATCACTAAAGCGAAGAGACTTTTTTTAAAATAAGACATTGACGGAATATAAAGTAAATAAGTTTTCTTTCGGAACCACTCTCCGAAGTTTGTGAAGAGTCTTTTTTTATATGACACAATGAAAAAAAAACAAGTGTTATGAAGGAAACTCTTGGGGGAACCCCTCCAAAATCCGAGACTAAGTGACCACTTGAGGGGTATATCCTAAAGTGTTTATGTGGAGCCATATGTGGTCACCAAAGCAAACAGCCTTCCTTTTTCGAAAAAAAAAGAGAAATTAAAAAGTAAAAAGTAAAAGTACTTTCGAAGGGCATTCTTTGAGTACTTCCCTCTACAGCCCTAGATAAAGTGACCACTGGAGAGGTTTATAATAAGTCATAAGTAGTCACTAAAGTTAAGAGTCTTTTTTTATGAGACAAAAAACTAGTTTTTCTGAAGGAAACCACTTCTTTCCGAAATTCGAGACTAAGTGGCCACTTAAGGGGTTTATCCTAAAGTGTTTATGTGGAACCATAAGTGGTCACTAAAGCGGAGAGCCTTTTTTTAATGAGACACTGAAGGAATAAAAAAGAAAAGAAGTGAAAGGCATTTTTAGGGTATTCCTCTCCGAGACTAAGTGCCCACTTGAGGGTTTTATTCTGAACTATTCATGAAGAGCCATAAGTGGTCACTAAAGCAAAGAGTCTTTTATGAGAAATATAAAAAATGAAAAAAGCAAACTGTTCTGAAAGTTAGCAATCGATTACTTTTTCCAAGAAAACTTTGGAAAACCAAAAAAATGATGCAATTCCTAGACACCTCAAGAACGGACCTAGGCCCTTATAGTATAGAAGAATAGGCAAACCAGATCCTTCCTCTTCAGTCGAGAAGCCAAGAAAAAAACCGGCGCATTCTCGCCGCGAACTCTTTAATTATTCCCGAAACTCCATTAGTTTGCCACAACTTGACGCAAAGTCCTCATATAAATAACATTTTTATAACCTTAAAAGGACAAATATTTTTTTTTGTCGATTAATTTAAAGAAATTGTGACGAGTTTCGGGTAAAATTGCGCTTTTCCCGTTTGAGAGTTCAGCGGGCAAAGGCAAATCTGAAATTATATTTTTTGATGGATGAGAAAAAATAAGTTCAGACCTCGTTGACTTGAACCGGGCCGAAATAATAATCTTTAAAGTTTTCCAGGATTTTCGACGCATCGAAATGGTACTTGCGCAGGTCGCTACTCTGAAAAATGGGCTTAAAATTTTGAAACGAAAATTTAAAAAATTGACTTTTATTGGACAGATGTGAGCTTTTTTTCCGATTTCAAGTTCTAGAGGATTTCAAAACTTTCGGAAATCTCACAACCCGTTCCGAATTTTTTTCCAACTTTTTTTTCCTTATACTCTTTTTTTCTTCAATTAAAAATTTTCCATTTCTTGAACTCCAATACAAAAAAAGCGAAAAAAAAATTGGACGTTTTAGAACCGGAAAAAAACTTGAAGAATTCGTAGAAAACCTTAAAAAGAGGAAAAACAGCAGAAATGTATCAACAAAAGCGTTTAATTGAAACGAAAAAAATTAGCATTGTCGAATCCTAATCCTTTTTTAAAAGTTCAACTCCCTCCCTAATCGGTTCCAAAATGACTTATTCTCAAAAATTTAATCAGTTATGGAGAAAAAAACAAAAGCGACAATCTTTTCGACTATTTAGACTTGAAACTTTTTCGAAAACGGTAATCTCTTTTTTTTCGATTTCAAAAAACTTTTAGACATGTAAGTTTGAGGTTACAAAGAAGCATGATGAAAAACAATGAAAGTTTTTTTTTTATTTGAACTCGGGCAAAGTCAGAATGATGGATAATGGCTGCTAAAAAGCTCAAAAAAGGCTGTGGAAAGGCAGCAAAAATGGTGCATAAAAGCCGACTGAATAGCTCAAAAAGGAACATTTCTATTGAACCTTCCCGACTCTGCCTATAAATAATGAAAAAAGAAACTTGGGGGAAACCTGAACAATATATCGAGAATTCATCAAAGTGACGTGAATTTTGACGTTTTCGTCCAGGGATTCGTGTCGGGCCAGGCCGGCTTCCACCAGCCGTTGCTTCACCAAATTCGTCACCTCTTGGACACTTCAAATAGTTCATTTAATCTTTTCAGAAGATATATAGTCGATTCGAAACATCCTCAATAGGCAATTAAAAGCGAATAGAGTACGCCGATTTCAAATTTTTCGTTTCTGCTTTTAATTTCACAAAGATAAAATAGAAAAATTTCAATAAATTGGCAAAATTTTCACCGCTCCGCAAGCCGCGACGCAAGTTGAGTTATGAATAAAGTGGTCCCTATAGGGGTTAAATCAAGGTGGTCTCTAAAGGAATTTAGGATCTGACCTTTTAGCCCCTAAAACGCAAGTGGTCCCTATAGAGGTCGTTTTATTCAAAAGAAAGGTTATTTTTTCGAGCTTTTCGCGTGAAATACTTTTTCGCATAGTTTTCATGAAAATTACCGACTAGAATGTCCCCTAGAGCGCCCACTAACTAAAACTCCTATAGGGACCCCTTTTGCAAGCTTTAGTGGCCCCTATAGGGGTTGGTAAAGCCTAGAGGAGACCCTTCGAGGGACCTTAAGGCTGTCCCTATAGGGACCACTCTGAAGTTCCTAAGTAAGTGTTATTTGAAGACAAGCAAGGGTTCTGAGCCAACTAATATTTTGAAAAGGATTAGAAAAACTTTAAAAAAAGGCTGTATTCCCAAAAATGTTTAAACTTTGACATTTCAAAGTAGCTTTAAAGCTATTTTGAATAAGCCATCAAAAAAACCAACTTTTCGCCCTCCAACTTGGCGAAAAGCACCTGGGCGTTGTGTGGATCGTCGTTCATGATGTCGATTCCCTTCAGCTCAGCCATCAATGGGAATTTGAACAGTTTTCTGGAAAGAAAACTTCGATTTTATCAAAGAAAGATTGAAATTCATTATGCACCAGCTGCGTATTCTCACTACACAGAGTGTGATGGAGCGGTAAGTTTTATAATCTAAAAAAAAAGTCGTCTCTTCATTTTCCTTTACACCACAAGAGGGGCTAGGATAGAAGTCCCTATAGTGAACAAGATAGTGCTCCCAAGAGGGCTATAATTTAGGTGGCCCCTATAGTAGTTCAGGACCCACCCTTAAAGCTCAAGTGGTCACTAAAGGGGTCTTCTAAATGTTTTCGTTGTGACTTGAGAGACGTAGAAATGCTTCTTCTTATAGACTGCGAAAAATTTGATTGGCCTCAATATGGTTTTGACGTTCTAGTGGCCACTGTAATAGTCAAAATAGTGGCCACTACAGGGGTTGAAAATTAGTGGGCACTATAGAGTTCCAAGTGGTACTTACTAGATCTACTAAAACTACTAAAGTTGCCACTAATGAACAAATAGTGGCCACTTTAGTGTCCTCTTCAAGTAGTCCTTGGGGAGCCTCTATAGTGGGCACTAAAAGTTTCCTCATGAATTTATGACACTACTCGACTAAAGTGCACCCTAGAGTGGCCACTAACTGAAACCTCTATAAGGGCCAATTTTGAAAGCTTCAGCGCCCCTATAGGGAGCGTTAGGTGGTCCCGTGAGGAGTCTAGGAGAGCCCTTGGGGTTGCCATTCTAGGGATCACTCTAGGGTTCATAAGTAAAAAACGTTTTGGTCAGTTTTTGGGAAGTTCTCGAGGTTATTTTCCTTTTTCCACAGTTATATTTGATAAATATGGGCAGAATCCTCAAAATCTGGTGTCCCTGACTTCAACTCTTGGCGGACGTCGTTGAGGACCAAGGTGACCTTGGCCATGTCCTCGTCGGTGAACACCCACAAGACGCTGATCGTCACGTGGAGTTTGTCCTTCGACGTGAACAGTTTCGGCTTTTTGCACGTCTCCTTCAATCACGACTTCATTGACAACAACCGGGAAGGAATTTTCGTCTTCCCACGTGGTACGCTTCGTTTCCGTTGATTATGTGCCGAAACGCCTCGAATGACGTCATCACGTCGGGCAAGTTGCATGGGATCGCCACGAAATGCGTCACGCGCGCCTGTATTTTCTTATTTTGATTTCTGGAAATTCGTCAGAAGACAACAGTCTGGTTTGGGAAATCAAAAATCCTGACTTTTAATTCGAAAATTGTGAAATTCGTGGGAAAATTTTTCTATAGAGGCTCGCCAAGGACTAGTGGGAGAGAACACTAAAGTGGTCACTAAAATTTTGAGTGATCTAGTAGAAGCACTTAGACTTCTATAGTGAACACTAATTTTTAACCCCTAAAGTGTCCCCTATTTTGACTACTGTAGTGGCCCCTAAAGCCTCAAAACCCTATAGTGGCCACTAAAAAATTTCTCAGTTCTGTTCCGAAGAGAGGACAACATGCTGGGAGAAGCTCTAGTGACCACTTAAGAGGCCCCTCAAGGACCACTTGGAGAGAACACTAAAGTGCCCCCTCTATAGAATCCCTTATTTGGCGTTTGAGTGGCCACTTAAATTATTAGTAGCCTTAAACTCCTAAAGAGGTTACTAAATTTTAGCCTTATTCGAAGTGACAAAAAGCTAATATGAAGTTAGTAATAATGAAAATAAATTTCTTTTTGGAAAATTATTTTTTCGACTGCTGTCCCTTTAATAAGCCTCTCAAGGTAGATGCATAAGCTCAAGTTCGGAAATCCAGCTTAAGAATAAATTCTCTTAACTACTGCGCCTTTAGTAAGCCTCTCAAGCGTCAATAGTCCTATTAAAGGAGCAGAGATCAAATTTCCGATCACTGTTTTTACCGTTTTCCTCGCTTCGATATTGAACAACTCGATACGATCCATGCATCTTTGGACGTAGTCCAAGCCGCCGAACGAGGTGATTTCTAGAAATAATCTTCATATATGTCATTCCTCAAAACTCCGACCAGTCTGGCTTCTCTGTGATCTCTTTTCTCTCATCAGGAAGGACATCTTCTAATTTGCGGTCAAGAAACGAAGACTCAAAGTCAAAGGAAACCCTCAAAACCTGTTAAAATAGGCCATTTCGGAGCCTCGTTTTTCGAAAACTAGAAGTTTGTGCATTTTGAGACTTTCAGGACCTTTATCGGGTGATTCTCGTGGTCGATAGCAAGAGAAAAGAGAGCGCAGACAGGTCAGAAATTTCTACGAAAGGGCCCACCGACAGGTTCATTTGAGCCCCTTCTTGGTGTCTTCAGGCGACAATTCGTCGAGTCCTCAAGTTCACGACGGGCTTGTCCGTGCATTCCGATGAACATCCCCATAAATGCGTTCGGAACAAAAATTCTGGAGGGAAAAATTTACAATTAGTTTTCAAAATGGTTGGAAATCGCATGGGATGGCTCAAAATGTCGTGATTATAATGGAGGTTCAAAAATTGGTACCACTCCCTCGGCTCTTGGTAAAATCACCGGATCATTCTGAACGATGTATCCCTTAAGAGCTCTGAAGCTACCAAAGCGTTCACTAGAAATGCCGGGAAAAATCTGTTTTGCGTTGTGTTACCAACTTGCTGTTGCGCCCGACCTGAAGCGACTTTGCACAATTTCCCCTTTCTAGCCCGTTGAATGGTTTGCCACGACTTTGAAGCTTTCATGTGTCTAATGGTTCTGTTCCCTCACCGGCGATGTCAGAGAAACATGAAAATTCCCCTCAATGCGCGCGGCGTGTCTCTTTGTATGCGCCTTTAAAATAACGGGACTTCTGAAAGGGAAGCTTCTCGTAAGCGTTCTGAAGCTCGGAGGATAATCAAAATCGTGACAAGCTGGCGCAGAATGTGCTATATCACATCTTTTCATAAAATCCGCTCAGCGACCGCAACGCATCAAGCCATTCTCCATGCGACCTCCCCAATTATTCGATTACTTCGCCATCCATTTCGCTCCATTGCTCACAATCCGAGGATCTTCCGAACATGGCGTCATCTTCAAATCGATATCAATTTTTTCGCTTAATTTTTAAAAATTACCTGAGTGACTGGTTTCCCCACGGTTTTCTTCGAACTTTCGCCATTTTTTTCTACTTTCGGTTTTTTAATGTTCTCTGGAGCTGAAAAGATATAAATTCTGTTCACATGTGATGTTGCGCAAAAGGTCTCGAAGGGAAAAGACTTAAAAAGAGCACGTTTTATGCTCCTTTAAACAAAACAGCCATGAATCTTTAAACTCAAAAAAAATTTATGTGGGAGGGTAAACATTGAAAAAAACTCTTCTGATCTTTGAAAGCAATAATTTTTCGAAAAACTTCCTAATGGTCAGAGCATTTCAAAGACCTTAAAACTAGAGGTTTTTTTAAAAATTCCAAGAACAAGGAAAGTTTTTTTTTTTTTAATCCCTCGTTCCTTTCTGTCTCTTTTTTGGTACAAAAATGTTCATCGTTGACGAAACTCGGCGGAAGGAAGGTTTTTTTTTTTTGGAAAAACATTTTCTTAGTGAAATAGTTTGAAATTTAAAAGAAAATATTTTTCGGGGGTCAAACACAAGGACTAAACCTTAAAAAATATGATCATCATTGAGAATTATATACAGTACCGTCAGAAAAGAAACGAAAAACGGGTTTCGGTAACAACTTTCTTGGAAGAAATTTAATCTGTCTGAAATTCTGGTGACTGTTATTTTAAACACTCTGATGAAGTTTCAATTCACAGGGAAAAAACGTAGCTTCAGAAACTTTCAGGAAGACAAATTCCTTACAAGAAAGTTGGGACCAAAGTAGCTTTTTTCGTATCTTTCCTGAGGGTACTGTACCTTCAAAAAATGAGATCGATCTGGGATATTGTAACTTTCGACTTTTAAGAGTCCCTCGCTTTTTTCACAGGCTTTGTGGGCAATTTTTGAGACCAGATTTGGAATCAGCGGGAAAAAGTACATATAGAAAACTCGGTCTCATTCAGAAGTCACTCTGTGAGTTGAGAACATTCCATAGTAAGATTTGTGACCATTTCAGGCCCGAATTCCCTCAAAACGAACCAACAGCACAAGAAGGACCATCGTCGGTCTCATCCACCTCAACAATAGCGTACAAATCTGGCGTATCGTGACTTTCCGTCACTCTTTTCGATCCGCCGCTGAAAACAACGTCTCAAATTGGTCGGAACGGTCGTGTTACAACTGAACTAATGAATGGAATCACAACCACTGCGTGTATATCACTTTCTGTGATAATTCTCACAACTTTACACACGAAAAAGTCTCGGTTGGACCCGTTTCGATTCGATTCAGTTTGATCAGGCGGTCTCAAGTCCAAACATCAAACTTTCTAGTGAGATCAAGATAACGGGAGGCTTTATTGAATGAAATTTAAGTTTTTCAATATGCTTTAGAAACTTTCGCTGGAAGTTTAAAAAAAGTATTAAAACTTCAGTAAGATCTTGAAACGAAAATTTCTTTCAAATGTTAAAAGTTACATCAAGACGTTTTCAGAAGAAAATAGGTTTTAAACTTCAGAAATATTATATATCAAACAAATAATCAAAAAACTTCGAATCAATTTGAAATAATTGAAAAAAAAAACCTGAAAAAAATTCCTTTTTAATCGCTGAATAACAACTTGAAAAAAATTAAAAACGTCGAAAACTAAAAAAATATTATTACGAAGCAAAACTTCCGACTGACTTTTTTTGACGAAAATTTCGATGAAAATTCCAAGAAATAAGCTTCAATCATAGAAATCGGTTCAACAAAAGCATTATACAAAACCGTGAGAAAGTTTATGGAAAATACAAAACTGATTCAAAATTTGAATTGAAGCGAAAAAAAATTTCGATTCAATACCCGAAAAAAGTGGCAATTAATGAAAAGGGAAGCGTGGAACTCATAAAAAACAAGAAATATTCACTAAAAAAATCGAAAATGGATTAAAAAAATAGCGATAAATGTAAAAAGAATGAGTTTTTCTTAAGTGGCTTGCAAACGTGAGTTGGAGCGCGCTTTCTGTCATTTCACAATTTTTCCGCGAATCTTTTCTCATTTTTATATTCTTTATATAACGTTTTCATAATTTTAAAAAAAGCTTGAACAGTGCTCTTTCATTATGAAATATTAAAAAATTGCCATTTTCTGTTTAACTTCTATCAATATTAAAAAAATCTATTTTTTCAAAGTTCAAAACACAACAAACCTGTAGGGATTCCTCCGAAAAACGCACCGACCCACCAAATATTTCTCAGGGTGAAGTGGAAATGACATTCCTAAAGAAAACTTCTCAAACTGAAAATTCTTAAAAATCAGTAATTAAATCAGTCATCAACTTTCACTGTTTTTAAAATAAAGAAAACTAAAAACAAGGTTTATTAGGTCACATGAATCGAAAAATAAAACTGAGCAAATCAATTAAGTCACAAATTGTTTCTTGAGATGAATGAGGTTACGAAAGAAAAGCACAAAAAAATCACAGAAAATGACATGAAAAAAATAAAAAAATGCAGTTTTTTTATATAATTAAATAGAATGGGCGGCTTGGCGGAAAGATTCAACGACGTGGTCGATTTCCTCGTCGGTCAGTGCAGTTTGGAACATCAGCCGAGCGCTGGAAATGATAAAATTCCATTTAAAACGGTCGCACTTAAGAATGGCTAAACAAGCGACGCGGTCGCGTTGCGGTAACCAGAATAAAAATAATCGATTCCAGCATGAAATTTTTTAAAGTTTCTCTAGCTTTATGAAGACTACTTCCTCTTACCTTTTTTTAATAGAAATAAATGAAAATAGAAATGAAATATGGCCGCATATACTCTTATAGGCTCTGAAAAGCTTCTATAATTTAACTTCTTTCTTTTGTTTTCCCTTTTTAAAAAACCCAAGCGACCGCTTAAGCAGAGCACACGCCTCAATAATTCACCAAAGTGACCACTACAGTTTAAACAAGCTTAGGAACTCCAGAGTAGTCCCTATAGAGGCCCTTGAAAGTTCCCCTCTAGAGACCTCTTTAGCTCCCCCTATAGGGGCCATTAAAGCTTGCAAAAGTGGTCCCTATAGGGGACACGTTATAAACTTCATGAGAAGAATCATTTCCGAAAAATCAATGAATTAATTTGATTGAAAAACAGAATTGATTTTCAAAACTGAACAAAAGTTGCAAGATCCCTTTAGTGACCACTTGAGCTCTAGGGTCTTGGGGGTCAGACCGTAAATCTCTATAGGGACCACTTGAGCTTCAGGGACTTACAAAAACTGGCCCTTTTATTTCAATTTCCTTGGAATCTCTGTTCAAAGTTTTATCGAATTCCAATATCTCGACCTTTGCATCTTTTGTGACCCTAAATCCCTATAGGGACCACTTAAGTTTTACCCCTATAGGATCATCTCCCCCTACCCCCTATAGGGACTCCTTTGCGGCTCCTAAGACGCTGAAAGTGATGAAATACCTCGGCTTCAAGGGGAACAACTCGTCCTTCTCCAGGTATCTGGCTCGCGTAATCACAATCTTGAACTTTTCGAACAGCTGAAATGAACTCAATTCTTGAAATACTCTCGAAAATGGACGCTTCATTTCCGGACTCACCTCGTCGACTAGCAGGTCGAGTTTGGGCGCCGCCTCCTCGTCGGTCCCGTCGTAGTAGATGTGCTTCATCGGACTCAGCGGCTCACCTTCGACGTAGAACTTCGAGTCCTTCAAGAGGTACATTTTTGAATAGTTCTGCTACAGTTCAAGCTCAAAAAAATTAGAAAATGATATCTAAAAAGGCCTGAAACTGGGACAGCAAGTCTAACAGGCTTCTGGTGATCTCCCCCAAGCTTGAAAATTTTTTTTTTCGATTCCCAAAAATCTTTGAACTCGTCCTTGACTTTCTGAAAACCGCATAGGGTCAAGTTTTCCGTATTCTACGACCCTTGTATTTTACGGTATTTTTCGAGTCTGTATTCAGAAGTGCTTGTAAAATCAATAAGTTCAATCTGAAGGTTCCAAACTTTTTTCTTTTTCCTGAAAATTGGCCAGAACACTTCTTGATGTACCACGAAACTATCCTGAAAGTTTCAGCCTGCAAAACTTTCTCGTTTTTGAGAAGAGTCAAAAAAAATCCAAGAAAATGGGCTTTTTGAGACTTTGAGCCCTTATTTCTCAAAAACTAGGAAGTTGTGAAGGTTGAGACTTTCAGGATCTTCATCTGGTACATCAAGAAGTGTTCTGGCCAACTTTCAGGAAAATCCCAACCGAAAAGGAAAATGACCCCCCCCTCTCGTCACTGTCAGCACTTGACGCTTTCATAAGATCAACCGTACGATTTTGAACCCTTTTTAGACCTCCCCAAGATTTTTCCTCACCTCCAACGCCTCCTGAATCCTCTGATGCGCCTCGACAGCGATCTTCTGGACCCTCTGAACTCTTCCCGGGTCCTCCTCAATAATCTTCAAGCCTTCGCTGGCCGCCGTGGCGAGCAGCGGCGGCAACGAGGCCGAGAAGCAGTATCCAAGGCCGGAAACAACAAATTTCACATTTTTCCTGAAAATCCGCGGTACCGGAAAGCCTCTGATGGCCGACGACGTAGCTTCTGCCGACACAAAAACCGCCGGTCGAGGCGAGGGCGTTCTCGAGCGATCCCATGACCATGTCGACGTCTTCAATCGGCACCCCAAAGTGTTCGGTCACGCCTACAAATCGAATCAAGTCAATTCGAATAAGAAGACGTCGTCTATCGTCATCGGGAGTGCACACCGATCTCATTTTCTCTTTCTTTTTTTATAGTAGGACTAAAAGAGCGATAGAGTGTGGGAATGGCGGAGAAGCCAGTCGGCTAGAGCTCTGCGTCTCCTCGGCTCCCATCCTCTTTGGCTCGAAAAATATCAGGGCTCAGCATTCTGTTAGCTACTGTAACACACTGATTCGTTTCAAGACCATTTTCGAACTTGATTTAAAAATTCAGCTTTGCATTGGTTTTGGCTTTTTCTTAATTCTTCAAAAAAGAGAACAGTAAGAAGTCCATATCAATATGGAACTAGGAAAAAAAAGACCCTGAAACGAAATTTTTTCTCAAGTTGGAATCTATTCGCCATGGAGCGAAGTTGTATACGAAAATTCGACCGCTTTTCTCTCAAGAGTTCAAAAACTGTCGAGGGGCAAATTTTTCGCACCTTCACTATTTTGATGGGTTATATACTTATTAGCAACAACGTTTATTTCCAAAATAAAAACTTTTTTATTCTACTTTTGAAGCAGAAAAGTTATTTTTTCCGAAAATTCTTCAAGTTTAGGCTTCCTTATTCGCCAAAAATTCGAGCTTTTTTTCTTTAAACCTTGACTTTTTGAAGCTCACCCCCCTGTTAAGCTCTCTTAACATCCTGGAGTTCAGTTGGAAAGTGACCTTTCAAACTTTTTGAAGTCCTCACTAGCTTGCGTTTTTCTTTCTTACCATTTTTCAACAATGAGTTTTTTTCAAAGCCCCCCCCTGTTAAGCTTTTTTTAACACCAAGTTCAGTCCAAAAATGGTCTTTCCGATTAAAAAGTGAAGTCGCGAAAAGCCAAAGAATTTCCATATATCATCGGGCGACGTAAACCAGACCATTTTACACAACAAATTTTTCGCATCGCCGTATAAACCCACGTGCGACGTCTCTTATCTCTCCTTTTCTGGTCTTGAAATAAATTTTATCAGAAAATTTTTTTACAACTCTTATTACTAATTTTTTTTTCGGACAGCTTATTTTTGTTATCAAGGCTCCACGGGTATAATACCGTATAATCCAACAAACTTTCGAAAAACAGGTTTTTTACTCTTTTTTTGTTCTCCACAGTTTTTCCCTCCAAAAAGTGGAAATCATTATTTTTTGTAGGGAACAGTACGTCATTCTTATAAATCCAATACCGATACAATTTTGGTGAATTTCAGGGATTTTTTATAGTTTTTCTGTTTAGTTACTTTTTTTGTTGTGGTTTTTTCCAAAGACACCTTGAACTTTTGATCTTTTGATACTTTATAACCAACTTTTTTCCGGGAAAAGGCAAATTTTTCAGTCCAAAAATGAAAAAAAGAGGTTTCTAAAAGTTCTTCAATGGTTTTTGAAAGTTGAGAAATTGAATTTTTCCGGCAAAAAAATTTTTTTCAAAACGCATCTTGAAAAAAATTTTGGAATTAAAAACTTTTTGATACATATTATCCAAGAACAAGTACTTTTTTTACTATAATTTTTTTATTGAAAATATTCGTCTTTAGAGATACATATGAACATTTTTTTCTAAAAAAACGGTCCCTTTTTTTAATTAAAATGAAGTTTTTTTGAACCTTATAAAGGAACTTTTTTTCTTCTCATTGAGATCTTCGTACTGAATATCTACTTAAAATTCATTAAAAACCATCAATTCAACTAAAAAAATAATATCATTTATTTTTCCTGTCAGCCATGTGTTTTTTTCCCTTTGATTAACCTGTTTCGCCTCGTGTTTTTCGTGTTGACCTCATCTATATAGATGATTTTTCAAAGTTCACTTTTTTTGTTCGCTTCCTTTTTTCGTACATGTAGTTGTGTTTTTGTTATGAAATTTCTGGTCGTAGATTTTTTCTTATTTTAACTCGAATTAACCTAGAACTTTCTTTATTATTTCTTTTGAATATCTTATATTGAAAGACCAACTCTTCCAAGTTCAAAGTTGCAAAGTTATCCAATTTCACCTGAATTTTACACCTTTGCAAAGCCATAAAAACCGGCGTCACACCTCGAAAAAAACGGCTGCTTTTCCTTTCATTCCGATCAAAAAAGGAGCAGCTTTTCTCGCCGAGGCGTTCAGACCGTTTCTATAACAGACGGTTGAAAAAAGTTGTAAAATTTGCGGCAACACAAATAACGGAAAAAAAAAGTTTGGCATATAAAAAAGCGTGGGAAAGTTCCGAAGCGACGCATCATATCAGCTAGCGTTCCTGAGGAGATTTTTCTGATTCTTTTTTCGATCATTTTTTTTCATTTTTTTCATCTTCAAATTTTCAATAAACGCTTCTCTATGAACTTTCTTTCGTTTTTTGAGGTCGAAAGGTTTTTTTCACCTCAAAAAAGTTTTTAAGCGATTTTATAACGTTCCAAAATAGAGTTTTCAAAACAGGACTTTTTTTTAAATTTTGAGCTGATTTTTGAGATCTCAAATCCGAGTTCAAGGCTACCTGAACTTGACTAAAACCTATTAGAAATTCATTTTTTTAAGCTGATAATCACAATTTTTTTGAATCTTGGACTTCTAATCACCCTCTTCACTTTTTTTCCGAAGTCCCAAAAAAACGTTCTAAAAATAATAAAAAAACTTCAAATTAAAAATTAAAATTCAAAATAATATATTTAAGATTTACTAGCTTTTTTTCAAAAAAACCTTGCTGAGCTGTTTGAAAGAGCATAAACTGATTTTTTTCAACTTTTTTTCGAAAATCTGAAAGAAAGACCCGTTTTCAGTGTGATTCCAGGTCATGCAACACTTTCCCATCATCTAAATTCAAACCAAAAATATCTAAAATAATCCTCTGATCTTCGAAAACCGACATGTATGACCTCACCGTTCTCGTCATAACCACAAACATCCCTCCTCTTGTAATGGCGTAGCGGGGGATTTATGATGGTTTTTTCGCTCAATTCGAACTGTTTGCAGACATGCTGGCACGCTGTTTCAACGTGTTTCTATTCGTCCTACTACTGGCGTTGATCGTGCCGAAAAGCCATGCCGAAGCAAAGAAAGACGTGCCGACGTCGACACGGCCACCAGACGAGCCGGTTGGTCTTACTCATTTTGAACTGATTTTTGTCAGAAAGTCCACAAAAAGTAGGACCATAAAGGCTGTGGTCGCATGTAGAATTGCTGAACACGTCCACGAGATTCAAATCATACTGTTTAACTGACGTCACCCTAATTCTAATGCTGACGCGCGCAAGTCGCTCTAAAGTCGGGTGCGCTTTCAAAAAACTCGCTACGCAACCGTTAGCCATTCTAAGTGGTATGGTAAATCATGAGCAGAACCACAAAACCAATCTTCATGGAAACTTCCAAGTTCCAGCTCTCATCCGAAGAGATCACGGCGTTCATGAAGCAAGACTTCTTCACCGACGCGATTGCAACGTGCGACAACGAGACGGCGCCCAACCGCCACGCCATCTACTGCAGCGGACGTCTCCTGCAGGCCGTCATGGCCGTCAGGCTCTACAAGGACTCGAAGACGTTCCTCGACCAGCCGATCCGCAATAACTACACCGCCAATCAGATTATTGCCGAGTTTGACCGCCGATTCCCCGACTTTGACTCGATCACACGAGCCGACGTCAAAAAGTTCGTTGACGAACACTTTGAGAAGGAGGGACACGAGTTGGAGATGTGAGTTTGGCCTTTTTTTTTCGAAGCCATGGAAAATAAGAATTATCCTCACTCAAAAAAAATGTTTCATTCTTGTTATTCTGAACCCAAGGAAGAACGTCCATTGAACAAAACAAAAGTTGAAGTTGAATCAACCGAAAACAAGACATTTTGACCCAGAAAACAAAGTTCAAAATTTTTTCGATCAAGTGTTTTCGATTTGGGCCAAAGTACTCCAATCATTACACCTATATCGAAAATTGCCTGTTTTTCACATGAATTTTACAGTTGCCACCTACCGGATTGGGTTCCAAAACCAAAGTCTCTCGATTCGATCGTCGACCCAGAATACCAAGAATTCGCGACACGTCTTCACTACATCTGGATAGAGTTGTGCCGCGAAATGAGCACCGAGGTTCGAGATCAGCCCGAGCGGTTTTCCCTGCTCTACGTCCCTCGGAGCTTCGTCGTTCCTGGCGGCCGATTCCGCGAATTCTACTACTGGGACGCCTACTGGATCGTCAAGGGCCTGCTCGCTTCAGAGCTGCACGAGACTGCCAAGAACATGGTCATCAACTTTGCCTACATGATCCACAAGTACGGATTCGTGCCGAATGGCGGCAGGGTCTATTATCTGCGACGTTCGCAGCCGCCCATGTTCGCCGCCACCGTCTACGAGTACTTCCAAGCGACCGGCGACGTCGACCTTCTAGAAAAGGTCGTGCCGCTGATCGAGAAGGAGTTCGAGTTCTGGGTCCAGCATCGCTCGATTAATGTTCCACTAGGGGATGGGTCTTCCGTCGACATGTTCCAGTACAGAACCGAGGCCAATACACCCAGGTAGCTTATTAATAATGAAGGTCATTATAGTCTGAATAATTGTCTCAAATCCTCTGATGTCGAGGTACATTCTTATAAAGCTTGTCCCAGTAGCGACTATGACGTATCTCGTTCTAAACCTTCAGAGAAGTGTTGAGCAAAATTTCAGAACTTGAAACCAATATGATCTCCCTCGTAAGATCTTTGAGAGAAAATGAACCATTTTCAGGCCAGAATCCTTCCGCGAGGACGTGCTAACGGCCAAGAACATGAGCTTGCCGGAGAAGCGAAAGTTCTTCAGAAACATTGCCAGTGCCGCCGAGTCCGGCTGGGATTTTTCCAGCCGCTGGTTCAAGGATGGAAAATCTTTGGAGAAGATTGTCACCACCGACATCGTTCCGGTTGATTTGAACGCATACATTTGCTACAATATGCGCATCTTGGCACATCTTCACTCTGTGCTAGGTTTAGACTTTCTTTCTGACATAGAGGTCGTTTCTTTGATAAGCTCGACGTTCTCCAATGGGGCTCAAACTTCTAGGAGTCATAACTTTACTTCCAACTGATTTAGAATCCGAATCTTCTGGCTCCTTTCATCCAAATTCCATCAAAAAGCCTAAAGTTGGAAATGTCCCCGACTAAAAGTTTACAAGAACCATTAGTAAGGACTACGACGGATGAGCATCTACACTTCCTAGAAGAACTAAACTTCATACTAGAACGAGTACCCCAATATGATCAAAAATCTTCCAGGAAACCCGGAGAAGCACGAAGAATGGTCGGGACGATTCGTCGCTTTCCGAGAGCAGTTCACCAAACTGTTCTACGTGAGCGAGAAACGCGGCTGGTACGACTACAACCATCAGACGCAGCAGTACAACTTTGAGTTCTACCCGACCATCGCCATCCCATTGTTCGCCCAGTGTTACGACGCCTTCGACCAGAGGCTTGTCGTCGACGTCTACCGACAGATGGAAGCCACCGGGGCTTTTCAATTCGCCTCCGGCGTTCCAACAAGGTAATCTTCTGTCTCTCTATCACAGATCGAATCGATAATCCGAGGTCGCTCTAGTCACATAAATATGTGTCGGTTGGGGATTTAGGAAGTCTTAATTATCCACTTCCCTATTTATGAATTATGTAAAGGGTCCCAGTTCATCAAACTTTATAATCTATTCTCCATTAGAAAGACAAACCACCCGGCTCGCTTGAGGTACAAAAAAGCCGTAGTCATGTCCTCTACTAGTCACACACTGTCCTCCTCATCCCCTCTAGACCTTTTTCTCACCGATTATTGGGATCAAGATCAGTTCCGAAAATCATCTAGACTATTTTCCTTTAGATAATAAACCTCTCAGCTTCCCGATTGGCTTGAGATTAAAAAAAAAGTTAGTTCTATACTTCAATACCAAGAAAGTTCTTCTTAAATAAACTCTTCATTGAATCTTCCAAGATTAGAAAAGCCTCGAATTCTTTGAATAATTGAACTCTTTTCAGTCTCCAACAAAACTCGACGGAACAATGGGACTACCCGAACAGCTGGAGTCCACTCAACCACATGATTATCGAGGGTCTCCGGAAATCGATCAGTCCTTTGTAAGTCTCCAGAAGAAAATCACCCGACTTTTGAACACGAATTGTATGTTATGTTTACTGAACCGTTTCAATTTTAAGAAAAAAAAGTTAACATAACTACAATAATATTTACCCGCTTGTCATGAGAAAACGACTGATTTTTGGTGATTCTTGTAGAATGCAACAAAAGGCGTATCGTTTGGCGGAAGAATGGGTCCGTGTCAATTTCGAGACGTTCAATCAGACTAACGCCATGTGGGAGAAATACAATGTCGTGTCGAATAAAGTCGGCCATGGCGGGGAGTATGAAGTTCAGGTGAGGAGAGAAAAAATCTAAATGTCAAAAAAATCCAGAAAAATTGAGAAAAAAACTAGTCCGATGGAAACTTAAAATGTGCTCCATTGATAATGGCATTTTTACTAAAATTTTGAGCATTTTCCGCAGATAAAAACCATTTCATCGGAGCAGTTCGAATAAAAAACATGTGTAGAAAATGTGTAGAAGAATAAGCTCGGTTAACTTGAAAGTGTGCTCCAGGGATAATCAATTTTTTGGTGTTCCGTCTAAGAGATAAAAACTATTCATGAACTACATCAAAATCACTCATCATTGCTCATGTTAAAGTGGTGACTTTCGAAGTAAAAACACTTCTCTTTCAAATTGACACCCTATCAAAGCTTTTGGCCAAACTTGAAGGTATTTTTCTGATTGATTCTCATCATTGCTCATGTTAAACTCGTCAGGACAAAATATGAGTTTTTGAGGTTCCTGAGGTCAAAACTTGATTTTAATACATAATTTTCAATTTTTTTGTCGTTATTCATCCTCCCTGACCTATTGAGTTCCCACGTATGACTTCGAAGTTCTCATCCTGATTAATCCAATAAATTCTGTTTGTTCCTCCAGCTCGGATTCGGCTGGACGAACGGCGTCGCCCTGGACCTGATGAAGACTTACGGCGACCGTCTGGTCTACTACAAAAATCAGTCGAGCTCCCCAAGTTCGCCCAGCTCCACCGAAGAGCCTCCTCAGCGAGATTTCTTCGTCCGACTTCAGGAATTACGCTCCTCTAGCTCAGTAATCACATTTTCGTGCTCTCTAACCCTATTCGTGTACAATCTATACGTGTAATTATGCTTTAATGATGTTTTTCTGGCCCTTATTATGAGATTTAGCGTTATTTTGAGCCGAAATTTGAAGAAAGGTGGATTTTTTTTTGAGAAAAGGTCCTGAAACGCCAAGTTACAGTAATTTGCAAGATGATTCGAAAATCTGAAACTCTCTCTTTTTTCTACACTATTTCGCCTTTTCTCATATCCTTCAAAACTTCGGCTCAAATCAGCGGTGAATCATCTTTCGTTCACACTCAATACCACGCTTCATCTTAAAGGGGAAGGTGAGAGATTTCAAGATCCCGAAGAGACGCCAGACCACGAGAGCACCCTCGTTTCTCTGCCGTTTCTTCATACCTTTCCAATCTCTCGCTTTCTTCACCAAATTGGGTAAAAATGGGTAACCATTCCATTTCTGTATGTATTTTCTGTATGTATTGTATTATTTCCACCAAAAGAACAGAATCTTTCAGAGAGCTTTAAGAAATTAGAACGCTAATTGTCATTTGTAAATGTTTGGTCTTTTATGTACACTTTCTAGTCTCAATTTCTTATTTTTGAAATAAATCTCACCTCTTCCTGTCTTTCCAAGGACTCCAAAAGACCAGCTTTCGTCGACGAACACACGGACCTCAAAAATAAAATTTCAAAAAAAATATGAATTTCCGATTTTCTTGGTTCTTGAAATTCCTTCTTTCTGAGAAAGAAAAAAAACAATACAAATCGTCTGATGGTACCATTGCGACTATAGTAACCTCAAAAATCGGTCTACAGTATCACTTCGACTACGATAACCTCAATTTTTAGATTTGCATGAAAATTTTCGAATTTTTTTCTAGTCGAGCAACATCACAGCAACGAATCGAGTTTTTTTTTCTTTTTCAAGCTACAGTAGCCTCAAAATCGTTCTACAGTACCCAAACGACAGTAGTAGCTCTTCAAAATGATGTGAAAAACATTTTATAGATACAATAATGGTTCATCCACCTACAGAGTCAATACTTCTACAGTAACCAATATAAAGAATATAAAAAAGGCTCTACAATGCATCCTACAGTAACCCGAAAAAACTCGCTAAACGTGCAAAAAATCCTACTAGTAATTCACTATAAAAAAAATACAGTATATTTAAAACTACAGTAACCCAGCGGTTCTACTAACCTTGTACTACCAATCGAAACAGCACATATTGAGCTACAGTAACCCGCCGTTCTAGCAAGCTTGTACTACCAATCGACACAGTAAATGGTAATCTACAGTAACCTAGCCATTCTAACAACCTTGTACTTCCACTGGACACCGTAAACATTGAGCTACAGTAACCTAGCCATTCTAACAACCTTTTACTTCCACTGGACACCGTAAACATTAAGCTACAGTAATCTAGCCGTTCTACCAACCTTGTTATTTCACTTGACATATTGTTCTACAGTAACCCGCCGTCCTATCAACCTTATACTTCCACTTGACACAGTAACTATTGAGCTACAGTAACCTAACCATTCTGACGACCTTGTACTTCTACTGGACACAGTAAATATTGAGCTACAGTAACACAGCCAATCTACCAACCTTGTACTTCTACTGGACACAGTAAATATTGAGCTACAGTAACCCAGCCAATCTACCAACCTTGTACTTCCATTGAACTCGATAATCTTCGGAAGAGGACAGAGGTCAGCAGTGTTTACGTACAACCCTTCAACGACCAGGAATCTTCGAATTTTCGCCGCTTTTTTGGGGTCCTGAATTTGGGAAAAAATTGACTTTCCGAGTCAAGAAAACCTTGTTGTCCTTCTCTTCCTGGATCTTCAGAATCCGCTCCAAATCCTCCATATCGTTGTGTTTGAAGAACTCGACTCGGCTCCGAGACGCCTGGAGGCCTTTCTGGATGGCGAAGTTCACGCCTAGAACACAAATTCTTCAGAAGAATCCAGATTTCTTCGCACCTTCATCAGCAAAGATGATGTCGCCCTTCTTGGCGTAGGCCGGAATCGCGCTGGACACGGTCGCGAAACCGTAGCTGTACAGGACGGCCTCTTCACAGTGGAGGAACTTGGCCAGCTCGGCCTCGAGGTCCAGATGAACATCGACGGTTCCGTAGAAGCCTCGGGGACCGCAGGAGCCGACGCCGTACTTGAAGATGGTCTGTTTCGTGCGTTCCTGGAACAAGAAACAATTCCTTTATTTTGAAAGAACATGACACATTTTCCTTCGTGATCTTAAGTTACATTATCCCAGACCATCTACCAACCTCGTAGTTGCACTTGAATTTTGAACTTTTATTCGAAAACTAGAAAAATTTGAAACTTTCCCACCTCGATACGACTTTCTCCGATAAAGCTGAGGAAGTTCGAAGAGGCCATGTTCAGGTAGGTTTGTCCCTCGATGCTCACGTTTTTCGTCATCTTTCTGCAGATTTTCTGTCAAGTTCCGTGTGAAACCTTCACTCTTCTGTGGCTGTTATTATTTCAAAAACTCAACCTAGAACACGTCTCCAGGCTCCAGCTACAACACCCCTAATTTCTGAGCTCGTAAAGGTTCTACTAGATGAACTACGTGCAGAATAACAAGGTGAAGAACCGTAAGACCACGCTTTCAACTTGATCAACTACACGTCTGAAGTTCTAGTTCGCCAGAGGCGGTTTTTCATATGACTTAAAGTCCTTTGGTATCACCCTGTCTATGACTAAACAACCCGGAAAGTATTTCCATTAACAAACCCATCAGCGAATCTCGGATTCAAGACATGATGATCTTGAGGCGTTTCGGGGACCAATGGATCGGGCACCCATTCAGCGATCAGTTCGTCTTTTTGCTGAATCAAATCAGTTTTTGTTCAATAATAATCCTATAGACGGTTCACGGCCAGCTTGGGACGCAAAAAGGCGTGGCCTGTCTGCACTCTCCACGAGCCAGGCACTGTCTCGTGCATTATTGTGTCAGGACCCTTTTTTTTTTTAGATGGCTCAAGCCAGCCGTGAAACAGTTATAGCTATAGTCCATTCGCCGCGACTTGAAAGTTTTCGCCTGTCTGCGTCTCTGTGTTCCCTCGCCGGCGAGGTCATAGAAACATGGAAACAGCACGGCAAGATGAGAAGGCGCAGAGAAGTCCCAAGTCGCGAAAAACGGACTATTCTTCCAGAAAAAAACCTTTTCCGTGAGTCGATGTGAGGACCGATCCTTATTAGGCCTATTCATCCGGAAAACCAAATAAACGACCGTCAATAATAAAACACCTTCTATCGTTAAATGCAGCAAAGATGTCTGCAAAAAAAATCTTTTAAGAAAAAAAGTTTTAAATATGTTTCGAAAATAATTTGATTGATTGATATTCCCAGAAATCCCAAAAACTAACTAAAAATCCAAATTTCTTCTTCAAAAAATTCATTTTACATTTTCACTCATAATCACTTACTTAAAGAGTTCAAAATAAATGCAAACTCGAAAAAATAAAATAAAAAACCACCTCAAAGAGACCAGATAGCACCGCTAACACCATTTTTTTCTTCCCCTGGAACTCGCCTAAATAATCTAAAAAAATATATATTACTCGTATGAAAAAAATGAATCTTCGAAATAACTGTACGGCGCGGAACAGCGTCATGATTTCAACACTTCAAATAAGGAAAAAAATTTGAAAAAAAGTTTTTATTTAATTGAGATTTCATGATGAAATTATGTCGAGAATGAAATACAAGTGAAAAGAAAAGGAGATTTTTTTCGAATCGGGAGTGTTATGAAAATGAAAAAAATTAACAGTTCACTCCAGAAAACCTTGGTACAATAAATCAGGGAAAATTAAAATTTCAAGAAACATTCTTCAGAGCAATTTTTAAAGTAGATTTTGAGTTCAAAAAGTTCAGGGAGTGACTGAATGTTTTGATTGAAGCACAAAGTAAATGACACTGAATAAATTTAAAAGAGCTTCCTGAGTCGTTTCAAGGCTGAAAAATCGCCCAAAAATTTGAAAATCGGTGAAAAATATTTTTCTATTCACAGGAGTCTTGTATAACAAGCCTAAGACAAAAGAAAAAGATTTTTTGAGTGAAATCAACTTGAAAATATCACTTTTCTCAAGTTCTCATGAATTTCTTGCAATCGTAGGGATTCTTTGGAACGAAGTAATCTTAAATAATCCAAACAAGGGTCAAAAGAAAATGACGAAAAAAAAAATGAAAAATGGGACTACTCTATTAAATATCCTTAGAAAAAAATTTGATACAAATAATCAGGGACGATAAAAAAATTATTTTTTTCATAGAGCCACCATTGATAACAGTGATTTCATAAAAACCACTTTTTTTGAGGGGGGGTTAACAAAAAAATCGCGAAAAAGTCCATCGAATGGTCAAAAAAATCTCATTCTATTCAAAGCATACTTCAATGACCAAGCTAAAAAATTAACACAAATTCGAATCAATTTTTTCAAGTTCTAATGGATTTCTCACAGTGATAAAGGCATAATTATCTCGACAAATGCTTGAAAAGGGCCGAAAGTCTTTAAAAAACAAAAAATAAGACTAAAAATAGTCTACTCTGATCTCAAGACCAAGAAGAAGGAAAAAAAAATGAAGCGGAACATGGGAATCGCCCCTGGAAACTGACTGGCCAGAGGGACCGTTACCACGCCACCGCCGCTTCTCGCAGGAAAACGGACATTGGTTTGTTTGCTCTTTGTGCCCCTCGCCGGGGTGCAATTGTTCGTGATGTCAAGTGCACACTGACTCACTTTTCTGACGGCTGTTTTCAAAGTTTCTACTCTTTTCTACTCTCTAATCTGGTTCTAATTTCCACTCAAAACCTAAGAAACATCTAATTTCTACTCCAAATCCAGCTTTAAGTAAGCTTGATTGACTTTTACCATGAGTGTCAAGATCAAAACCAGCTCAATTTCTACTTCAAGTCCAATTCTCTGGTAGCAGTGGGACTTCTGAATAAGACTAGGTTTTCCAGATTTAGTTTTTAACGCTGATTACAAGTCTGGTCTCGAAAACTGCCGAGGAAATCTGTGAAAATAGTTAGAGGCTCTAGAAAGTTATGAACTAGTGGAAATTTCGAAAAAGACATCTTTAAACCGTTACAGGTATTTGAAAAGTTTTGGTTTTATTATAGATCAGAAGAATTCCGAAACGTCAATGAACCAATGAAGGTACGTGACAAGTAAACTTTAAAGAAAACATTTTTCGCAAAAAGGAGTTTGGAAAGGACCCAAAAACTGCTAAAAGGACAAAATAAATGAATAAAACTTCTATTGAAACTCGTATGTTAAAATTCAAAAAGTCAGTAATTTTTTTCAAACAATAACTCTTACAAGAAAAAAAATCAATCATTCTACTAAATGAATCTCGATTCTATTCGGATTTACTATGAAAAAAAATTTTCTACTATACTTTCTTCTTATTTACCTTTGAAAATCATCCACTCGTACATAAAATTATCAATATGATGAGAAGGAAAAAAAGTAGGAAGGTCCAAAAACAGGCGATAGGAAAAAGGCGTCTAGCCAAAAAATGACCAAGATAAGATGTCGAGAATGATAAGACAGCCTGCAGAATTTCCGTGAAAAAAAGGTAGGCACAAAGATCAAATTCCAATGTATAAAAAGTGCAGCGAAAGAAGTAGAAAAAAATAGATTTTTTTAGTAATTTTCGAGGTGGCTGTACAGATTTCTTTTTTTTTTGCTAACAAAGTAGAATTTTTTCATAAAACTTGGCAGAAATGCACTTTAGGACCTTCTAATTTGAGAAAAAGAATGAAAATTCTCGCAATGGATTCGATTTTCGAGAAATGAACCTTTAAAATCCGAAAATCACATACATAATTAACGGAAAAAAAGGGTTTTTGAAAGATTTAATCTTCATAATTCGGTAAAAATGACCCATTTTCGAGGACAGTTTTTTCTCTTTCTGAAATCAAGAGGCCCTCAAGAACGTTTTATCCAAGTTTTATCAAAAGTTCAAAAAACGTTCCCTTGTGGGTAAAAATTCGAGTTATGATTTTTGAAACCCATGTAAACTCTTCAACCCAAACATTTTTCAAATCTTTTCAAGCTCATTAAATAATTCTCCCAATAAATTTTCAGTATATTATGAAAAAAACAACAATAACAAATAACAACGTTTCAAAAACAAAAATAAAAAACAATTAATTACAACTTAGCCTTTATTTTCTTGGTTTTCCTTTTCTTCTTCTTTTTGATCTCCACGCTCGAATTCTGGAAATTATTTTTTTGTTTCCTCGGTAAAAATCGATTTTTTTCCAAACCTCTGTTCTTTCAAAACTTTGCACAGAAGTTCCCATTTTGAGTCTGAAAAAAATTAATTTTTTTCAATCAATGAGATTATGTATGATTTTTTTCTGTTGTTGTTTTTAGTCATAGATGTAATCGACTAGGCGGTGAATTCTCTATTTTTTTCTTTCTCATGTTATTTATCAAGATGAAAGGCTATTATTTTCTGGATTTTGGAAGTTTTTCTAATAAAAAAGTCGCCTAAAAGTTCACTGAAACCAAAAAATTCTTCATAATTGATCCGAAAACCCACCATTTCTCTCTTTTCCAATATCTTTCTTTTCTTCTTTTTCGTTATCTTCTCACTTTCTCCGACGATTGAAACTTCTTCTACGACCTTCTGAAGTTACATTCATAAAGAAAAAATCTTCTTGTTTTTTCCCACCATTTTCTTCAGCTTTTTCTTCACTTTCTTCACAGGTTCCACAACAGACAGCTCTTCAACGGGCTTCTAAATTTAAATTTGGAATCATTTCTTGAAAATATCAGTTATTCAGGGGTTCTACAGTTCGTAAAAAAATTCAAACTAAAATTGAGAATCTCTGGTCGCACTGGGAATGGCTCCATGGGACGCTGAGGGGGCGTGGCGTGTCTGCGGTCTCCACCAACCAGGAACTATCTCTTTCTATTATCGTGTCAGGACCCTTTTTTGGATGGCTCAAGCCAGTCGTGAATCAGCTATAACAGCCGACGTGATTATTTTAGAAATGCGCCCGACTTGAAACGAATTGTTAGGGAGTCTACTAGGAAACTCGGCTCTAAGTTTTCGATTTTTAAGGCGCAAAAATTTATCGGAAATAGCTTTTTTTTCAGAACAACTATGTACAGTTAAAATCCAGCCACTACAGGGGTAGAAGCCATTTTCGCAATTTTTCTTGGGAACTAAGAAGAATCAGGCAGATTCTACTGTTTATAACTGTCACCAAGATTTATCTACTGTAAAATTTTGAACCTCAAGGAAGAGCCTTAACTCAAACCGAAGCGCGACCGCAAAGCGCTGAGCCATTCCACATGACCCCTCGAGTCATAGTGGAAATTTTTACCTTTTTCTTGAGCTTCTTCTTCTTTTTGAGAGGCTCGGACTCTTGATTCCCAGCCTTCGAGGAGTCAGGAGAGCTCATTTTCCGTTTGATCTTCCCAAAAAGGTTGGGTGAGAGTAAGTCGAACTTCTTCTCGACTTCAGAATCGTCAGATAAGTTGGGACTTGGTCCTTTTTCGGTTTTCCGCTTCAAACTTCCGAATAGGTTAGGCGACAGTAAATCCAAGCCATCAGAATTTTTTCCGTCCTTCCCCGGATCAGAACTTCCAGGAGAGTCGGTTGATCTCGAACTTTTCTCGACTTTAAGCTCGCTCTTTTTCCCAAAAAGGTTTGAAGACAGCAAATCGGTCTTTTTGTCCGTGTCAGAGCCTTGAGATAGTCCTTTTTCGGTATCATAGCCTTCATTTTTCTTCTTCAAGCTCCCGAAAAAGTTTAAAGATAGCAAGTCAGACTTCCTGTCCATTTCAGGACCTTTTTTGGTAGCTTCATTCTTCTTCTTCAAGCTTCCCAAAAAGGTTGGGTGACAATAGATCCGACTCTTTTGATTCTTCAGAACGGCCAGGAGTCTTGAAATTGAAATCGTCGGAGAGGAAGAAATCCAGGTCGATTTTCTTGCTTTTTGAAAGAGCTTCTTTTCGGGGTTCCTTAGAAGGTTTGGGAGTCTGAGTAGAAGTTCCGGGAGACTGGAAATCCATCGGAAAAGGATGTTCATCCCGTTTGACCGCAACTCCCAGGGCTTGTGAAGGCTTCGATTCGATCAGGAGGTCGTCCAGGATTTCTTTTCTGGAAAAATTGAAGTTGCACGAAATAAATCAGAAAAAGAAGCTGTGATTTAAAAAAATGTTTCATTAGCTTTGATTTGATACCAAATTACCCTCTCAAAAATCCTCACTTGAACTGCTCCATCTCCATCTGATCCTGTGCCTTCTTCATGTGCTCCTCGGAGAACTTGAGCAGCGACGTCGCCACTTCCAAAGACTTTCCCTGGGAGCTCAACTCCTCCGTGAGCTTCTTGAACACCTCCAGCTCCTCTAGACGTTCGGGGAACCTATTTTGGGCTCATTTTGAGATTAATCAGTTTTTCGTATACCTTGAGTCAATTTGAACAAGGTATTTGGAGATTCTTTGGAAAGCCTTGGCCATAAATTCGGCCTCCCTTCTCACATGTGAATGGATTTCCGAACAGAGGGCAACAATGACCAGGGTTAGGTTTTGCTGGAAAGAAAGGTACACAAAATAGATTTCAGAGACTTTCTGAGCGATATTTTCAGTTTTAAAATGTTGATATCAAGTTTTACAAGAGTCTAGGTTACTGTAGCAACACTCTTTCGCTGCAAGACCTTTTTTGAAGCTTTTAACAGAAAAATATAGTTATACTAACTGAAATCGAACGTGTTCTTACTTTTATTTTATCATTTCAAAAATTCATCGAACTTTTTTGAGCGCTGTTTTCTATTTTGAAGAACCTCAAAAAAAGTTTAACCCTTTTCCGCCACAATTTTTCAGTGAAAAGGCTTCTTAGAAATACCAGAGTGGTCCCTATAGAGGTCGCTTGGAGTGTCCCTTTTAATGAACCACTTTACCAACACCCCTCGAGGGGCCACTGAAGCTTGCAAAAAAGATCTCTATATGGGTTTCAGTTAGTGGCCCCTATAGGGGACATGCGAACCGAACTCTAGCCGAAGAAGCATTTCCATGGGAAAAACTGAATAAATAAGCGTTTTTGAATGAAAATGGAAGGCCCTATAGGGGCCACTTGAGGTTTAGGGGCTAAATAGTCAGACCCTGCACCCCTATAGGATCCACCTTAAATTCACCACTAGAGGGACTAGTTTTTCGGCTTCTACGGGGGGTTTTTTTTCCCCTAACCCCTATAGGGGCCATTTCTATTAAGTTTACTGTAGAAAGAATGTTTTTTTATTTTTATTTTTTTCGAAGATTCAATGATTCTTTGAAGCAAGGGAATATAGTAATATTAACTGGATGAATTCTCATTTAATTGAAAAATTTTCGAATTTTTTTAATGTTTATCGAAGCTTTTTGTGATATTTCAATTTTCGAAGAAACATAAAATTTTTCTAACTTTTTCAAAAACTTCCCAGGGTTAGAAAATTTCAAGCAAACCCGCGATTATTCAAGAAAGTTAACTTATACCAACCCAATGGCCGAGTTCCAAATAACCCATCGAACTGTGAGCCGTCTTCAAGCAGTACTCTTTGATCTGGAAACCGAAATTCTTCAGAAATTTTTAACGAATAACCTTGGACAAGCAAAAAAGACGTCGTATGTAAGCACAGCCGACATAACGCAGGAAGTTCTGCGAAACCGTGTAAGTTTCTCCGCCCGTAGGGACGCATTTCTAAAAAAATCCTCAAGTACTTGAAATATTTGGGAAATTCTTAGGACTTTAATATAAAAATGTAAATTGCTTCCAGGAAACAAGTTGAAATTTTTTTAATTTCAAAAAAACAACTATAAATTTAAAGAAGGTCTTCTTTTTAAATTATTTATTTCAGAACATTATTGAATTTGTTCTTGTAAAATACTGAGAACAAATAAGTCCTCGATATTTTTCCTTCTTCCATGATTAAAAAAATCTTAGGTTACGCATTTTTTTCTCATGGATTTTTACATAGGAACATCATACAAGTTTCCAAAGAAGAAAGGCTCGAAAAAAAGGCAGCAGAAATGGCCTTTTTATCTGCCTTTTGTAGCCACACGAGTTGGAAATTAAGTTAAAAAAACTAATTGAAACTAACTTTCAAACTGAAAAAAACAACGAATTAAATGGGAGATGAAAATGACTACGGTTTAAAAAAAGTGCGGTAGAGCGCAGTTTCTCTTCAGCTTGAATAAATTAATGGATTGAAAAAAAAATTTTTTTAGTGCATTGATGGGTGTTTTAGCCGATTCAAGGCTAGCGTGAGACTCTAAGGGGGCATGGGCTGTCTGCGCTCTCCACCAACCAGGCACTGTCTCATATATTATCGTGTCAGGACCCATTTTTGGATGGATCAAGCCAGGTTCCACACTTTTGACTCCAAAAAAACCTTCTGAACAAGGGCCAACTTCTTGAGCAACGTCGAGTTGTTGTACTTCTGCATGGCGCGTCCGAGACTCCGGAAGAAACTCCAATATTTCTGATGTCTTTGCGGAGCGTTTTGCTTGTAAACGAGTGCCGTATGGAGGGCAAAGGCTTGTAGGCACATTGGCTTTCTCATTTGGTCGGCCTGGAAGAGGAAAATCAACTTGGAAACAATTTTTTCATGAGGAAATGAAGGCTCAATCGGATAAAAAAATCAAGTGCGAATCAATGAATTGAAGCAATTTTTCGAAAGAAAGGACTTTTTTTCAAAAAAAGCAACTATTTAAAAAAATATCAAAATTCGACTTTTTCAATAAAAAAAAGGGTGTCAAAGTCTGAAAACCGCCTATTTAATTTCTCTATTTCGAGTTCGTAATTCGCAAAAAACTAGGGGTTTTTGAAGGTCAAGTCTTTGACTATCGGGTAAAAAAAATTCTGGCCAATTTCCAAAAAATTTTCAGCCGCTTTTTCAATTGGACTTCCTGGTTGGGAGCCGGGATCATGGGCAAGGTCGGAAAATTGGAAAAAGGTTACATAGAAACCTAGCCCGAGATAGTTGAGTGTGATTTTTAAACGCGGATTCTGACTTCCGAACAGTCGAAGTTTGAAAAAATATGAGTTAGACCCAATTTTACAAGAGGAATAGAAACGAGTTGTTGGCAAAACTGATTTTCGCTTCTTTTTTCACTACGAGTTCATTTTCTTTGAGTAAAAAAAGTAACTGGTTCTACACACCAAGCACTCGATGGCGAAACAGAAGAAGATTGGCCGCCGAAATGTCCTTGGTCGGCTCGTTGTTCAGCAGCTGAGAGGGCGGAGCCGCGCAGAACTCGTCGATGAACGCGACGAGATCATCGTCGGCTTCACTTTCCATTCCAGAACTTAAAAAAAAAGAAGAGGTTCAACAGTAGCTGAAAAGGAGCTTTTTTTATAAAAATTGCTTTGAAAGAGTTTTCAAGAAAGGGATCGAAAAGATAATGATCATGAAGAGTTCTAGAAAAGGAAGGAATAAAAACCTTTAAAAGGTCATTTTTCTTGCAAAGGTGAGTAAAATGAGCTTGAAAAAAACTGTTTAGAGGTATTTGAAAAAAAAGCTATTTTTTTCTTTATTCCAAAATTTGCTCGAAAAAAAAAAAATATTCACAGATGGTCATGCCAACATACGCCAAACTCAATAAAATTCAAACATTTCATCAAATCCATTTATAGAAAATCTCTGAAAACTCAACGAACGCGGCAATAACAACAAGATCAACAACAAAAAAAATTCTAAAAAGATGAATAATTATCGCCTCCGAAGTTTCTGCTGCTGTTTTGTCTCAGCGCTGGGCGGTCGGAGAAGCCTTGCCGCCCTGAGGGACATGTACCGCATGGCGTCTTCTGTGTTCAGCTTCAGAATGTCACAGCCAAGACCTTCGAGGAGCTGGAAAATAGTCGAATAACTCTTTGGTGTGACATTTTAAAGAAAGATATTGAATTTCAAGGGTGCAATAAAGTAAAATAAATTGAATAAACGGCTTTGGAGTACTTGCGGCCTTTTTCTGCAAAAAAAAAAAATCATTTTCTGACTTTCCCTCCTTGTATTTTTTTTTTTTTCCATGAATTTCCATTTAATTTTCCTGTTTCGTACTTTCATAATGAAAAAAAATGAACCTTTTCGAGTTTTGACGGCGGATAGTTGAGCGCCATTTGCCAGCCTGTGATGGGAATCAGATGACCGGGGGCTGAAAAAGAAAACAAAATCCTCAAATCTAGATAGATATCTGGCTTGTGCGCTCTATCGCACATCATTCTCCACGCTTAAAAGCTGGCTTCATTTCAACATATATATAGAGCCACGGATATTTCACTCGTTTACAGAGCTAATTTTAGACGATTGGCGATACATTGGCTTTTCATTTCTGCCTGAATATGTTTGTCATATTAAAGGCGCATGCAGAAATGCAAGAGACGCGCATCAAAAGGAAGAATTCTACGGTTCGGTCGATGTAGAATGTTGGACAAGCTACCCGCGAGAAGCTCGAAAACAGGCAGTTTAGAGTATCTTTCATTCAGCCTACGCATAAATCCTGGGAATCTTTAGGGGGAAACTCGTTAGAAATTGGGTCCTAGGCAACAAAAATGGTGCTTTCAAAGCCGATGAAATTTGCTTTGTTCATAGAAAGGATATTTCTGAAGTCACTCTTTTTTTCACCCTTCATGAATATCTTCTAAAGTACAGAAACGAACCAAGATGAAGAGCCAAGGCCAACGTATATGAAACAAATCGATCCCGTTCAGCTTTGGCCAAACGAATTCTTTCAGGACCTTTTCCATTGAGACCACGGTTGAACTCCGATTCTGAATAATCGATAATCCATCAAACAAAAATCTAACAATCTATCTAACTGAAATCTAACAAAATAATAATAACAAATATAAAATTGAAGATTTCGTGAAAAAAAAGTCACGACTGTGACGAAATATTCTAGTGAAAAAATCTGCGAAAGTAATTGAAAAAAGTACCCAAGAAGAATTCGGTTTGGATTTTCTGCCTCAGAAGGCTCGACATTTTCAGTTCGTTCAGTTCTTTTCTCGAGATCGTGCCTTGCTTTTCCCATAGCCTAAAAAAATCAACTTATTATTAATTTTTTTAGATTTTTTTAAAAAAATCGAACTAGTTCAACGGAAAAGATCGAAAAAAATTGAACAGTTTGAACTAGCTTTCCTGATGCATTTGCTTATTTTTTTATCGATAAAAACGATTTGAAGTATAGTTTAATGAAAAAGTCAATTCATGAATAGTGTCGAATCTTTCTGAAGGAGAACAATTTCATTCTCCAACTTTCCTTTTCGGTGATTTTACTTATCATATACGATAAGAAAATACCTTTTCATTCAGCCCTCGTTTGACAGAAAACATCGTACCTTGGTCACTTGGAGATGACTATGAGAGAAACCTTTTTTTTTCGAATTTCTCCATAATTATCCCGAATTTGAACGCAAAAAGAGCAACCTTGAGCAATTCAGCCATCGTAGAGAGCAAATAATAGCCAGCGGCTCTTTTGGTGTCTTGTTGATTTGACAAAATCGGGATGATAACTTCCGGAACTCCTAAAAACTTGAAAAAACGTATCAAAAAACTCATCTATTTAGGAATTCGATTGGAATCAACGAAACTTTTGAGCAATTTGGAGGAAAATCTGATATTTCTTTGAATTATTATTTTTTTAAGCGCTCGATTATTAAATCACTAGAAAATCGACAAAAATGCATTTTTCAAAAATTTGAAGCCAAGATTATAATAAACGCTTGAAAAAGTCGCTAGAAAATTCCGCCCAGTTCTTGTAAAATGTGAAAAAAAAACTGTCTCGCTTCCTTAAAGAATGAGGTATTCACAAAGGCAAATTCCAAAAGGTCTCAAAAAGAACCTTTGGAAAAAAGGACTTAAAAAGGTCTCAAAGTCGCCTTCTCTTTCTAGACCTTTTAAGGAGGTTTCAAAAAAAAGGCGGTAAAAAGGTGGGAAAAAGAAGATTCCAAGAAACGTTTTGACACCTTTTTAAGAAACTTAAAAAGGAGCTTTAGGCTCTCCTTCTTAAGGTCTTTTAAAGTCGTTTGGACTTTCTCTGTGCATCAAAAACTTTAAAGTTCGGGATTTCTAAAAATGACCAACCAATCGAAATTCCACAACTCAAAACTATGATATTTTTCAATTTTCTCAGCAAATGTCCCACCTGCGGCGAGCAACTCCTTCTTTTTCTTGTCCTTGAACAATTCCAAAGCGTCGTCAGAAACAATTTCGATTTCCTCATCACTGATAAACGTGGACAAAGGATAGATATCTCTGGCCAGTTCCGCCTGGACGGCCGGCGGAAGGATCGAACTGACGGCCTGAAAAGTCAGATGAGAAAAAAATAATTCATTTTCAAGGAAAGAGGTAGAAAACGCCAACAAAAAATCCATTATGAGAGGATTTTAAAACGAATATTTTTCGTAAAATTGAGAAAAATTTTCTAATCTTCCTGAAGTCTCTAATCTTTCTGAAGGTTACCACAGACAAATGAAATGAAAGCACTTTAAAAAAAAAATAAAAAAGGGAAATGAAGTATCTAAGATTAAATTATTCAACTAACGAATATTTTTCAATAAAATTAAGACCGAAATTCTGAGATCAAGGTCCCAAAAAGGCTCGAGAATGGTCGCAAAACAACTGTTCCGCCTAAAATTTGTCTTTGGAAAGGCTATTTCGCACTTCTTCTAGTTATAACTCAAGGCTATCTTCTGTCAAATGAATAGTTTTTCTATAAATAGCTCATTTTTCGAGGCTATTTTCAAAAACCCCTCGAAAAACCTTATTGATCAAGGAGATCTGGTCGACTTTGATGTCCTCGTCCTTGATGTTGGAATTGGAGGCGAACGCCGTCTTTCGCATCTCATCAAGAGTTTCCTGAAACAGAGAACTTCATTTGATGAATCCCTGAACAATCGAAAACCGTCTTGATGGTTCGGCGGACGACGGCCTCCTGGATTTTAAGTTTTTTCGTCGAACCAAAGTTTTCGGTGAGTTGTCGTCGTTTCTCCGCCCATTTGTCCGATTTTATCGAATAGTCCTTGTCGTAGTTGGTCGGCAACTTCCTCCTGGATTTCAGGATTAGTCTTCTTTTCAACACTCTTCGTGAAGAAGAAAAAAATTCGTACGAAAAATCTTGAAAAAAATTTTTTTTTCTCAGAATTTTATGGTCTGTTCGAAATTTCCTTCCGCAGTTTTTGAAGGTCTGGCCAAAAATATTCCTGTTTTAACTGAACTTATACAAGGCTTGAAAGCTTCATTAATAAAGTTCAAGAGTAGAAATCCATCAGAAAATTTGTGAAAAACTCGATAATCCGAAAATCCCAAAAATCAGGGTCGTCTGAACTTGGAGCTTTTTTTTATTCTGGGTACTAGATTTAGAGTTGAGCAAGAGATGGTACAATGAACTTTAAAGCTTTCGTTGAACCATAAAAATGGGTTCAAAAACTGTTTCCTAGCGTGAATCGACCAATTTTTCAGTTTTGGAGATTTCGTTGATTTCAGGTCTCAGGCTGCAACTTACTAGAAAATTGAGCTACTAATTTTTTTGGGAACTGGACCCATATGAAACAGCTGTAGAAAGTTTGACGGTAATAGGAAAATTCCTGGTATGACGAAAAAAAGTGAAATTGTATATCTTACTGCACGGTACTGTACATAAGAAGATTTACAAAAAAAAGAACCAATTTCCGTGTCAAAAAAAAACCCATTGAAGTAATTTTGAAGTTCCCTTTTTTTTCATTCCCTTCTTTCCGTTACCATTTTTAAAAGGGAAAGGCTTCTAGATTAAAATTTGCCATTTTCTACTCCTAGAAAACTGAACTTCAAGTCTATAGAAGATAACTTATCACTCCTAAAAATGAAAACATGATGAACTGGATCAAACTTTGGCATGGTGAGATCACTGGCGTCCTCGGCACTCCGTCCCTCGAACTGATAAACTCTCGCCGGCTTCATCGTCACCTCTCCGGTCTCTTTATCGACGATCGCGATGGCAAAGTCGAATCCTTCTTCTATACAGTTGACCTCCTGGCCCAGTTCCACGACACGGTCAGAGGCCTAGAAGCGAGGCTGTTTTTAGTCGTTTATGAAGTTTTTCGAAATAAAAGAAACTTTCGAAGCTCAAGTTCGCTTTCCTTCAGTTTATTTCGGTCTATTATCTAGTTTCGTAGAGTAACCGTGCAGAAAAAATCTTTGTGTTACGGTAGCTTTTTTTGGACTGTGTTTTTAAACAATGACTTTCTCGAGCGGAACGCACTAAAGTCTGTCAGGTTTTGAATGTCAAGAACAATGACGTCATTCGAAAAAGCTCTGTGGATGGCTCGCTCTCTGATTGGTTCATTACGAAATCAGGGGCGGAGCTTAGCTACGACTTGACGTTAAAATAACAGGCTTTTTTCAGGCCATTTCCAAGCCACACCTCCTGTTTCACACTGTAGAGTGGGGCTGTGCGGTTGTCGTCGTTGTCGTGACGGATCAAAGTGATCTTCTCCAAGGCCAACGGTTTGTTGTGCGTGAACATGGCGACGACGTCGGCTTCAGGACGCCGTCGCCAGGGATTTCCGTTTCAATTTCTGTCGTTGCGATCGCGCTTTTTCCACTTCTTCCTTTGATTGCCACATTCTGAAAGCGAATAGGGTCTTTTTGATGGAACCTAAAATGAAAATTCTAAACTCAGAAACGCCCTAGTAATAACCTTAGGTGCACTTGAAGGTTCCCCTCTGTACCTCCCCCTATAGGGAGCTCTCAAGCTTGCAAAAGTGGCCACTCTAGGGTTCCTATACGTTTTTTTTACTTTTAAAGCGGAACATCAAAAAAATTGAAGACCCCTAAATGGACCACTTGCACTTAGAGGGAGTTATGGATCAGACCCTGAACCCCTATAGGAGCGACCTGAACTTTACCCCTTTAGGGACCACTTTTTCGGTTGTTTTTCCGCCTATCCCCTATAGGGACCGCTCTGACGTTTCCGAGGAAGTATCCGAAAAAAATTTCAATGCTTGAGTTTACTTTCGAATCTTCTAAGTTAGAGAGTACTGGGAAACAAGAGGGCGTTCAGAGAAAAAAAACCTCTCATTTTTGAACGCTCTCTAACTCTCCAAGTTTCGAGCTTAAACTCAAACAAATTTCTGTTTTTAACTTTCAATTTTCGAAGAATCAACTCAATTTCACTCTGTGATAAAAGATTCATTTCTATTAAAACAAATAATCGAAAATTTCAAAAAATATCAAAACCAATCACAAACATACTTGGCAACGAGCCAATAACCAGACAGATCCACCGGAAAATCCCAAAAAAATTAGTTTATCGTGAGGAAGTGAAGCAAGAACACAATTAAAAAGTACAAATCATTAATTAATCAATTCATTTGATCGGTGGGAGCAACGAAGACACCTTCGTCCGTCACCTGGATCAACTGCATACCTGGAGGAAGTTCGTGTACCTCCGATCCTTCGGCCCCTGGAAAAATATGATCTATAGAATGATCGAAAATCGGTTTCCAAAATGAACTTTCGATTAACTTCAAGAAAATTCATCATAAAATCTTCAATTTCATGCTGAAATTTCGGTTTCCATCGTGGAAAAATATAGTTTTTACAGACTTAGGATTTTTAGAGTGGTCCCTATCGGGGGTAGGAAAAAAGAGCCCCTATATGAACCGAAAAAGTGGTCCCTATAGGGCTAAAACCAAGGTGGTCCCTATAGGAATTTAGGATCTGACCCCTTAGCGCCTAAAGCTCGAGTGGTCCCTATAGGGGTCTTCCAACTTCCTTCAAAACGCTTATTTATGTAATTTTTCGCATGGAAATTCTTCTTCGCTTAGAGTTCATAAGAATTATCGACTAGCAGGCCCCCTCAAGGCGCCACTAAAACCCCTATAGGGATCACTTGTGCAAACTTTAGGGGCCCATACAGGGGTTGGTTAAGTGGTTCCCTAGAGGGGACCCACTTCTCGAACGTGAAATATTGTTTTTTTCAATCGAAGCTTGGTTTTGAAGTAAATTTTGTAATTTTTTTAGAGGGAAAAAAATCCTGAAAACTACGTTTTTCTTGAATGAAAGCTAAGCTTTTGAGCTTTTTCAGAGTATTTTTGACCAAAGTTTTTCAAATCTTCCCTGAAAAAAACATGATTTTTCAAATCGAATCATACATTTTTGCAAGCTTAATTCCGGATTTTTTTAATAAGGTAAATCTTAGAATCTGAGAGTAGTTATTTGTTTTTTTCCAAAGCATTCCAGAGCTTCATCTAAAGCTAAATTATGAATTTTTAACTAGAAAATTTCCAGGGAATCTTCATTTTAAGCTCAATACACGATTTCTAACAAGAAAAATGCTCAAAAGCTACATTTCCAAGCTCAACTTTCAATTTTCATCAACAAACCTAAGGGAATCGGGTTGCCGATGGGGGTCGCTTGAACGTATTGACCATCGTCGAGCTGATAGACATGATTTCCCGTCACGATTGAAGGATCCGCAATCACATATCTACAAAGAAAAGCATGGTTAATCAGGAAAATTTTCAAATATCTTTAGAAAAAGTTGTGGAACCATCAAAAAAGGCCATTTTCCTCTTGAAACCAATAAAAAAAACTTTCCAGTTCGAATTTCCAAAAGCCCCCTATTTGTAGAATCTAAAGCGTTTCAATAAAATTCGCTATATTAGTTTTTAGTGAGTATCTGCGAAAAAAATGTCGTAAAAAAACGTTTGAAACTTGAAGGGAATTTTTGAAAATTATGAAAAAGTGAATTTTTTTAAGGTATTTTTGGATCGCCATTTTTTTCTTTAGAAATAATTATCAAGACTCAAAAAAATCACATAAACGTACGAAAATCAACTTTTCCCCTCAAAAAACGACCAAAAATCACTTTTTTCTCCAAAAAAACACCAAAAAAATTACTGAATTTTTCTTCTTCAATTCTTCATTATTCCGCTCGAACAATGAGCAAAAAAATTACTTTTTACTTCAAAATGGACTTTTTTTCCTTCGAAAAAAATGACCAAAAATCCCTGAATTTTTTTCCCCTCATAGATTGCTGCTTCTTTCCAATTATTGCTTCTCAAAATCAGTATTTTTTCTTCGATAAAACCGCCAAAAAATTACTGAATCTGTTGTCCATCGTCGGTGATTCCGGTTTGCGGCAAATTGGCCACAGTCACGCCATTTGATTGCTGAAAAACCATTCGATAATCGTGATAATATTCAGAAAAAACCAACTTTATTGGCGTCAGCGGGCAGGAGGTCGACCAGGAAATCAAATTGTTCGTTTTTGTGGACGGCCGAGACCAAATCAGCCTGGAATTTTTTTTTTGAAGCAGGAAAATACTTATGTTATTCAAAACAGGGGTAAGGGCATTTTTTTTTTGAAATCGCATTTTAGCATGTTCTTTTTTAGAAATCTGCAGATTTTCAAATCGGCTCTTTTTATTTAAAAGAACTTCAGCCATTCCCCGTGCAACTTTGATCCTTTCTTTGGAATTTTCCGAACAGAAAAAGTAAAAAAAGAACTTTTTGCATAGTTTTGCGACGACCCTCATCCACCACTTGCCAGCCCAACATGGTCATTTCCTGGACGAACATCTCGGAGGCGGCCGACATGAAAACCGGCGCGTCCGAGGCGATCATCTGCAAAAACTCACTTTTCTCAAATCTGAGGCAGGATTGAGTTTTATGTTCTAGCCTAATTGCTTCTACGTTTCTTTTTTGATAAGTCCTTCTAGTCCATTATAGAGATCCTTCTGTACAGTTCAAGAATTCATACGCGACTTCCAGAATATTTCACATTATTCCTTCTAAATCATATTAATATAGAACCTTCTGAGTTCTTATGAGACTTCTCTAACCTTCAAAAAATATCTCCAAGCTTCTGAAATGTTTCTAAATGTGACCAGGAAAACCCGGATCCGCCTGAGTCATGAATATTAAACTGACCAATCCCTTGACTTCGTCGTCGAGCTTCATGATTTTTTTCACGCGCGCCATCGGAAGGTTCATGTGGCGACAATGATGTCGAATCGAGTCCTAAAACGAACTTTCTTTTTTTTCCATACTTAGGAATTCCATAGTGGTCTCCATAGGGTTAGAACGAAAAACAGCCCACAAAGTTGCCGAAAAAATGGTCCCTATAGTGGTCCCTAATTAGCTATTGAAGCTTGAGTGTTCCCTATAGGGTTCTTTCAACTTCATTTAAAAAAAGCATATTATTGTTTAGCATGGAAATGTTTCTTCTCATGGAGTACATAAAATGTATCGTTTTGCATGCTCCATATAGGGAACACTTTCGCAAGCCTTAGTGGCCCCTATAGGGGTTGGTAATCCGTTTCGAAGAGAAAAAAAGCGAATTGATCACCTCATCCATGTTCTCCATCTTGTGTCGCTGCATCTCCCAGAACCACTTGTGGAGTTCCTTGTCATTTTTCTCCTTTACCGGCGAAACGGTCGTCGGCGTTTTTGGATTTTTGATCGGTCCAGGGGACAAGTTCCGGTTCAATCGCGAGACCTTTGCGCGAGTTTTGCGGTATTGCTGCAGGAAAAACAAAAATTGGAGGACACATTTTTTTTTTTTGGTTGAATTTTTGATCTAACTTGTCAGAGTTTATCTGAACAGTGGGACTTCTGAATAAGACTAGGTTTTCTAGGTGTAGTCTTTCACGGTGAATTCAAATCTTGTCTCAGAAGTAGCCCAATACGTTTATGGAAAAAGTTAGGGACTCTCAAAAGTCGGAAATTTTAGTGTTTCAAATAACGCTCATTTTGGGAGGGTATCAAGATCTTGTCCCTCTGGTAACAGAAAAGGAATTATTTTTCTCAAAAAAAAATTTGGGCCTAGTTATGATTTTTGCAAAGCTTCGACTGCTCTTGATCACGAAACAAGAGGAAAAATTTCTCGGGGGCTTTTTTTCGATTTATAAGTCATCAAATCTGCAAATTACACGAATAATGAAGCTTCAAGGTTTGAAGCATGGAAATCATGCCAAAAAGGAATTTTTAAGCTTTTGAAGCATCTCAACACGAAAACAATAAGTATAGGACAAAGTTGTTTTTTTTTCTGGAATCACGAGGATCTTAAACACAATTCACCCAGCTTTCTAGGGTACACTCATTCGGAAATTTTCATTAAAAATGAGGAAAATCACAAAAAAAATATTCACCACCGACTCGGCGCCCGTTTGATATGGATATTTGGGCATTCCCTGCTGTTCGTTAGGAATATTGTTCGGATAATTCTGATATCCATCACCAGGAACGTTGTCGGCGTACTGCTGACTGCTTCCCTGGAAGATTATCTTCAGTTTAATATTTTATTTTCTTCAATTTTAATGAAAAAAATTATCTCTTTTTTTGTAACAAGCAATGAAAAAAAATAAAAAAACTAACCGGTGGCTGGTATGAAGTAGACGGCTGCTGTTGCTCCATTATCAACTGAATATTCAAAAAAATATCAAAACGTTAATTTCCTTTTTCATTAAAATAGGAACGAAAGTTATTTTTCGATAATTCAATAAAAAAATGAAGAAACATGTAATGTTCAAAAAAAAAAACTTTTTACAGTTTCGTTTGCAGGTCAAAAACACCATATTTATATTATCAACAGAAAAAAAAATAGTGAAAATGCTCGGAAAAAGTAGGTTTTTACTATTTTCAAACAACTTTTTTCGGTTTCGATAAATGAAATTGAGCATCTGTTGGAGAAACCATGAAACCACGTAATAAGTAAAAAAAAAACAGTTCGAAAGCGGACGCCAAAACAGGTGCGTTGGAGCGCAAATGGTAACTTTCTTGAGAAAACCCTTTTTTTCTCGATTTTGAAAAAAAAATGGAAAATTTGACGGAATATATTCAAATAGCATTTTTCTGCACTATTTGGGTTCTTCAATTGAGGGGCATTTACAAAGTTCTGCGTAATTTTCTGATCCAAAAATTTGAAATGGACAAAAAGACCTCAACTTATTTTTCATTGTTTGTGACGAGGTATGTTTTTATTTTATTCCAGATGATAGAAATGATTTTTTTTTTTAGCTCGATACTCTTTGAACTGATATACTTGATCGAGGAGCAAAAAAAGTGAGAGAGGTTCGTTAACATGAGAAAAAGCTTTCAGAGACGGAAAAAGGTCTTTAAAAGGGACCTTTCCAAATAATTTTTTTTTTCGGATTTAATACATCAGAAACTTTTTGAAACGCAACGTATATGAATAAAAACAGAAAGAATGCGCTGAAGAAGTTGAAAAAAAATGAAGAAAAATGGGATTTTTTTCTTCAAAAAGGAGTGAGTAAAAAGGCGTAAAACGATAGTTTTCTCGAAAAAGCAAAAGAAAAAAAAATATTGGAGCCCTTTTTTTTTTTTTCAAATTTGCTTCATTTAAAACCGCAAAATAACGAAAAAAAATTACGTTCAGGATGGTTTCCCTTTTCACAAAGAAGTCCACCGAGGCAATGGCTATGGAAATTGTCAATATTTTTCGTCTTATTTCGATTTCTGGGCGACATTTCGATTCTTATATCTTCACAGGTTTGCTAAAAAAAAAATTATTTCTTTGTTGTTTCTAAAAGAATATTATATTTTTTTCAGCTCGGCAAAACGGTCTCCGCCTACGTAACCGGCTTTTTCTCCGAAATGCCGTTTCTCTTGGCCGTTCCATCTTTTCATTTTAACTGCGATTTTTCATAACTATTGGTTTATTTTCCCTACTTGGCTACGAGTTGAATATCGGCTACGGATTTGTTAGAATAACCAGGCAAAAAGATTAAATAATTATTTGAATTTATAAGCTTTTGATGATATTTTTCCATATTTACGAGTGAAAATTCTAACTTTTCGTACAGGTATTCACTGGAAAATTTCTTGCTGATATTCGGAAAAAAGCTTGTGTTATTGAAGAATAAAAAACCTTGTCGAACGGCTTTTTTTTTCCCATTGTCAATTTTCCCAATTTTGAAGTGAAATTATGAGCAAAAGTGGGAAAATGAAAAAATTTCAAAAAACTGTTCGAAATCAATTCCTGATGTTTAAAGGCGCATACGCTGATTTTTATTTTTTTTTTCCAGCAACCTCAGGAACTCCAGAGTGGTCCCTATAGGGGCAACCCCAGGACCAACTCTTACAGGGGCCTAAAGCTTGCAAAAGTGGTTCCTATAGGGCTCATGCTAGTCGATAATTGTTATTAACTCTAATCGAAGAAGCATTCCCATGGGAAAAATTGAATGAATAAGCGTTGGAATGAAATTGAAAGACCCCTATAGGGTACACTGAGCTTTAGGGACTAAGTAGCCAGACCTTGAACCCCTATAGGGCCCACTCTGGAATACCTAAGATTGGAAAAAAAAAACAGACTTTCTCAAGAAATAAATATTTGAAAACGAATCGACTTTTTCTTCAATAACACATGAAAAGCGTACAACAAGAAACTTTATTCGTCAAAAATTGGGTTCTAGAGTCTAAACCATTAGAAATAAGGCAATCGAAGGAATAGATATTTAATGCTTCATTTGGTAAGGGGGGATGAGGCCAGAAGATTCGGCTCGGGCCTTCTTCTCGGCCTCGATTTCGTCGAGGTACGGCTTCAGGTACCAGGTTTCCTGGAACATTATTGATTTTATTTCTTTATATAATTTTTCGATTAAATTACGTTTTCCCATTGAGTCCACTCGGACTTTGGCAGACGCTCGCCGTGCATGGCCAGTGTGTGGGCGCGGGAGAGGCGGACCTTGAAATTTATTCTTTTTCAACGGATCCAATTTCTTTCTCAAGTTTTTCAAAGCGGTAATCACAAAGATTATGTTTCAAAATCACAAAAAAAAAGCTTTTGATCTTCACAGAAAGGTGACGTATTTCAAAATAACCGTCAGAGAGTGAGAAGGATAACTAGAATTTGATGAGATAACTTCGAAAACAATATTAAAGAACTTGCTGGTATCTATTTTTAAGACAAAAAAAGTCGGAGATTCTTTTTTTTTCGTTCAATTATTCAAGAAACAAATTTTTTTTAAATTCACTTCAAACAGATTTCGGAGCGTCACTTAAAAAAGGGAATTAAAAAGAGGGTTTAAAAAAAGCGAAATGAATTTTTCCCATCGGCATTTCAAGGATCTTCGATCGAAAAAATAACTCTTGAAGGATATAATAATGTTGACAACAAGAATGCCAGATTTAAAAGGTCTTAAAACTCCGAACTATATTTAAAAAAAACCCCTTTTTTTGCAATTCTTACGAAAGAGTTTATCTTCTCGAGAACTTTAAAAAAACCTTTTTCAAAAATTTTTTTGCTGAAAAACGCCTCAAAATAAATTAAAATGCTCCAATTTTTTAATAAAAAGACAAGTTTCCTTTCACGATTTCAATCACCATACCTTTCGCTCATCGAAAAGGTGGGGCTCCTTTGAGATTCAACCGTCTCAAAGCCTCCTTGACTTCCGGGGCGGGCTCGAAATACGTGTCGTGGAATTGAAGGCCTCAAATGATATTTTTTGTTAGAAAATACATCTGTGTTGAAGTTTTGTGAAGAGACTTGAACAGAAATACGAAAAATCAAAAAATTATTTTTCGGTGTTAACAAACCATCAACAAGACAAAGAAGAAAAAAAAACTAACCATACTCACGACCTCCCCAGAAGTTTGTCCAAGCGAGCTTGCGCAAGTAGTTGGCAACACCATCTGAAAATTGATCTTAAAATGGAACCACAACTTTAAAACTTACTGTTGTACGCAAATTTGACTGTCTTGGTAGCGGCCGCCATGATCTGAAAGCTTTGAGCTTATTTCAAAAGAAGTGTACGAAAAAAAAAACCAAAAAGAGCAGCAATCTAAAAAAAAGATTTAAAACAAGTGCGAAACAAACTTTTCTGAGTATCTACGATTTTTTATCAACATCAACTTTTCAGAACTGTTTGCAATGCAAGTTGTACAAGAAATGTGATGAAAAACAGCTTCCTTCATATTCCAAAAAATTTTCTTTGTAAAGTAGAGCGAATTTCGAGAAAAACATTTAAGGAAAGGTGAGAACTACGAAAACTTCAAACATGATCCTCGCATGCAAAAAGGTTTTCAAAGGACTTATTTATGGAAGATCGATGACTGAGCAGCCTCTTTACCCTTTCTCAGCTACAAAAAAATTTTTATTATAAAAGAGTAATATACTAAAATACTAGAATTACAAAAAGTAAAAAAAGCAAATTGTTCAGCGAAATCGCGATCGATGCACGGTACAGTGATTGTGCGCGCCAATGAAAAATGTTACCGACAGAGCGGACTTGCCTTGCCTAAAAAATGAGGGTTCTTTTTTTAATTTTTTGTTTTTTTATCGTTTTATTTTTGCCAGTTTGATGCCAAATATGGCTCTATGTTATGTATGAGTCACGTCCGAATAGGGAAAACAAGTCAGACACGGTAGAACGTCTGGAAATGCTGGAAAGTATACCAATCGTTAGGTGAAAAAAAGTATCTTATTCAATTTTCCTACTTTTGTTAATTTTCACATTGCTCTGATCTTTTTATGCGTTTTCACTTTTTCAAATTATTTCGTTAACTTTAAGATTTGAGTGATCATTTTTTTTTCATTTTTTCCGTTTCAGACCTTTGATGGATTCTTTGATTGCTGCCGGTAACTTGGAAGAAATAAAGAAGCTTTGTGAAACAAGCTAAGAAAGACGGGTTTGATGTCTCAGAATTATTGTTTTGAATGGATGGACTGTTTCAGAGAAGACTCAGAACTTGTGAATTCAAGTGTGGATAGCGAACTTCGTAGGCATGGTTTGCGGATAGCTGCGAGCACTTCGGGAATCGTTGACGCCACGAGAAAACACTTTAATTTGGCGTTGGGATTGGCATCCAGTGGTTCGTAGAGGGTTATTTCTGGGGAAAAGTCTGAAAAGTCTTGCAATAAATCTTGTAAATGCCTTTTTTTTGACTTTTACTTGAAAGAGGCGCTTTGGAAGGTCTTCTGAAAGCTGGAATTGATTGTTTTCTAGGCCCATTCGAAGAGTTTTCTTTTTTTGAAGGCTTTTTTGACTTTACCGGCTCTGAAGGGACTTTTTAAATATAATTTTTTTAAAAAAATAGGGCTGTGCATGAAGTCGACCCCGATCACCACGATCCAAGACGTCATGGAAACTTCCACTGTCAGAACTTGCGAGCTTCTTTTTTCCATCCTGGAAGACAATATGAACGTTTTCAAGCAGGTTTTCATCCAGAAACAGTATAAATAACCTATTTTTGCCTTCAGCCGCCCCTGGGCGAAGCCAGCCAAACGAGTATTTTGCGGCTTTGTAATGACCTTTTACGGAGGTTGAGCCGCACGGCCGAAACCTCGTTTTGTGGACGTATTTTGTTCTTTTTGAGCAGGTTTTTCTGAGGCGATTTGAAAAAATAAAGAATTTTTTTCAAGATTCCTGCCCCTCAGCGAGAAGTCCGGCTTGAACTTGATGGGCCACTTCAACAGCCAAAACGTGACCAAATATGAGGAGAATGTAGGTTTATTCCTATATGTTGAAAAATCCTTGACATAATTTATATAAAGGTCTCGAAGCGAAAACCTCTTTTTCTGTATATTTTTTTGAGAGTTTTTTTCTTGTTTTTTTACCGCTTTTTGAAGGGTTTTGAACTTTCTAAATTGAACTTTTAGAACTGATATATTTCATATTTTTGAAGTATAATTTATATTAATATCAGAATTTGATGAAAACTCGATTATTGTAGTTGATTTTTTTGAGTTTTATTGAAGAAAATTGAAGATTTTCTAGAGATTGAATTAGTTAAAAATAATATTTCTAGTATTGGACAGTAAGAAAACGGATCCATAAAACTTTCTTTTCGTTAATCATTTTTTCCTTCTCCTTTTTGTTATGAAGAAAATAAAAAAAATTGTCATTTCGCTCAAAAATTGCTATTTTTCTCCACGAAACTTCGTGTCCTAGATGTAAAGCTTGTGGTGGGATTTTTCGGAATTTTTCAGAGTGGTCCCTATAGGGATTAGGGGCCAATAAAGTGGTCCCTATAGGGGTGAAAACTAAGGTGGTCCCTATACTGACCCGCTAGCCCTTAAAGCTTGAGTGGTCCCTCTAGGGGTCGTTCATTTTTATTCAAAAAGGAATTTTTTAGTTTTTCGCATGGAAATGCTTCCTCGCATAGAGTTCATAAAAGTTATCGACTAGCATCTTCCCTCTAGAGACCACTTTTGCAAGCTTCAGTGGCTTCTGTAGGGGCTGGTAAAATGCTCACCCAAGGTTGCCCTTATATGGGCCACTCAGGAGTTTCTAACTTGTTCCAAAAATTTACGCCGTTATTTTTTTACTTGGATCTGCTTAAAAAAATCATCTTCTTATGTCTTTTTGAAAATTCAGAATTTTTTTCAGCCCTGTAACTGAAAATTTCACGGCTCCCACCACAACAGAAGACGCCGAAACGGGTGAAATTCATGAAATTAAGTATGTTTTTTTAAAAATTTTTTCTCCAAAAAACGTGTATTTTTCAGGGATTCCGCCACATTGATTCCCGTTGATCCCAATATTTACACCTCGTTTTGGTCGCTGCAGAATTTCCTCTCAAATCCTGTCACTTTATACGAAAAGGAGAAGTTCATAGTGTTCAAGAAGGTGGATTTTCGTCAATTTCCGACCAAAAATGACTTTTTCCAGTGCATTTCGAGTATTTTCACCTTGTTCTCCAATCACAAGTTGGACAAGAGCAACGATAATGATAGCGATTCCAAACTCAAGGTTGCTCTTAAGGGAAAATATTCGTTTGAAAGTGGAATATTCAGGCGGCGATGGACGATATGATCAGTTCGGAGGCGTTTTTTGCCAAATATTTGACGAGTCCCAAGGTTGGTTTTTCGAAAATTGATGAATAAATTGTAGAATAATGAGTTAAGGTGTGAATGAATGCGAAAGCAACGCTAAAATTTGCACAAAAACTGGAAAAAAAACCTTCACGTATGAATATTTTGAGCCCATCCTATTTTTTTTAACTCCTCATTTTCTTGAATTTCAGTATCTTTATGAAATTTGAATTTTTAAAAATAAAAAAAAAGTAGAATTTCAGCTAAAAAGAGGATAATAACTTTTTTTTAAACGAAGATTCGGTTCTCATCTCTTGAAATCAACGCTTTTTTTGACTATTTAGACCTCATAAATTGATTTTTGGAAGCTTTCAAAGTTATGAGAAGCTTGAAATACATAAATTTTCAGTTAGATTTTTCGATTTTTTTAATGATTCAAAATTTTAATCTTCATCAAAATTTCTCATTTCTGAACGTGTTTTTTTGATAGTACTTGGATTTTTAGATTTTTTTGCATTTTTTTAAGCTTCAAAAAAAAATTTTTTTCTATCGCTTACCACCACTGAAAACTGACTTCAGAACATGTTTTTTTCGGCCATTTTTTTCTATTTCAAGTCCTTCAAAAACTTTTTTTCAGTTTTAAGATTAAAAAAATATAGAAATCGTCGCACCTTACTGCTAAAAAAATCACTTCAGGACTTTTTTTCCGAATCTTTACGGAGTGTAGTTTTTTTAAAAAAATCTTTTTTTCAAATTTTTGAGCTGAGAAATTATTGAATAATCAGTTTTCATTACTATAATTTGCTTCGAAACTTGTTTTTCGATCATTTTTCGATTCCAATTCCTCCAAAATTTCCTGTTTTCTTTTCAGTTTTAAGCTTCACAAATGATTGAACTATCACCGTTCATCATTATAGTTTCACTTCACAAAATGTGTTTTTGAAACTATTTTTTAATTTCAGATTTTTCAAACGTGATTTTTTTGACGGTTTCAAGCAAGATCTGTCAGAGTTTTTGATTTTTTTTTTTAAACTTTGATGCGTTTTTGAGCTTACGGTTCAATGAACCCCTGTAATTTATCACTGAAAATTTTCTCAAAGCAATTTTCGATCCCAGATTCCTCGAAATTCTCTTTTTTTCAGCTTCTTCCCCTTCAACTCAACGATTCTCAATTCCGACGTCATTTTCTCGTCCAATGCCTAATTATCTTCCAATATTTGACCGCTGATGTCAAGTTCAAGAAAACGGCTCGATTGTAATGGAAATCAGTTCAAAAATATATATGAATAATCAATTTTTCAGTAACCATTCCCTGAGTGAGGAGCAAAATCGGGTGATTTCCGATTTCGGCGAGAAATGCTACAAACTCTTGTGTGAGACGCATCCCGCGTGGCCAGAACTTTGCCGATAGCGTTAGGGTAATTTTTTTATTTATTTTTATCCGTTTCAAAAAAATATTTAAAAAAATCCATGTTTTTAATAGCATTATTCACTTCTTTAGAAGTTTTTCAACTTAAGCAATTTAACCCAAGAAACCGTTAATTATTGATTTTTGGCTTTGGGAAATGGTCTTTCAATGGTTTTATTCGATATAATAATTTATTTTTGGGGAAATGGCCTTCCAACATATTTTTTTCCCAAATATAATTTTTTTCGGAACAAATTTTTTTAGAAAAAAATTATCGATAAGCTCTTCTTTTTGACAACATTTTTTTCAATACAATAAAAAAATGTCAACCTAATAAATGTAGCCAAAAAACGAATAACTGGGAAAATTTTCACTATAGAGGCTCGCCAAGGACTACTGGGAGAGGACACTAAAGTGGCCACTATTTTCCGTTTTAGTGGCCACTTCAGTAGTTTTTCATCCAGTATTCCTTTCAGTAACTCTGATAGTTTTAAAACAAACAGATTGGACCAGTTATGTTGATCCATTGACCCCTAAAGTAGCCACTAAAATTTTTGGTGGTCTAGTAGTAGCGCTTAAACCTCTATAAGGACCACTAATTTTAAACCTCTTTAGTGGCCACTAACTTGACTACTAGAGTGGTCATTAAAAGTTTTAGCTGTTGATTTTTCGGCGGTTTGAAACTTTCGCCACGTTTTTAAACCTTGGAAACTTGAAAAATATAGAAAAGAAAAACTCGTGAAGAAAAGTTTACAAAAAATTTCACCAAACGCTACGCGTAGAAAAATTCATTTCTAACAAAGTTTTCACGGTTTCCATTTTAACTCACGAAAAGTACGTTTCATAACATTTATAAACTTTTCGCCAATCTTTTCAAAACCATTGTTGCGATATCCTGTTGATTTTAACTTAGAAAGAAGACTCTAGAATTTACCAGCTAATTAAAGTTATTATTTTTTCAAAGGTTTTGTAGAAAATGGATTTGAAAAAGTGTTAGAAAGTCAGGTTTTAAAGATTTTCCAGCGAAAATAAATTTGCTGTTTTAGGCGATTTTGCGCCGCGAAACGGAATGGTCGAACTGGAAGAATCACGCCTGCCCGGATATTACCGAGTCGGCGGACAAAGGCGTCATGCAAATGTATAGAAAGTGAGTTATTGGAGGAGATATAGACTGAAAATTTTGAAAAAAAAGAGGTTAGGTGATAAGGTTTTACTTCAATAATTAAATTTTGATCCACGTCGATACTTAGAAGATGAGTTAAAAATGAAGGGACATAGCTTACTGGGGAACGTTTTTTTACTCTTCAAAACCTCGAAATAGCGCTTTAAAAAGTTCTCTGGTTAGGTGAAATGAGCAGCGGTTTCAAAACAATTTTTGGGAGCTTTTTTTAAATTTTTTTCGGTCAGAAAATGTCTGAAAGTATATCTCTTAGTATATAGTATATCTCTTACCAGAAGTATTGAAATCTCAACCTAAAAGACTCTGTTTTTTTGACCAAGGAGGTCATTTTACTTTTCTCTAAATTCGGCCAGAAAACGTCTTGATGTTGCCAGAATAAGATTCTAAAAGTCTCGACCTGCACAATTTCTTCGTTTTTGAAGATTGAGCGGAGAATGTTCTCAGCTCACAGTGGGACTTCTGAATGAGACTAGGTTCACTTGATAGAGTTTTTCACGCTGATTCCGAATCTCTGCTCAAAAGTTGCCCCTGGAGGCCTGTGATAAAAGATAAAAGTCTCTCAGAAATCGAAAATTCGCTGTCTCGGATTGAGTTCCTTTTTGGAGGGTATATAAATTCTATCAGAAGCAAAAGTTTTTTTCTATGGTAGTTACTAACAAGGATCTTCTGTTTATTTTTCGGTTAGGAATTCTCTGAAAGATAGCCAGAACATTCCTTGATATACCAACTTGAGGTCCCAGAAGTTTCAACCTGCTAAATCTCTAGTTTTTTTAAGAAATGCGGGCTCAAAGCTGAAAGTTGTCAATTTTAATGAATTTTTGGGGGTTTTTCTTTATCGTTAGGTGTGATTCCTCGAAAAAAATGGGAAGTTGTGCAGGTTAACATTTCCAGGATCTTTTTAGTATTTCAAGGAGTGATATGGCCAATTTATTTGTAATTTGCAATTCTAACGGGGAACGACCTTCCTTGTAAGTCTGTAACTTTTCAGAAGACCCCGTCAAACCTTCGACCCAATGGCCAACGACTTGGGAAACCCCGAATTGACCCGTTTGTGGAGCATCGAACCGAACCTTCTCAGTGCTTGTCGCAATCCTAAAAGGTCAATTTTTGTTTGACGAAAAAAGTTGGCCTCAAAGTGGCCACTTCAGGGTCTTTTCTTTTCCTTATTTTACGTTTTTTTAATCCGTGAAAGTCAAAAAAAACGCTTCAAAAAAATTTGAAGAAATGATATAAATTTTAATCATGTATACCTTGTGTATGAGCTGGATATTTTGAAAAGATTTTATTTTTTTTTATTGAATTTTTCCTTATTTGGTCTTCTTTGTGTTTTTTGTATTTATGAGTAAAGCCTAAAAAGGTAAAAAAACCACTAGAGAAAAAAAAATTTTTTTATCAAATTTTGCATTTTTTGCAACGAGTAGCCTGTCTATGAGTTATATAGAAAATTTGTCTTTTTATTCTTCCAATTTCATTTTTAAACCTTTTTTTCCACGTTCTTTGTACGTTTTTTGTTTGTTTATAAGAAATTGAAAGCCCTCTAAAAAGACTGAAAAAGTGAAAAGCCATTTTTAAAAATTCAGAGAAAAACTTATAATTTTTTTCTTGAAATCCTGCCGATTTTTCTCGTTTTTAAGCCACGAATTGCTTTTTCTACGAGCAGAATCAATCAAAATATTTTTTTAGAAGATTTGTGCCGGCGTTAAACGAATTTATACGTGACCCTCTGGACGAAATGGACCCCCGAACAGCAGGTTGAGGACGAATATAAGTGAGTTTTTGAGTTTCTGTGAAAGTTTAAGTTCAAGAAAAATTTTATTTTTTTGATTATTCAGATGAATAGCAATTTATATTATTATATTTATTCTCATTATTATATTATACGAATTTTTTTGGGCACTTTTTTTCTAATAAATTAATTCGAAGCTATCACTAAGATATAAAGATTCGGAGAAATGAAAAAAAAACTTTTTTTCTCAAATTTGAAACGGATATTTTCTGGTTGAAGTAAGATTTTCATGATTTTTGAGCGTTTTTTTAATCAAATTATCTGTTAAAAATCTTCACTTCGACTATTTTTATTATCCATATTTGTTGTACTTTTTTCAAAATTATGGTTAAAGCTACAAAAGTTTTTCATTCTTAGGGACCCCAGAGTGGTCACTAGAGGGTAAATCACAAAAAAAGGCATTTGAAGGCTCTACTCACCCGTCTTCTTACTATAGGGGGACACTAAAGCTCGAAAAAAAAGTGGCCACTCAAGGAATTCCTTCTATTTTTTTAACTTTCAAAAAAATTAAAAGACCACTATAGGGACCATTCAAGTTTTTGGGGCTTATGGGGCCATACTTTAAACCCCTATAGGTACAACCTAAACTTTATCATCATTTGGAGCACTTTTTGCCCTCTTAAGGGATTTTTCCCTAACCCCTCTAGGGATCACTCTGGCGTTTCTAAGGTTGGTTTTGATGAAGTTCTAAATAAAACTGAGGACAAATATTTCTTGGCACTGAAATAAAAACTTTCAAAAGGAAGTTCCATTTTATTGGAGTTTTGAACGAAAGTCTCCTTTCTTCCAAGAAAACCGAGACTTTTTTCCAGATCGGTGAACGATTCTGGATTCCAATGGAGGGCTTCAAGAATTTTATTGGCTTCTTCAAGCTATTTCATGCCCAAAAACGACAAATCCATGGTGACCAGTATGAAGGATTTCCTCGAAGGCGTCATTTATAACACGGCCAAGGCGATGGATGTTGGGATATTTTTAGAAAATTTATAATAAGATCCATTTTTGAAGGAGTTCAAGCCGGAGATCGCCGCAAGGGAAGAACGGGAAGCGGAGGCGAGGAAAAAGTTGGAAAATGCTCTGAAAAAGAAGCTCGACCCGGGGTCCAGCGCTCAGGCCGGGTTGGTCTTGGAACAGAAGGGAAAAATATATGTTATGTAGGGAAAAGGACAGAAGAGAGGATTTTTATAGGGATTTGACGTTTTAGTGGCCACTACGGTAGTCAAATTAGTGGCCACTTAAGGGATTAAAAATTAGTGGCCCCTATAGAGGTCTAAGTGCTACTACTAGACCAATAAAAATTTTAGTGGCCACTTTAGGGGTCAATGGATCAACATTCCTGGCACAATCTGTTTGTTTTAAAATTATCAGAGTTACTGGAAAGAATACTGGATGAAAAACTACTGAAGTGGCCACTTGAACGGAAAATAGTGGCCACTTTAGTCTCCTCTCTAGTCCTTGTCTCTATAGTGGCCACTAAAAATTTTCTCAGTTATTCGTTTTTTTTCGAACTTTTCTCCGATTTTTTGGGCACCGAATTTTTCTACCTTTTCCTCTGATTTTTAGTTTTTCCATGATTTTCCACTTCATTTTTTAATTTATCTGTTTTATATGATTTATATGAAGGACATTCAAAATTTGGAAATTATGATTCAGAGCGCCTTTTTAGCGGGTATTTTTTTAAATAGTCAAAAATGCATGATCCCTTTTTTTCCAGCACCTCGTCGCCCAACCCCTACGAAGATTCGCTGAACGCCGAAAAATTGGAAATCATCGCCGAAGGCCTGGCGCCAAAAGCCAAGCAACTGGCGGCGGCTTTGGCGCGGGAGAAAGAGTTCGATTCGACTCAATCTGATGTTCGTTTTGGAATGAAATGATGATGAAGAGCATTTTTTTTGTATTTTTTCTGGTTTGAATCGAGAGAAAAATATAGTTTCAGCTTTTATTTCTCATTAAGAAAAAAAGCAAAAACTCGAAAAAAAGTTAAGCTGATTTTTTTCAGAAAATTGAAAAATAAGATTCAAGAAAATAATTTGATATAAATTTTAACGAAAAAAAGCTTTCACGCTCAAATATTTTTTTATTCCATTTTTTTACATTTGTTGAATTTTTGTTTGAATGAGTGAACTTTAAAACATAGGATTTTTTAATTTTTTTGAAAAAAAGTTTCAGATCCCCTCCCCCCTCTAATGAGCTCTCAATTCAGCTTTTCCTCCTACTTGTATAAAATTTTTCCAGAAATCGAATTGTCTCAACGTTTTGAGCCGTTGGGCGGAAAGTAACGCCTTTTCGCTGCGGGACCTTCGAAATCAGTTGCTCAACTCGGACCCGGAACTTTTGATGGATCTCACGGCGGCTCTTAAGGTGTGCAAAAAAGACTGAAAAGTACCTAGAAATGGCAAAATTTGCACATTTTCAATACATAAGCAAAGAAAGGGTGGAAAAAGGCTCCAGAAATGTTCCTTTTTGCTGCCTTTTTGCGCCATTTCATCGGCTCTTATGCACCATTTTTGCTGCCTTACCCATTTGTTGAGCCTTTAAAATTCTATAGAAAATGGAAGACTTGATGAAGGGACCCTTTTTGCTGTCTTTCTGTTACCTTTTTTGAGCCTTTTTGCTGCCTTTTTCGAGCCATTTTGCGGCTTTTTTGGTACCTTTTTTAGCCTACCAAGTGGCCATAATTCACCATTCTGACTTCTCTTCCGAGTAGTTTTTACGCTTCAAATGGAATTTTTTAAAGCATTTTTCCTTGAAAAAAAATGAATGTCTATTCAATATTTCCAGAAAAATCCAACACACCGAGTCGGCGATGGACGAGAGCTGATCTTCGAATTTAATTTTATTGTTTTTTTATCAGTTGTTCGGTTGTTTCTTAATAAATTATTGAAAATTTTTATAATTTCTTGTGATTTTTTTCAGCGTTTCCCAACGCTTTTATATCTGGTTTTGTGTGATTTTTTTCAGTTAATGCGAAAAGTTTCGAGATGCCGCCGTTTTTTTCAAACCAAAAAAAGGCCAAAGGCGACGGCGCGAAGAAAAAAAGAACACAAGGAAAAGGGTTTAGTTTTTTTAATTTCAGAGATTTTTGATAGAGTCTTTTTCGAAATCAAATCAATGTTTGTTGTAGTTTTTTTCAAAAAAACATGTTTTTTTACTGTTTCATTAACTTTTTAATTTAGAATTTTTTTAAATTTTTTTAAAAAAAGTTCTGGTTGGTTAGCGGTGAACAATATGCACACTGAAAAAAAGTCGGTCGCTTTTTTTATGACGTCTATTTTTTTAATTTTTGAAAAGATTTTTTGGGCTTTATAAAGGTTTTAACGGTTTCAAAGTGCGTATTTATTCATATTATAAACATTTTTCGAAATCAGTTTACAAATTTTTCTGGTCGTTAAAATTTCCAAAAAAATTCCTTTTTTGTTTTTTTCTATTTTTTTGCCAAAAAAATGCTCTCAAATCTTGATGAAAAAAACTATTCCGCACACAAAATATTTTTTTTATTTCAGGTCTACCCGAACAAACTGATTCAAAATTTATTGAAAAATGCAAAATCTCCTAAGTTGGGCTGCCAATATTTGGTTCCTCGAAAACTTACAAATTAGCCAAAATCGAGAATTCTACGCGCTTCGGACACTTTTTTAACTGAAAAAAACTTCAAAAATTTTTCAAAAGATGGTCCAAAAAAAGAATCAATATGTCATATTTCTAAAGATTAAAAAAAGAAAAAAATGCGTTTTTCCTGATTTTTTTAAAAGACTTCAATTAGTCCTTTATTATCGACGAGGCTTCGAAAAAAATATTTTTTTAATTTAATTATATTACAAAAAGCTCTAAAAAGCTCAATGGACATTTTTTTAAAAAGAGAATCATAAAAAAATTGGGTTTTCAGGCAGCCCCGAAAGGCCAACGATGACGTCGAGAAACGCCTTTCACGCCGGCAAAAAAATGATGGAAAAATACAGTCATTGAGTCAGATGAAGAGGTTGGATAATAATAGATTTATTCAGAGATCAGTTTGAACCCTGAAGTGTTCACTTGTTTAAATAAAAAAAGACCAAAATTAAATTTTTACATCAATTGATTATTGGAGGTATAGATGTGAAAAAATCGATTTGAAAGGGATTTACTAATTTTTTTTTTTTGATTTCGCTCCAAGTAATATTTGTTCTGATGAATAATATCAAAAACTGGCCTTCTCAGCAGCGCCAGAGTGGTCCCTGAAGGGGTCCCAGACGCCAAACCCCTGTAGGGTCCTCTTGAAGCTACCGCTATAGGACATTTTTGTCTCCCTATTTCGGCTGTTTCTTCGACTAATTTCTCCGAGACCACTCATCTAATTGTAAAAATACTTGAATTGATGGGAATCATGTAAACCGAAAATAACTAGAATTAAGTTGTGAACAGTCCTCAAAACGACTTTTTCTAAGTTTTGAGCCAATTTTCCGGTTCAGGAATCGCTTTTGGGTAGTGTCGACGGTTCTGAAGGCGAAAGCGACGTCGAGTATGACGACGCCCAGGAAAGGAACTTCCGCGAGGCGAAGAAGCTCCTCGACAAGCTTCAGGTTAGCCACTTCTTCATCTGAAAAAAAATTTTCGATAGAACGGTCGTAAGTGTAAGGAAAGCTTAGTTTTAGATGGAATCCAGCTTTCAAAGCAATTTTTCAAGAAAAGTTATGATGAATCCTTTTTTTTACTTTTACCGGCTTTTTTTTCGGTAACGGTCGAAAGGTCTGTGGAAAAAGAAAGATCCAGAGTCTCGAAGAAGAATTTTAAGTACAGAAAATTGTTCATTTTTGTTCTTTTAAGGCGGCATAAAAGACAAAGTTGATTGGGCAAATGGCTTGTAAAAAATCCACCCAAAAATTTTCACAATGAAACTTGGGTATCTTGAGAAAAAAAAAGCTAGAAAAATCCAATATTCTTCATTTTTTTCGCACCTTTGGGCCTCCAAAAAATAGCCGCGAAAGTCGTCTGTTGTGCGCTCCACGGCTAATTCTTAACATTTTGCGAATAATTCTTGCTTTTTCAGTTTTTCTAGAAAAGCCAGAAACTGAGCCTTCGAAAAAACAAAAACTTTATTTTTCCAATAAAAAACGCGCTCCATGGTTAATTTATAGATTTATGAAGGGGTCATTTTATCTTCTTTTTTTTTCTTTGTCATGTTCAAAGTTCATTTTGCATTCTCCTTGAGGAACAATCAAAAAATTGAATAATACTTGAAAAAAATAATTGAGCTCATGCAATGAATGTGCTCCATGGTTAAATTTTAGTTCTTGGATGATTTTTTGGTTTAATCATTCTTTCTTTGACATATCAAAAGTTCAGTCTTCATTATTCTTAAGGAGGAATCAAAAGATGACGAAGACGTCGCAAAAAAGTTGCGCGACGACGCGGCGACACGGTCGGGCACCCAGCTGCGACTCGTCGCCGACTCCTTCGAACTCGCCGAAGACGAGGAGATCAGCTACCGCGGCCACAGGTTCTTCGCGTGTCCAGAATTCCAATGTCAATTCAAAGCTCCGCCCCTAATGCCGCAATAAGCCAATCAGAGAACGAGCATTCTAGGAGATTCGCATGACGTCATTGGGCTTGATATTTTAAATATGACCAGAATATAACTTTCCAAATAAATTATTTTGCGCTTTTTGATTCAATGGGATAGCGAATTTTGATTTTGAATTTTTTTTTTTTGGTTAGGTTTCTATAGTCCTTAATGCCCAGATAGGTGAAAAGCGAGTTTTGAAAGGTCCAAATTTGAAGAAAAACATCCAAAAAGGGAGGTTTTTCAAGCTTCGAAACTTTTTTGAAGCGTACTCAATGTCCTCCTGAGTTTCCAAACAAGAGAAAATTTCTTACTTTTTTTGGTTTTTTTGTCGATTTTTTTGAACTAATCAAAGGCTTCAAAATTTCTTCATAATTCGTGAATTAATGAGTTTTGAAGCGTCAGGAATCGACAAAAAGATAGATTTCAAGAAATTTTTTTTTGTAGAATCAGGACCCTTCAGCAAACTTTTATGGAAGTGGGAATTAGAAAAAAAAACTGGCCTTGAAAATTCTTAAGATGTCTGAAAAGTTTATTCACAAGCAAAGGCCAAACGACCTCAAAAAGGCCTTGAAAAGAAGAGTCTGAAGCTCCTTATTGAGTTTTTCTAAAAAGGTGTCGAATGTTTCTTGGAGTTTCCTATTTTTAATCTTTTTTTTCCTTCTTAAAGGTCCTTTTTTGGAAAAGGTCCAGAAAAAAGGCGCCTCCGAAACCTTTCAGATGCCTTTTTGAGACTTTTTGGATTTTAAAAGTGTTAATCCAACTGGCAGAAATATTGAAAACTGAGCCATATGGCAAAAAATTTTTTAGTTGAATTTCACAAAAAGTCTTTTCCCGAGTTTGAATCAACTGAATGAACATTTTGGCTCGATTCCAATCTCGCGGAAGCCTATTGAATATTGCGAATAGTTCAATCATCACACCCGCTATTTTGAGCAGACTGACGCCCCTCTGTGTCGCCTTCTCTCCCGACTCGAAATACCTCGTCAGCACCGGCAAGGAGTCCAGCATTGTCAAATGTTCGTCCTTCTTTTTGATTTCTTCGAGATTCTTAGCCCTAGAATCAAAAAAATTTAGTTTTCCTGATCCATTTTAAAAATTGATCTCTGTTCTTACTCGCATGCTGAGCAGGGTAACCCCGCCGTGCTAACACGGGGGTCTCCGCAGGGTGCCCCCTGTATTAAACCCGTATAAGCCCAGCTGATAGAACTTTTGGCACTTTTTAGCCCAACTGAGACCCCGCTTTAGCACAGCTGGGTTACATATTTTTCTTACACCCGTTGTTCCCCCGTTTTAGCCCAACTGAGACTGAAATAACCTCAGAAACACGGGTTTAATACGGGTACACCCGTTGAGACACCTGCTCAGCATGCGAGTATCACATAGGCAAAGTCGGAAGGAGCCTTTGAGCGTCTTTTATGGATTAAAAGGTTTCCATTAACAGTTCCAAACGGGTTCCTTTTTACTGCCTTTTTGCGTCCTTTCATCGGCCTTTATCCACCCTTTTTCGACCCTTCTCAGAAACAAAAAGTTTTTTAAATTGAGAATAATCTTTATAAATGACTGTGTAAGAACTAACATGTGCTACAATGATAAAATCGGAAATCATCAATGGCCGATACTTTCACCACTCTTTTTGCACCCTTTTTAAGGCTTTTTACCCTGGCCAAGAAAGAAAGGCTCAATAAAGGCCTCAAAATGGAACCCTTTTAGCGGCCTTTTCGCACTCGTTTTCCGCACTTCCGACCTTGGCAGTGTTATATTTTTGTCATTATAAATAACAGAATTCATGACAAAGTTTCAGACTATTGAGAACGCTTTTTAAAGACAGTTATTCCGTACAACAAGAAAAAGGTGTTTTGAAAGTTTATTCTTTTTTTGCCTTTAAAACTTCCTCACATCGAATTAAACCAAATCGCCTGATTTTGAACGTTTCAAAGAAAAAAACGCCTTTTTCCGGTTCCATGATGGGAGTTTTCCAGCATGCCCTTTGCAAAGAATTTGAACAGTTTTCTAAATAGCAAGTGATAAAAAAGCGTATTTTGAACTCAGAAAATACAATTGAGTTTCATAATTTTCTAACAGATCACAGTGATAATAACATTCCTTGTAGACAGTATAGAAGAAAAGAAAGTCGTCGGCGTCATAAAACGGACAAAAAACGCGGCGGCGACATCGCAAAACGCACATTCCGGCGTGATCTTCTCGGTCGCGATATCGCCCGACGGCAATTTCCTAGCCTCCGCCGGCTTCGATACGGCCGTCAAGGTGATACTTTCAGATTTTGAAGAAGAAAAAAGGTCAAATTGAAGGTGTGGAACTTCAAAACGCTCGCCCATATCAAGGACCTCGAAGGACATCGCGGCGCCGTTCTGTCGCTATGTTTTCAGTTGAAAACGAACAATCTGTTCTCGGCCAGTGAAGATCGGACAGTCAAGGTAAAGTTTTGGAAGTGTGAATGTATTAGGGATGGAAAAATACATCGGCTGGATCCCAATCCAGCCTTTTGCGCGAAAAAAATTTGGAAAATGTACTGAAAATAGGCCTCACTTTTTTGGGGGGGTGGGGGGCGTTTGGGTGGTAGGCCTCAGTTTGAGGGGGTAAGCCGAACCTCAGGGCGGGATCCAGCCGACGTATGGATGGAAATAAGTCAAATTCTACTGAATTAAGAGTAAAAAAATACTTTGAGATCCCCTTAGATTTTTTGTGGAAATGGGTGTTCTCGAAGACAAAAAAAGTGCTTTGAACTTTTTTCCTTACAATTTTTTTCCTAGAAGTAATTATTTTTTTGAAAACAAAAAAATTATGATTAGAAAAATCGACTTGACAGCTTCAATTTGCTATTTTTTTAGAGGCGTCTTTTTGAAAAATGATATCCTTAATAAGTTTATTTAAAAGATATAGATTTTTTTGAGAATATACTCAACTTTTTTTACAGATAAAAAATCTGCTTGAGGATTTTTTTCTTTAACTTCAAAGCTATGACTTCATAACTTATAATAAAAAAATATTAATTTATTAAAATTGAGTGTTTAAAGTTCTTAAAAACAAATCAATAGGTTCCTCTCCAAGTTTAAGAAAAAAAAACTTTCAAATAACTTGGTCTTCTCTTTTTTTATGTGAAAACGTCGTTTTTCGAAAGGATGATCCCAAAATGACCGATTTGTGTGTCGAAACGAGAATCGGAATCGTTGTGTTTTTCACGGATCAACTGGTTTTTGAAGTTTTGTGTTCTTTTTTTTTGTTTGAAACGTCAGAATAGAATTTCCTTTTTTTCCTCTTCATCATCATTTTTCCTTCCGTCTTTCAGTGTTTTTTTTTTCGATGTTTTGAACTTTTTTTTTTTAATTAATGACGTTCTGATTGTTTTCAACCCATTACCTTTTAAAGCCAATTTTTTGACTTTATAATGAAATGTTTTTAATAAAAGCCATCTACAATATGACCAAGTATTAGGCCATTTGATCAAGTTGGAACTCATAAAGTCTCAATAAAATGATCAGAAAAACTCGTGAATTCTCGTTATCGTGCTGTGAGTACCTTTGGACCTATGTAACACGAACCCACCGTTTCTTTTTTTTTTTCTAGTGACCATTTTAGCGGCTTCGGCCCTCTCAAGTGATCTCTAGAATTGCTCAGAAAAGTCCAGAGCGCGTCCGGTTTCCGTCCGAAGAAATATCGATCAAGTTTCAACGTTCTTAACTTTGTTAAACTTCCAGCTATGGGACCTGGACCAACTGGGTCTGGTCGACACGATGTACGGCCACCAAGACGCCGTCCGCTCCGTCGCTTGCCTTCAGAAGCAACGGGTCGCCACTGCCGGGGGCAGAGATCGCACCTGTCGTGTCTGGAAAGTCGAGGCCGAGAGTCAGCTCGTGGGTTTTCGAATCAAGTTTCGGCGCCAAAACTTTATAAACTAACAGAAAAGAATAACTTTTTCGATTAATATTTCTTAGGAACGCCAGAATGGTCCCTAGAGGGACATTTTAGGGGCCCTCGAAATTTAATCTCTAGGAGCCACCTAACTGCCCCTAAAGGGGCCACTAAACTTTCCAAGAGTGGCCGCTCTAGAGGAGCCTAACTTTTCAATGCATCAACTTACACATCCAAACATAAAGGCAAAAGATCGCTTTAGGGACCACTTGAGCTTTAGAGGCTAAGAGATCAGACCTTAAACCCATATAGGGACCACTCTGGCGCTTTCAACAAGATACATTGTCAATTTCAAAGCGCGAATTCTGGTTCAAAAAAATCTTTCAAAAAGTCAACATTTTTTTTTGCAGTTAGGAACTCTAGAGTGGTCCCTATAGGGGGATCTAACCTTTTTTAAATAAACTTAGATGTGGCCTACCACTTGAGCTCTAGGAACTAAGAGATCAAACCTTAAACCCCTATAGGGACCTCTTTTTCGCTCCATATAGGGGCTTTTTTTCCATAACCTCTATAGGGACCACTCTAAAATTCCGAAGCTTCAAAATGTTTCACATACTAGGTAGGATTTTTGAACAGACTCTAGTTTACCGTAAATATTGACTTTGAAATAAAATTAGAACACTTTTTGATATGATCTATTTCCGAACATTTGTTTTCTTTTTCTTCTTCACGGAAATAAGTTAGAAGGTCGATTTATTCTCGGTGCAACACAACAGATTGCCATCGAAACGTCACTTTTCCACAATATTTTGTTGTGTTTTTTGATGGGCCAGTATTTATTCGCCGATTTGTTTGCTTGGCGGGCGGCCAGGGGTTTTTTTTCGTCCCCAGGGAAGGGGAATTTTGAATGTTTTATTTGAAAAATTAGATTTTTATTCGTGCCCTGTTCAAAAGTCCCTCCGCGAAATACAAAGCAACCGTCAGAGAGTGAAAAAGAGACCCGAATTTTGGCGAGTCAGAGATAATTTGGACTTCCGCGGAGTTACTTCGAACACGGCATCAAGTTCTGTTTGAAAATCCGATTTATCATTGAAAAAAATGTCTAGAAATAAATCAATTTAATGAAAAAAAAATTTTTGGGCCTGAAAATTCGAAATTTTCACCTATAACTTTTGAATTCTGGCGTTTTTATTGCGAGTTTCTGAGAAAATTTACTTCTTGAACTATTTTTTTATTTCCTTAATTACTTCTAGGCGATAATTTTTCCTTCCAGTAAATTATTTTTTTCACAGAAATGGGGATATTTTTTGAGGGTTTTTTTCTGGTTTTTTTATTCATTTTTTTCACATCATAATTTCTCTTCCAATAAGTTATTTTTCAAGTAAAATACAGATGTTATTGATTTTTTTCTGATTTGTAGGCATTTTCATTAACTAGAAAATTTCTTTCAATGTTTTTTTAAATTCCGTGTAAAATCTTCACTCGAAGTGGTAGCTCTCATTCTGAGGCTTCCACCTAGAGCACGGTCTCCGGGCTCCAGCTACACCATCCACTACATTCTGAGCTCGTCAAGGCGCAACTGGATGGACTACGCGCAGAAGGACGAGGCGAAGGACCGTAAGACGATGCTTTCAACTCTTTCGACTACACGTTTGGACTTCTAGTTCGCCAAAGGCGGTTGTTCGATATAGCTTTTAAAGTTCTTGTTCACCGCCTAGTCGATTACATCAGACTAAAACAACAAAATAAATGATTTGATTTGATTGATTGAAATAGGTTCTTTGAGAATTTTTCTGATTTTTTTAGTGATGTTAAGTACCAAAAATTTTGCCTTGTGATGGGCTTTTTCAAGGAAAATACAGATTTTATTAATATTTTACTGGTTTTCAGGCATCTTATGAACTACAAAATTTTGTTTCAATGATTTTTTTCAAAGTAAATCAGGGATGTTTTTTTGAAGATTTTTCTGATTTTTAATGATTTTAAGCTCCAAAATTTTTCTTTGCAATCGAAATTTTTTTCAAAGAATATAGGGATTTTTTTTGGGTTTTTTCTGATGTTTAGTCATTTCAAGCTCCAAAATTTTCTTTGCCATAGAATTTTTATAATGAAAATGAGGATTTTTTTGAGGTTTTCAACGGTTTGTCGCAATGTGTGAGCCTCGACTGCGTGGCCATGGTCAATGAGGAACATTTTGCGTCTGGATCTGCCGATGGGTTCGTTTCTTTTGTCAAAAAAAATATGAGGGAGCCTGAAAAGTTCAATAGAATTCAAGATTCGACGAAACGAATCTGTTATAGGAAAAAAAATAACTTTTGTGAACTTTTTTGGTTGCAGAAGATAGAAGGCAAAATCAGGGGGTTTGAGCCTAATAAAAACATTTTCGCTTGATTTTTTATCATATGATGGCTTGAGTGAATGATGGTTGTTTTGGCAGGGTCAAAATTTGTTCTCTGTTTCACCATGACGATATTTTGTTTCGAGTTGATAGGGCAATCTGATAAAATGATTGTGAACTTTGACGGTTTTTATTAAAGTTTCATGATTTTTTTAAAGTTAGTCTCTAGCCTGACGATATTATAGAAAGAGGAATCATTTCAAGCTGTTTTTGGAAGATTTTCGCATAGATTAAAAAAATCAACCACTTTTACCTGATCCATTCCGTTTTTTGGAAAAAAAATGAAAATTTTCAAGTGCTGTAGAGAAATTTGAAGGAAATGGGATAAAGAGACGATTTTTTGAAGGAAATTCAACCTTTTTCAAATAAATAATCGACAAATGGTTATCTTTTTTGCCTTGGCTTGAAAATTGGAGAAACGAATTTTCCTCGGAAGAAAGGGGAAAAAATGAAATTTTTCGAGCAGAATAATCGAAAAATCACTTTTTCTACCCAAAAGAGTGAAGGTTCAGCCCCATTTGGCCTCAAAAATCCGAAAAAAAATAATATTCATAAAATCCTACTTGAAAAATTGAGAAATTGTCTCTTTTATGACCAGAAATGGAATAATGATCCTTTTTCGCCCCCATTTTGACCTACAAACCCGAGAAGAATCCATTCGTTTTTTGATATATCGAACTTTCTTGTATTCTTCAGCATAAGGCGAAAGTCGCTGCGGGTCGGGGGCAGCTATAGGAAGAGTTGCCAGAATTTCAACCTTACTTTTGGTATCTGTTCATGCAACGCCGCCCTGAGCGAATTCGAATATACTTAGCATTTCCAGTGGTCCCTATAGGGGCAACCTGAGGGGTCCTTGGAGGGGCCACTTTAACACCCCATAGGAAACACTAAAACATGCAAAAGGTGCCCCTTTAGGCGACATGCTTGTTGATAATTGTCATCGATAATTGTTGAGATCCCTATAGGGTCTACTTGAGCTTAGGGGCGAAGGGGTCAGACCCTAAACCACTATAGGGACCCATATTTTACTCCCTAATCCTTATAGGGACCACTCTAAAATTCCTAAGTTTGACAAAATGTCAAACTACACCCTTGGTTTCCTTCTTGAAGTTATTACTCCGGATCCTTTGAGATTTTTCGAGGCATAAAAATTCTTCATTGTTCTGACTACCTTGCCAAATTACTCAACTCTGAGCAATTATATAGCACCCGACTTGAAACTACTTACGCGCCATTCTGTTGCAGAAAAAGTCGTTTAAGGACCATCACTTTAATCTTTTTTTTTGTGAATAATCTTTAATAAAATCAGTCTTTTTGTATCCTTTTGGAGTGTTCGATCCGCATCTTTTGAGGTTTTTGATTCAAAAATTGGCTTTTTTCGAGTCGTATCAGATTTTCCATGTAACTCTACCGAAAATGACCTAACGCTGAGCGATTTCCTTGAAAAAGGCGCGATTATTAGCACCCGACTTGAAACTACTTGCGCGCTTTCGCATTCTGTAGCAGAGAAAGTCGCCTTATAAGACGAATTTTGACTTTTTTTTTTGACAAGTTTCCGAGAAAATAAAATAAAAATCTTTGTTCCCTTATCAAGTGATCAATGCGCATCTCTCGAGATTATTTGATCCACCTTTTTTCTTGGTTTTTGACCCAGCGGCGACGATTTCAACTGTTTCTGGACGCCTTTTTTGCTGCTCTTTTTCGGTTCCGTTCTCTTCCTCTTTGTGTGTGGAAAAGGACTGTTTGATGTGGAACTATCCTCCTTTTCGGAGGTTTTCCCCGTTTTTTTTTCTGTACCTCTTTGTTTGCTCTCCGCTCCAATTCTTGTTTTGGCTGCCTCACTTCGAAGGAAATACCATTTTTGGAGTGATTTTTCGTCTTTTTTTAATAGTTTTGTCGGTTTCTTGGTTTTGGTAAATTTTTTAGTGAGAAGAATATTTTTTCTATTGTTTTTTGAGGAGGGAAACTTGAATTTTTGAATCATTTTGTTCCATTCTTCTTGAAATCTTTTGGAAGTTGAGTTTCCTGGTTTGGAATATCTTAAGAAGTGCTTGAAAAAAATCTAGAGGTTCTCAATAATTTTTAGAATAATTAGATTTTTTTCTGAACTTTTTGAAAAAAATAGAAAAAAATATAGTTATTTTTTTGGCTCTTTTTCTGAAGTTTATTCCATCTTTTGTTCAAACTTTCATCGATTTCTGATTTCAAAGGTCTCGGTTTTTCTATGTTTTTTTCTATCACTGAAATCGGTCAAAATTTCAAAAAAATAATCAACTACTTCCATCATACATATTCATGTCAAAAGTTGCTTTTGTTGGCGCTTTTTCTTTCAGTTTTGAACTGGTTTCCTCAGTTTTGTTATTGCATTTTAAATCGCTTCCCCTCTTCATTTGACAGCCGAGTGTTGATTTTTCTTCTTTGTCGAGTTGAGTGACTGGTTTTTTGAAGAGTTTCTTCTTGACATTTTTGAGATTTTTTCGAACTTTTTCGAACCAAGTTCTCTTAAAATTTTCGCTTTTTTTTGTGAATTTATCCATTATTTCAACGAAATAATACGTCTCTTTTGATGGCTAAAGCCTGAAAAAAATGAATAAAATTAATAATTGATGCACTTTTTTTTCTTGTATAATGTGGTCATTTTGAATGTGAACATTTTTTTCCCATTAGAAATTTAGAAAAAAAGGAATGTGCGTGTAAAAATGGAATACAGGTGCTTTTTTTGGTCCGTTCAATTATTAAATAGTCGAAGTTTTGTTTTTTTGACTCATTTTTTTGAATTGATAATCAAATTTTTAGTTACAGAAAGTAAAAGGAATTTTTTTGTGTTTTTTTCCCAGTAATTTCAGGTCAATTTTTTTAATTACTTGAAATTAAAGTCTGCTTTTTTGGAAAAATAGTGTTTGAGTGCCTTTTTTTCAAAGAAAAAAATAGAGCAATAAAGAGAAAAAAAGGATACTTTTGGACTTTTTAATCATCGGTGTTTGGAAATTTAGGATCTCATTAGTTATTTCACAAAGAATAGGTATTCTTCAAAAAAACCACTTACAAATTTTTAAAAAAATTTGGTAAATTTACCATGCAAACCGACCGGACTTTTTCTAGCGTTTTTTTCTTCAGATAGTATGTAAAATTTTTTTGTATAAAATACTCAGATTGTTCCAATCTTTTCGTATATAATCTTCAATCTTTTATGTCAATGGCAACGCCTGAAGTATTACCATAGTATACTTTGTTCTCTTACAGAACCCTGTCGCTATGGTCGTTCTGGAAGAAGAAGCCGCTGTTTTCGCGGAGAGCCGCCCACGGGCAAAAGAACGGCGAGAACCGTTGGATCGTTTCCCTCGCCGCTTTGCCTTATTCCGGTTCGGGCCCCACGGAAAGAATCTCGAGTGTCTTTTCCATTTCCTTTTGCAGATTTGCTCGCTTCCGGCTCAAATGAGGGCGAATTGAAACTGTGGAAGGTGGATGAGAGCTTCAGGAAACTCTCCCTTGTCTACACCTATGCGATGGTTCGTTTTGGGATTTTTCGGAATCCGGAGAAGGATATGGAAAGAAAAATCTTGATGTAACTAAAAGTGTGAAAGGTCAATGATAGAAGATCATTTTTTGGAAACATGTCATTTTTTTTTTTAAGTTCTGGTTTTATTCATAACTTTTTAAAATCATGTCAAGATCTTGTTCCGGAATGGGTCACAAAAAGGGAATTTTTAAAAAGGTTAATGATAACAAGTCCTTTTTTTATTCCAGTTATAACTTTGTACACATTTTTTTCAAGATTTTTGTACCGAAAAATAGGTGAGAATATGACTTTAGATCGAGCTTTTTTTCGATTAGTAGGCCTTTCTATCAAAAAAACTTGACAAATAAAAAAACGAAAAAGACTGGGAGAATGTTGAGTCGAGCTTATTCATATTTTACCAGAAGAAAAAAAAAATGTAAAGTTTAACTTCTCTTCTCAAAACTTTTAAATTCAGTTTCTGTTAACAGATACATTTGAATGATTTTCTTACAGAGGTGTATCGAGTAAAATTTTCCTTCTTTCTTTTGATTTTCGGTTTTTTTCATTAGTTCTATTTTTCTTGAAGGACGGTTTCATCAATGGTTTATCATTCTCAAACGACGGCAAATGGCTGTCCCTGGCTGTTGGTCAAGAACACAAGGACGGCAGGTGGTGGGTGAGTCAATTCCTCCTCTTTTTCTTCTAATTTGTTCTTCGTTTCCCAAAAAATGTCGTTTTTTTTCTGTTCCGAGCAATACGAAATGTGTAATATCGTGTGATTCCAGATGCTCGGTGTTCATTTTTTTCTTCTTCTTTTTGTTTTCGGTTTTCAACAACTATCGAATTTTTCAAAACGTCATCTAAAAGCTAGAAAAAAATGCTTTTGAGGGGGTTTATATGAATATTTTAATTTCTTCGTTCAGGGTTTTTCGCAAAAAGTTTTTTTCTATATTTATAAGAAAGAAATTTTTGAATCCTTGGGTTTAAAAATAAGGAGATTCCTCTCTCTTTTTTACTCATTTTTCTTGTTTTTTTCCTTTCTTTTTTTCCCAACAGATTTGGAAGTTTTTCCAAAGTTATCGAAAATCTGAAGTTTAAGAAGGTTTTTTTCTACGAAAACTTCAAAATTTGTCCATGAGATTTTAATAATTTCGACTTTTTAAGTTTTTTTAAGTTTTAGGATTTTTCGAAACTTTTTCAGAGATAAGCTTCTGAAATCTTCAATTTTTTTAAACAAAAACCGATTTTTAGGTATCACACTGTTTTTTTGTAGGTTTCTAATTGAAAAAAAGAACAATTGAAAATTTTTCTGGAAATTTCTGAAGTTGAATGGAATGAAAGCTTCCGTTTTCACGGTTTTTTTTTGAATTTTAGTCGTTTTTCGAATTTTTTTGCACCTTTGAAGATTTTCCGGTGTTCAGGTAGACAAGGAGGCGAGAAATCGTGTGGTGGTTATCCCGGTGAGGAACGCAAATGAGGCCGAAAGTGAGGAACAACGGAAGAATGGGGACGTGGCGACGTTCGACGACGACGAGGATAGCGATGAGGATTGAGAATTTCGCGATTTTCTCTTGTTTTGATCGTTTTCCATTTCACTCCTTCTTTAATTTTCCTTCTGATTTGGACCTTTTCATGTTCTTTTTTTGTGTAGCAAGCGACTTTTTTTCACTTTTTCAAAAATTTGCCTATTTTACCAGTATGTCCTGTCTGCGCTCTCTTTTCTCTCACCGACAAAAAAGGCCAAAATGAGAGTGAAGAGAGCGCAGAGAATCTAGATGAATATGAAAAAAATGGGAATCATTACTTTTTTGCAGCTCTATTTTTCGAAGCTTACGGTAGCCTTGAATCTTACAGTAGCCTTACGCTAGTTTACGGAAGCTTATTGGTTTTTTTCTTTGTGAAGATTGATTTTTTGAAGCTTAAGATAGCCTTAAAGCTTTACGGTAGCCTTGAAGCTTACGGTAGCCTTACGAAAGCTTACGGTAGGCATACGGAAGCTTACGGAAACTTATTGGTTGTTTTTTTTGACTTTTACCTTCGCTTTTTAAAAAAATTAAAAGAAAATTTTTTAAGTACTATAGAGAAGATTGAAGAAATGGTATGAAGAGACAATTTTTGGAAGGACATTCAACTTTTTTTCGATAGAATATTGAGAAATGGTTATCTTTTTGGCACGAAAATCGAAAAATAAAGTTTTTTTCCAAGTATATTCCATTTTTCTTGAAAGAAAAAAAGAAAGAAATGAGAAAATAAAATCCTACTCCAAAAATTGAGAAATTGTCTCTTTTATGACCAGAAATGGAATAATGATCCTTTTTCGCCCCCAATTTGACCTACAAAACCGAGAAGAACCCATTCGTTTTTTGATATATCGATCACATTTCTCAAACCTTTTTTTTCCTTCCCCTCGCGCCACAACCTGACTTTCTCACCTGTAGGTCTTCTATTTGCGTCCGTTCCTGCGCCCACGCCATTTTTGTGATAAAAAAGGTCGTTATCATCATATTTCTTCTCGATTTCCCCAACCTTTCTCCCTTTTTCTACACCTCATTGCGTTGTTGAATTGTTCTGTTGTTGATTTTACTTGTTGTTTCTTGAGAAAAATGAAAAAAATGTTTTTTTTAACCTTCATATTGATTCTTTTCGTTTGGTTTTTAACCACTTCTTACTTTTTCTCGTAATTTTTGCATCAGAGCAACATTTCTTTCAGGAATTTCCAGATTATTTTTTCTATGGAGCCAAATACGCTACTAGTTACAGGTTCGTTTTAAAGTTTAAAAAAAGTGAAAAATGTTTTTTTGAGCAAAAAAATATCTATGACGAGGAGTCATAGTATTTTAATAGCTGAATTTCAGGCTCGAAAAAAATTCTGAGCAAAAAAATAGGTGCAAAAGTAGAGTTATAGTATATTATAGTTGATTTTTGAATCCAAAAATGAAAAAAAAATTTTTTTGTGCAGAATTTTTAAGAATAAGTACCAAATCTAGCTTTTTTTATTATTCGATTTTTTTCGGTTTTTAAAAAAAGATTTTTTTGAGCAAAAAAATAAAAATTGATTAAAATCCTACAGTAGCTATTACTGTCCTGGAGTTCTCAAATTTTTTTCTGAATTTTTTTCAGTCGGATCCGCTAGAGGGCTCTATTTGAAGAATAAAACTGAAACAGAAGCTTATGCCACGATTACTTTACAGGTTTGTTTTTAATTTTGATTTTTTTCAAAGATTTTTTTCATTTCGAACGATGCTCCAATGAAAGAACTACTGAAGTTTTTGCGTTTTTTTCTGATTTTTTTCTTGCAAACCTAAATAGAAAAAAATCGAGAAAAAAACTGTAATTTGTAGTGTCGTTGGAGTTTTTTTGTAACGAGGCTCCAGATGACAGCCATTTTTAATTGAAAATTTCTTCTTTTTTGAGATAGGGAAAGTAACAAGATATTTGGAAAAGATGCTCCAATTGAAATTTTTTTACTGGCTTTTAATAAAGAAAAGCAGGTAATCAATCCAAAAAGGTAGCAGATTGGAGTTGAAGATGACCGTCCTTTGGAGCATCGTTTCAAAAAGAAATTATCGATTTTTAAACCTTTTCTGCGTATCTTGGGAGCGCCTCAGTGTCCACTAGAGGGGTTAGGGCAGATCTTGAGTGGTCCCTATAGTGGTCTTTTAGTTTTCCTTTTCCTTATTGAAAGTCAAAAATACGTTTAGGGACCCCTAGCATGCTCCACTAGAGCGGCCACTAACTAAAACCCCTTTAGGGACCACTTTTGCAAGCTTTAGTGATCCCTATAGAAACACTCTATCTTGCTTGAGATAGTTTTCAATCCTTGTTTGTGCAGGCTCTTTTTTAGATTTCCTCTCTCCCATTTTTTTTTGTCCGAATATTTGCCTTTTTCCAGGGAAAAGGCTCTTTGCGAAGTCGTGCCGCCACAGAGTTTGTACATACACAGGGCGACTGTTTATGGGACGAAACTTGTGAATTGTGAGCTTTTCACAACAATTTCTGTGGAAAATGTGGAATTTCCAGCAAATTGAATGAGAAATGGACGACGGTTTGCGTCTCTGTGCAACACAAGGGCAAAATCGGCTCCGGAGGTAGGTTTTTAGGCCAAAAAATTGGAGTCTTAGGAGACAATTGTGTGATTTTTTTCATTAAAAAAACCTTCAAGAAGGTCAAAAAAACGCAAAATTTGAATTAATAATTTTTTTAAATGAAGCCGGAAATTTTTGAATAATTTATGGCTTTGCAGTGCAACTAAAATCCTACAAAAACGGAGTTTTTTTCAAAAAAATTTATGTATTTTTTTGAGAAGAAAATGGTCCAAAATAAAGTTAATTATTGTCAATTTTTTTGTTAAGAATTCATTTCTATAATTTTTTTACAATAATATTGATGGGAAAAGTATAAATTTTTCGCTCCAAAAATTTTTGAGAAATTGGTCAGATTTTTTTGAAGTTTTACGGGTTTTTAAGAAAAAAATCGTGTAGAAGTGAAGCTCTTTGTACTATTTATTTGAAAAAGAGTGAAATTTGAAGTTTCTGTAATGGAAAAAAATGGAGCAAAAAAAGGCAGTGAAAAAAACGAGTTTTTTCTTATTGCTCAGAAAATCACAAAGAAAGGAATTTTTAGTACATTTTTTTGAATAAAATTTCGATTTTTTTATTCATTAACTTCTAAAAAAACTGAAGAAAACAAAAATTTATTCCATTTGGTTAAATCGGATCAGTTTTTGAAAAACAATCAAAAATTTATTTTTTTCAATGAAACAGCAAAGGAAAGGTGAATCGAGATCAGCTTATTCATTTCGCTCAAGCTACACTGCATCTACTACTTTTTTGCTCCCCCTGATTTCTTTTTTTAATTTTTTTTTTTTTGAGGACGAATTTCCAATTTCTCGAATTTCTCATGGTTTGAAGAGCGTTCTGTATGAAAAAAACAACATTGTACTAAATCAAAAAAATTGCATTGGAATTTTTTTATGATTCTCGCAAGAAGTTGTAAGATCATTTCTGCTTCAATTTCATATCTGTTAATATGAGAGATAAGAAGATCCAGATTGGTACAAAATTGTGAGAAAAAAATGAGATTTTTTTGGGCTTTTTAATATTCAGATTTGATCGGCAAATGTGAGCTGAGCCTCCATGATGCTCGGCAATACGGTAGCACCACCTGGTTTCCGTTGAAGAAGAAGAGCGGAGACGAGAAATATAGGTTATTTATTTTATATCATCCAAAAAATAGAAAATACAGACTTGTGTGCTCCATGGGTAATTGTGGGAGTTTTTAGCTAAAATTTTTCTCCAATCCTATGAAATTTTGATCTTCAATTCTCTTGACTTGAGCAATTTTTCATCAAATGAGCCAAAAGGAGAGTCTCAAAATGATTCGAAGTGCTCCAAATCGGGAAAATCAACTACTTTACTACATTTTGCAAGTATTTCTACTCGAAGAAACCCAAAAAAAAAAGAGACAAAATAGCCATCTAGCGCGGAACTTGTGCGCTCCATGGATAATCTTCGAAAAGCTTCAAAAGTTGCTCCTTTTTTCAAATTTCTACTTGGCATGAGCAATTTTTAATCAAATGAGCCAAAAGGTGAGTCTCAAAAAGATTAGGAAGTGCTCCAAATCGGAAAAAGCAGCTATTTTACCACATTTTGCAAATATTTCTTCTATAGAACAGTAAAAAAAGGAAGAAGAGACAAAATAGCCGTGTAGGGCGGAACTTGTGCGCTCCATGGATAATCTTCAAAAAAAGCTTCAAAAGTTGCTCCTTTTTTGAATTACTTGACTTGAGCAATTTTTAATCAAATGGGCCAAGAAGAACGTCCTGAAATGAATCGAAAATGCTGCGGATTTAAAAAATCAACTGGTTTGAAAAATCTTTGATGTATTTCTCCCCAAAGAATAGCAAAAAAAGAAGAGAAAAAATAGCCGTCTAGGGCGGAACTTGAAACGGATCGAAAATGCTGCGGATTCGAAAAATTAACTATCTTGAAACAATTTTCCCGCCTTTCAGAAGTTTTTAAGACTTCTCTGCGCTCTCTTCTGCTTTTCAAATGTTCCTATGACCTTTGAGTTGAGAAAAAAGAGGGAACAGACAGGTCAGAAAATTCCTAGCTCTGATAGATGCTCCTAATAACAGACTTTTCACGATTTTAAATGTCATGAGGATCAGTTGCACTTTTTAAAAAAATAGAGTTCAATTTTTACCTTGTACCTGCGCCCGAATTTGTACGGCTTCTTCTCATGATGTAGGAAGCTTTCCTGAGTCGAAAAGTTTCTGTTGGCCAGACATTTACGACTCTATTTGTCATTGAATTCAAAATCGTTTCATAGTCTTTGAAAGAATGGCAAAGTTCTCAGAAATTTCCAGTATGAACGGTATTTTTTTTTTTCAAAACCAGTAGAAACGGTCAAGTTACTCTCTACCGAAACTCTCTGAAATATAAGATCAAAAGAAAATTTTTTCAGAGGCGAGGTGCAGCTGTGCTTCAAGTTCAGCTTCGAGAAGCCGACCCTCTCCGTCTCCAGCATGTCGCTGAACAAGGTGGAGAAGGAGGGCGGCGTCCTGAGCAACCTCAAGAAGAAGATCAAAATGGCGAAACACAAGCACGCCGAGGACACCATGTCGATGGCCAGTGGCATCAGCGCCATGAGCATCAAGAGCAACAAGAGCAACCGGTTTTTCGACAAGATCAACCGCACGTTCGGATCCAATAAGTGCGGGTTTTTTGCGATATCGCGTGAAGTTTATGTTCTGTAAAGAGTGGTGCAAAGGGTAAGAACCATAGATTAGTAGGAGATTAGACTAGAAAAAATGTGTTACTTGAGAGATTTTTGCGACATCGTGTAAAGTTTAAGCTCTAAAAGTAGTCGTACGAAGGGTAAAAAAACCATTAAATAATAGGAGATTAAACTAAAAGTTTTCGCGATATCGCCTTTTGACTTTTGCGATATCGCGAAGGTTGAAAAGTGAAAAAATTAGGAGATTTGGCTAGGTAACTCTAATAAGTAAAGAAAAAAGACTTTCAGGTCAAATATGGGAGTTTTTCAGATATAGTTTGACTTTCAAGCTTCAAAAATCAATTTCACATTTGTATTGCCTTTAAATTGACTTATTCTACTCTAAGTTATTGCCAGATCCACAACCCTGCCACCGGGGACGTTCCTCGCCGCCCCAGGACTTTCTTCGCCCCATCTTGACCGGACCGGCAGCTCCAATGCCATGTACGAGTCTTGTCTCAACGGCTCATCTAGAATCGCCAATCCGGAGAACTCGATCGATAATCATAGGTTAGAACTTTATTTTTCGGCTCTTATACAAGATAGCTGCTTTTTCGGTGCGAGAGAAAAGCGATATCGCTAGCGGTATCACAGATTTCCTGTTGCGACATCGCGTTTATCTCGCACTCCAAAACTTCAAAACTCGAGATCGCGCCAAAAAAATAAGCCTGTCACTTTCGCGATGCCGCCAGCGACATCGCTTTTATCTCGGCAGTTATACAAGTATTTTCACAGCGGGTACAATCCGTTCGACGAGTCTCCGGCCAGGTCGCCAGTCATTGGCTACGCTCCCCAGGAAAGGAAGTCCAGTGTCATTCCGCCTGCCCCTTCGGCCCGCTCTAGCCTGGCCGCTGGGATCATTTCTCCATCGGTAATTATTAGCCGCTGAGAATAATATTTATTTTTCCGACTTTGGGCTTCCCTAGCCGGATCTTTACAACGGGGCGGAAGCATCAGAAGCATCGCCTCTTCCGGATTCGAATCCTCCAAACATCAGGTTCCTTTGGAATCCTCTTCGACTACTCCCGAATTCAGTTCCAGCAGAAGCAGCTCGACGCCTCGAACGGTCAGGACCTTCTGGCGGTCATCGACAGCCTCAAGCTGGAGCTGCAGGTCAAGGATTCCCGGATGAAGGACATGCAGGAGTATATGGACAATTTGGTGAGTTTCGGCTTGGAATAAGTCGATTTTCTCAAAGATCTGAAGGAACCTTTACGAGCTTACTAGACCCAAGGAGAAAATACACTTTTTCCTGGATTCTTGGAGAAATATGGGTTTTTTTTTGAAGAAACTCTGTGGAAATGGTCTAGGGGGGTACAGTTCGGAATTTACGACCTTGGAACTATTTTTTAAGGAAAAAATTTTTTTTAAGCTTAGAAGCTTAGAAAGCTTATTAAAGGAGCAGGAGAGTGAATCATCTTTTTTTTTGAATGGAATTTTTTAAATGAGCCGAGAAAAAAAGGACTGAGGAAATACAGTTTAGAGTTGTGAGCCTTGGCTTCATTGGGCATGATTTTTTTTTTTCCATCTATAGAAGCTTAGAACGCTTATTAAAGGCGCATAAGAAAAAATGATCGTGTTGAGATTTTTTTGGCTTTTTTTGTTTTGAGCTTCTAGTTTTATAGCGCAATTCATTCATGATTTTGTTATTTTTTAATCGATAACCAATGCTTCCAATTTTGGCGCTTATTAAAGGCGCAGAGGATACTTTTTCGTTTCGAGACTATTTGAAAAGTTTTTAGCTGGGTTTTGTATGATTTTTTGATGGAATAGCGCTTATAAATTGAAATTTTCAGACTCTGCTCGCCTTGAAATTTTATTATTAAAGGCGCATAAGTTCTATATCTCGTCTCGAGACCATTAAAAATGTTTTTTTGATGCAGTTTGAGCTTGTGTTTTGAAAAAAAAAAATTCAAAAATAGGTCATTAAAAATTGAAAAAATGGAAATTTGATAACCTTTTTCGAGAACATTTCTCAATGCAGCTATGTCCCTTTAATAACATTTTTTTCAGATCTCACGGGTCATGGTGAAGAATCCGGAGCTGTTAGCGGCTCCAGTTGGCGAGAAGCCAAAACGACGATTCTTCTGATAATTTCACCTTATTTCTATGGTTTAACCAATTTTCTTGTACAAATCCGCTCTATATATTAGTTCTCACTGTTAGTTTCGATTGAGAAATTCCTTCTTACCATTGTAAATATCTTTTTTCGAACAGTTGTCGTTCATTTTCTCCCAAAGAAACATCTCACTGTGCCTGATGTCCCCCCTGTGCCCTAACAAATCCTTCACATCTCCTATTTCTCTTTCTGAACGTCTCTGTATATTTCCTGTACCCAGTTTTTGCTCATTTTTGCAGCCCTGTGGTTTTTACTCATATGACAATACTAACCGGTGTCCGATTCGATAAAGAATTCGAGAATCTTTCAAAGTTTGTTTGAAGGAATGATGATCTCGCGATTCTCGTTGTACTTTTTCATGTAGAAATGTGAAGAAATCCGCGAAAAACGAAGCTTTCGGGAATTTAAAGCTTTCTGAAATAATTTGCATAAAGAAGGTCATGATTTAAAGTTTGAATAGTCGTTTTTCAAAAGGCTGAAGAATCTGATCAGTTTCGCTCTACGGAGAAATTTTTCTCTGAAAACGTTTTGTTTTATGTTTTTGAAAACGGTTTCATGGTGATTCACAGTGTTCCCAAACAGGCGGCAGACGTGGGCATTGGGCGTGGCCGTTTGCAATGGGGGCGCGGGTTATTGCAATAGTGGCGCGACATTGAGAGCCGATTTTTTTGTGCATTTACGGGATGAAAACATAGCGTTAAATAGTGTTTTTTTCAAGGCCTCCTTCTATTTTTTTATAGTAATTTTAATATAGTCCAGCGCACAATGAACCTATTGAGAATGGAATATGAACGGAATCGCTTTTTCCAAAAGATTTATCACACGAAATGCCTTTTTTCAGGACAATTCGTCGCGTAAAGTCCTAAAAAATTTTTTAAAGGAGAAAACCTATGACGGTCAAAAAACGCATTCTGAATATTCTAAAACGAAAAAAAGAATCAATTGGTTTCGGCAAAAAAATTTATAACTCAAAAAGTCATTTTAGACAACATATGTTTTGTAAAACGTCGAAAAAAAAATTTTGAAAAAAAATGTCTGGGCGTTTATCTTAAGAAACTCATACTGAGCATTTCAAAACAAAAAAATGAACCAAGTAGCTTCTGCAAAAAAAAGTTACTCTTCAAAATGTCCTTTTTGTCGAAATTTCGGGACCATCTAGATCAAAAATTAACTCAAGTACCTCTCAAACGCATCCAACACGGTTATATTACACAACAGGAAGTAAAACTATTCAAAAATCTAAAAAAATACGCAAGAAAAAGAGAAAAAACTTTATTTAAATTGAATAAAATTTTGAGAGGTTGACACGCGCCGCACCGCGTTGCGTTAGAAGGAACTCGCGTTTTCGCCCCATTGCGACGACCATTTTTTTCGCCTGCGCTCGCCCGTTTTGAAGTACTGTGACACCGCGAAGGGCCCGAATTCTCTAAAAAAAAAGTTGCGGTGCACCGAAAACGTCAACGCGAGGTGCACCCAGGCAGGCTTGTGCGTCAGGCCGGGCGGCCCGGGCTATGGGTAGGGTCCGCAAGCCATTTCTTCAGAACGATTCAAAAAATATGTTTTTCACACTGTTCGATAGAGGAGACTGTCCATTTTCATAATCCGTTTAGTTTTCGAAAAAAGGTCCACTAAGAAAAAAGTTATGGCCAAAAAACGAGCGCGCGCGGCGTACAACTGGAGGCAAAATCTCACGGTTTACCCGCTGCCGCACGCTTTCTTTTAATTGTTTTTTGCGCGTTTCTGAACCGTTTTTCGAATCGGTTTTTCTGTTTTGAGAGGTTGTCAGAACTGAGCTTAACGTTTTTGGTATAAATCTTTTGTATAACTCTCATAAGAATTTTTTTGATAAAATATCAAAAAAACTACTTAGAAAAAAAGGTCAGAAGGAATTTTTCAACTTATTTTTTTCTTTTTTTCTAATCAGAAAAAAATTATTATCATTTGATTTGGAAGAAAGAAAAAAAATGAAAAAAATGATGTTATTTCGAAATAAAACAGGGAAAAAGTGCAATTTGACTCCGAAAAAAACGGCTCCTGCAACATTTAAAATGACGCATCGGTGTGTTTGACGCAAACACAGCTACGAATGCTTGCACGAATTCTTCCAAAATTTCAAAAAAAGTTGCCATTTTTTTCGAGGTTCTCAAAGCCGTTATTTTTTTCGCGTCGTTAGATTTTTTTCATAATTTTTTTCATTGATAGAGTTTTTGAACGCTTAATAACATAATCAAGAGTATAGACGCGATCCTATTCTCTCATGCGTCAACGAGGCAGGCGAAAAAAAGGAGGTTTTGGTAAAAACTCAAATATAATTTGATTCGCTGTCCCAATAATTATTTTTCATTCTGAATTTTTTTATTTTTGAACACATTGTGAGTTTTTTTAATCAAATAGAAAGTATACCTTGTCGCTGAAATTTTTTTCGCATTTCAGCTTCAAAGTTTGGTGTCACTTTACAAGCTTCGATTTTTCGCGTCGTTAGATTTTTTTAAAAATTTTTTTACTCGAAAAAAATAAAGAAAGTGTTAATATATAACATACTCAAAATTTAGAAGCGTTCCTCATTTGGTTTTCTGAAACGCGACGATTTTATGAAAGTTGTCAGTTTTTTTCGTGTGAAATCTTACTTTTTTTCGCTTATTTTTTTGAAAAATTACATAGTTCTAAAAATATTCAGTCTTGTAGAGCGTTGTCGATTACATAGATTAAGAGAAACAGTTAATTTTCAAAGTGGGACTCTAGCTAGTATAAACGCCTCAAAACCGTTTTTTTGCAACAAAAAAATCGTCATTTTGGTGGAGTGAAGGGGCGGGGCTTTGCGCCCCTAGCTATGGGCCGAGAATTTGAAAAAAATTTAAAGGAAAAAAATTATTTTTTTACTTATTGAATCATAGTTTCTAATAACGCTATGAGAAAAAAATAAGCAAAAAAATACCACTTTTTCTCGTTTAAAAAAAGCGAAAAAAATTCGACTTGAAGAGAACTTGAGTTTTTTTGGGCCGGGCCGGCCATTTTTTGCTTAAGGCCTCCCTAGGGCCGGGCTTGGGAAGTGGCCGGGGGGCCGAGAGGTTGACGGGCCGGCCCTCGCACAAGCCTGCACCCAGGTGCGCTGAGTTCAACGAAGGGGTTCACCCCGATGACCGGTTCGACACGGGGTGCACCGCAACTTTTGTTAGAGAAATTTTTCGAAAGCGTGAAAATTTTTTTCTTAAAAATTTTTTTTGTATTTCATTCAAGTTTTCAATGAGTTATGATTACTTCATTGTCGTTGTAGGCAAAAAATTTACTCCTTTTACAATTAGAAATTCTTTCCAACGTAATTATATCCATTATAGCAGCATGAAAAAAAGGTCTTACAAATATTCATGTACACGCCCTGTAGACGCACATCGTTCAAAGAAAAATCAAAGATGTGAAAAATCAAGAGTAAAAACGCTTTCGCGCGTCTTTTTTTTCAAATCGTTTCTGAACAATGACTTAGTGATTATTCATATATACATATTCTTAAGTAAATTTTCATGTAAAATTTCGCATTTTTTCTTTTAAATTCGGTTTTTTGCTGTTCCTTCTCCGCAATGGTCTTATTTCGTCGGTCGTTCTCTTATTTACGAAATGCATTAGAAATATTCTTCAAAACTCGCTTTTCAGCAGTCTGAGTTCTCGAAGAGCAGGCCCATATTGAATAGGAAAAGTATTCAATATGAAAACTCCAATATTTCATTTAAAAACTCAAATTAATACATTTTCGAAACTTCTCCGGCGTGAATTTACGCGCAGCAAGAAGCACCCGGTATCTATAAACACGCCCCTTCTCCTGCGACTCTGACGAAAGTTTCTACACAAAAATGGTTCCCCCGATTTCGCCACTCTTTTGCTCTTAACTTTTTTTTCATTTTTCATATTTTCTTTTCTGTTTTCGCAGCTAGCTTTCGATAGCGATCAGCTTTCTTTTCATATATGTTTTAACTTCAGGGCGAGCAAATTTTTGTGATTTTCCAACTATAAAGATCTGACTACGGAACTTCTCGGGCTCGAGTACGCATATCAAGTTGAAACTATGGTGGCTTATAGGCTTGAGTAAGAACTATCAAAAACTAGAGAGATTATCTGCTAAACCACATAGGCTTCTGAGAAAAAGCTCTCAAAAAAATCGAGGAAGAGTCCTGTATGTGCCCGGGCACAGGATATCCTTTCTCAGTTTGCCAGTTAGGGACTCCATTGAATAGAGTACGTGCGGCCTGAATTACAATTTCAAACTTTTTGAAAAATTTTTACTTTCAAATCCGCTGACATGATAATCCAATTTATTTTTCATTATCCACTTCTTATTGTTTTGGTAGAACGGAAATCCAGCTTGCAGAGTGTTCGATTCGTTTATCAATCTGTATGCTATTTTTAAGCAATACATGCTTGT